>OZ026498.1:21706200-22103700 GCA_964019985.1 Aurelia sp. 4 Dawson et al 2005 | reverse complement strand
AATCAGTGGCGGCGCCAGCTCTGAAAAATCCGAAGGAAGTGAGGGGAGGGGGGGGGGGTGGTTTGACGTAATTTTTCAATCTAAAGGTCTACCCAACAAATTTTATGCCATTTTTCTTTGACAATTTTTGCCGACTTGTGGGATTTGGGAGGGACAAGTCCTCCCACTGACCACATACAACACAAACTATATCATATCATTCCTCTGATATTTTCAGCGTAATGGTGCAGATCATGCGGTGTTTATAAACACTGGAATGGAGTTCGAAGGTAGTGATGCAGGTGCAAGTCCAAACGAGGCTATCTCTTGGGGAAAAATAAAAGCGACAGCCAATCCCGTCAAGGTACATATGTACATGATAAACACATTTTTGAGAAAATCAAACTTTCTTCACCCAATCATTGCCAGTTCCGTTGCTCTTATTACAATCCACTGGATTTGTTAGATAAAAGTTCCCACTTGTGAAAGTCTAAAACTCCAAGAAAACTTGCTGGACTGGAAGAAATCAGAGTCTGTTTGAAGCATTTTCTAAAAATTTTTCTCGCAGTTTCATAAGCATTGGAAATTTCGGTAAATTTAACTTGCGAGCATTTCATGGTTGCAGAATGCCCGAAAAGGCCTAAAACACAGCAGCAGATCACGGACGAGCGCCTTCGATATTTATTTGTTCTAGAGTGAAGTGCTGACCTATAAAACCTCGTGGAAATATTTCGTAATAATGTTATTTGCTAATTGTGTTGTAAGGAAGCTTCCAGCAATAACATGCAATTACTAGTGTTTTGTATTTGCCATGACTTTAAGTGTTTTTGATTTATTCTTTGCTCTTTCGCAGGTGGTTGGAGAAGCTTCCATTCTATTCCCACTCCTAGTTGCTGAGACTTTCGCACGTGATTATCATGAGGGCAGAAATCAAAAACAAACTATAATCAGTGGACCAAACTGAATTGAGGAATTAACGTCAATTTGACCTCATGTTTGGTAAGTAAAGAATACGTCGCCTATCAAATGAATCTTAAATGATCGTAGCATACAGCATAGCATACAGATATCAGAATTGGTTCTAAGGCCTTGTTCACATGGGAACGCAATCGTTCCGTTCCATATCTTTCCGTTCCGAAAAGTGGAACGCTCAGGGGTTGCTTTCACACGGCAACGTTTCAAATTATGCCTCTCCGTTTCAAAAAATGGAACAGTAAAAAAGTGATATGAAAAATGGAAAAAATTGAATGCAATAGTTCCATTCCTTTCCCATGTGAACTGGCAATGAGGTTTAGAACTGGTCGAAAAAGGAACGATGAGATTTGTGCTCTAGGCGCACGCGCGGGTGTTGTTGTTGCTGGAAAGAATGGAAAGAAATTAGAGGGACTTCAAAGACCAGCAGCCTTTGCCATCGCATCGCTGGTTTTTTTGTGAATTTCGTACCGTCAGTTATTGTGTACGCTTTGCAGAGCATTTCACTGACTTCAAGCAAAGTATTATACTGATTACAGTGAGTCCCAGATATCGCTCACCAAAACGAGACTACTACTAGCCAAACCGAGACCGCTGGAAATTTCACTGTTTGTTTATGAGTCGTAGTTGTAGCGGGGCATATCAGTTTGGCGGAGGAGCGAAACTACGGCTTGTAATCAGTCTAGCAAAGCATGCTAGTCTTTTTACACCTTTTAAGAACAACTGTGTAATGGAACGATTGCCTTCCCGTGTGAACGGGACACAAATCTTTGATCTTTGAATCTTTGAATTAATCGGTGTAACAAGATGGGGGTGTAAGATGTCATGGCCTATTTCTTTAAATTGAATGACCTTAAAGAAACTTAAGCTACTCATTTATGATTCTACCGTTGGATTTTTACGAAATCTTGAATATTTTTTGAAATTACAGCGTATTTTATATTTCAATTCATTCCATATGTCATCGATCATAAACCAGAAGTGTGACAGACTATACCTTGATACCATGATGTAGACATCCCTTAACTACGATGTTCTTGGGAATTATTTGAAGTTTCGTCCAATCTGTAAAAATTACTATGTTTTTAAGTAGCCTCACTACATAAGGACCCATAAGTTTCGCTCATCTCATTGAGTTGAGGACTCGAATATTTCAAATCTTCAAACAAGTGGATGTAAAACTGTATCAAATTCTTCTTTAAATTTAATGGCTTGAACGGAACTTTGGGTAATTTGCTGTAAATCTGTCGCCATGGCAATTTTCCGATATCTTCATTATTTTCAAAATGGCAGCATTTTGATTATTTGTGTAAAAATTCATCGCAAAATCACACTCTGACGAGGACACAAGTCCAAAAGGCCTCAGTGTGTTAAATCTTAGTATTTTTTGTCTTCCAACATCTCTATATGAAGTTAATGGGAAGAAAAATGTAGTCGAATTACCTTTTGAAGGATTTGAGCTCAATGTAAGGTTGACGTAGAATTGTAGTTTCGTGCTCAAACTCGGAGATTTAAATATTGTTTTCAAACATAACATTCACCAAGGAGACGGCAAACTCAGACAGGGATTTTCTTAAGTGAAAGCAAAGTCGAAAATTCATCCTTTCTAAAAACATCACAAACAGGTCCTAATTTTAAGCTTTTGTAATCAGAGATACGCGAACCTATCGTACGTAAATATAATTATTTATCTTCCTTAATGCATTTTCTTCATTTACCTCTGCATGGGCTAAGTCATATTCTTTCATGATGCAGGCAAACTTGCTGTAAGTATTCCGGGGTGTAGTTTATAAAAATGGCTTGTTTTGGTAGGCCACGATAGCCAACATAACAAAATATGTACATATATCAGGTGAGGCACAAAAGTTTCCAATTTGGGAATGCAAAGCAGGAAGAACAATGAATTGCATAGAATGAGTTGAATTCTGCTTAAAGATGGCCTGAAGCGAAATTTTCTTGTTCCAAGTGAATAGGATTGTTGAATGATGAATCTTTGATATCTCATTTCGTTTTGAAGTTATCCACCGATTTGAGGTAGCGACTGATGATGTCATTTTGTTTTCAAACTACTAGGATACTAACTACATCGGAAATATAGCTGTATCTTGTCTTAAGAAGGTACCAGACAGATGCCAACAAGTTGCAGTTTTGCTACAAAAATTAAACATGCGTTGTCGCGCGAATTTATATGATGATTACAAAAGGCATTTTGATTGAAACAAGTTGTTTGATTTGATTTTTCCTTGGAAACATAACTTTATCTTTGTGCGAACAAAATGACCTCATTAGCCGATCTCACAAAGTTGTGGATACCTCGAAAACGAAACAGCATCCAAATTCTGATAAGACTTTGCATCATTCAATAGTGCTATTTACTGGCATCAATAAAAATTTCCCTTCAGATCACCTTCAATGGTAGAGAGATGTCAAACAGGAAGTAGATTCATAGTCTTCTTCGCATGTTTATGAGGGCTGAAAAGTAGAGGTACATTTGATGTTACCAAAATTTCTTCGTTGCAACTTGCATGAAATAGGGTCTAAAACAAGCATTTGCAGTCAAGAGCCAAATACGGCCTAAAAGCTTTCAATCAACATGCTCTGATTGATTGATTGATCGATCGATCGATCGATCGAGCCAAAAGGAAGTGTGTGCCAATGTTTGCTGATATTCGCAATTCCAGCAAATTTACCGAGATCCATAGCAGCTGCGACAACTCTAGGCCACGTCAACCGCTTTTTGTATGCAACAGCAACAACAACTGTCTGAATAGCACCTCCTAATTGGTTAATAACTATATTCTAGCAATTTGATTGGTGAATACGGAATCACTTTACGCGAGCCTAAATTTGGCCCATTTGTAAGAGTAATGTTATGAGTCCCTATTGGACAAGTGATATCAGGAAAAAAAGAACACAGGGAAACAAGGGATGAATAGGCACAAGTCTAATTAGATAGCTTAGGTCATTCATGTGGTCGACTAAAGTTACAGTTAGAACGTAAGTCGTATTTAGTTGTCGGGATTTATCATTTCAAGCGAGAAGTTGAAGCACAATGCTGCTATGAATTCATGATTTCTTACACTTTGCGACTAGGGTAATCGTGCGTTGATATCCCTCTCTTTGCAGTCGATCATCATCTTTGTATTGACGTGTCAGTGAAATGAACATATGTCAGCGCTTCAACATCTTGTTTGCGTAGTACTTATTCGCTTATCACAAGTTGTCTATTTGTAGGACCACCCGTTCCAAACGATTAATTGTAATTAATTACTTACAGAAAGCTTTTAGGCAAAAAGAACGGTGCCCTCCCCGAATCTTTCCTGACCCGGGGGAAATCACCCAAAGTCAACATATGGATCAATCAAATTTACTGGGCTGCGCTAATCAAGTTGGCTGTCTTATAAGACTTGCAGTCGTAAAGAAAAGCAGCCAGATTTGCTTTTAGGAAAGTGTATGACAGCAAAGTCAGCATTGCCTTTCGTTCCTTGAGTTATGCAAGTAATGGAAAGTCAGTATATAAAAGATTTACTATCTGGCCGATAAAGTTAGCTGTATCACAACACATATACCCTGAATAATACGTCGCCGACATCAGGTTTTTATGCAAAGAATTATTGAAGTGCAGTGCCAGGATCTTGTATACACGGGGGAATATCACAGCAGAGTGAACATGACAAATCGCTTACGTTTATTTGGCCGTGCAAATAAAGTTATCCTCATTACAAGACCTTAGCCACGAAGTATTTGACTTAACTATTCATCTGTTTGGATCTGGATTTGAAATTTCAATCGACTCAGTCAATATTGCCAGGCATTGATTTTTATAGTGAGATACAAAGGAAGGCCGATATGTTTACAGAACATTGACGCTACCAAATCCCGTCGATATAATTTCCTCAAAGAAATTGTTGCAAGTGTTTTAAATGGAAATATTTGAAAGTTTAATCAACATTTCACTATTTGGACAGCTGTAGAGGACATCGTATTAGCTTGAAGTATAGCTTTCAAGGAAACAGTCTTGTTAAAATAAAGAGAGTACCGTTCAACGTAGAACTCTTTTATCAGGGAGAAACGACATTCGGAAGTGGAAGAAGACCGCACTCTAAGCAACTTCATAGAAACAAATTCTTGGTAACTGGTGGTTAGAAATCAGAAAGGAGGTACGAATTTTGGAGGTATTACTTTCAATCATTAGGCATTGACTTTGATCCGAACTTCAAAGAAGTTTTTGCACATTCATTTTGATGTCGCTTTTTTGTGGACGAGACTCAAGTAGTGTGATGTGCAGTATCATTCGTGGCTGGGAAGGGCTGATGAAAGATCTTTGCTGGACGAATAAACTTGTAGTACAGCTTTGCGGGAAGAAGTTTTGTGATACAAAACACGAGTGCTCAGTTTACACAAACATCGAGAACTGCTTGTCTGGGAGTACTCTTACATGTCTGTAATTTTTTTGTAAACTTCAACTGGAGCAGAGCGTAACGGGAACATATCGGGAACAAAACAAGAGTGCTACGTTTGTGAAAACATCGAGAATTGTTTGTCTGTGTCTGGGAGAGGGCTCATTTGTGTTCAGTGTTGTGGAAACTTCAACAGGACAAGATCACAGCGGGAGAAGTTTGCACAGTTTTTGACGTAATTTTGCAGATGAATTTCAAATTAAGTGGTTTCATAGTTACCTGGAGAGCTGATGTCCAGTTAAAAATTCAACAAACGAAATGAATGAAAGCTGATCAAATTCATTTTATTCATATTGCATGCTTCAGTCAAGAGAAGAGATCGTAGTGTTTGTTCTCATGTTTGTTCAGATTAACTGAAAGAAGACAGAAGGTCAAGAATCAGAGGGAAATTCAACAGACAAGGGGTGAAAATTTGCAATCGCTACGCGTTGTTTTGTCGACACTGCTTCGTTGAAATTATCTATTTGCATGATTCAGGCACTAAGAGAAACTTTAATGTTTGTCCAAATAAACTGTAACTAGTCAGAGAAGGTTAAGAATCAAAGAGAACTTCTGCAGACAAGGGGTGAAATTATTCAAGTTATACGTATCATTTTGCCAACACTTCTTCATGGACAGAGGCTGAGGAGTTTTATTACACAGAAATGGCAGATTTGATAATTCACATCTTCAAAATCTATTACGTTATTATCTTCACTTAGGATGGCTTTCGGCAGCAGCAGTTAAACGAAGATTAGTTTTCAAATCTAACTTGAATTATATGTTACTCTTGGCATCAATCCAAGTCTCAAGAGTGTTTGTTTCAATTTTTTTACAGTCGTTCGTTATTCCTCGACAAACTAATTCATCCTGCAAGTTGTTTCTTCGGAAAAACTCAAATGAGTAACGCTACTTGCTTCAATCTCAAACAACCTTGAAGTTAGCAAAACCTCCTGACTGAAATTATACGATATTGAGTACACAATAACACATTTCTTCCTGGCCAATGGCGTAAATGAATCCATATCGTGAATTTTAGATAAAAGTGAAGACCTGTAACATTCACCTCAAGTATTGATCAAAATTCACGTGGCGGAGCAGAGAATACCATTTTCCCTACGACTGAAAAATTTAGGCGCTTTGAAGTGAAGCTTGTTCTCAAAATGAAATCGAGCAGGCGTTCATGGATCATTTTGGTGTTCATCATTCTTCAGTCAGTATTCTGTGAGACCAATTATGTTTACAATGACAAGCAATGTGAGGATTAGTGTTTACGTATGCCAGACTGTGGAGATTATAAACTGGGGAGCGAAGTGAGACCAGATATGAAAATGGAATGCAAACTATTTCCAGCAAGGGTTGGGAGACTGAAACTTCGTGTAAGTTACTGTTATGGTAAAATGTGGAATGTTAACAGCAACTATCGGCAATTATTGTGTCCTTTTTGGAGAATTAGCCTGCGCGCAGACTTTGGGTCCACTGGGGAGGAGAGGAAAAAGGAAACTACAAAGTAAATAGTTTCCTTTTTCCTCTCCTCCCCAGTGGACCCAAAGTCTGCGCGCAGGCTATGGAGAATGGAATCCCTTGAATAGTTTCTCATGGTCTTGTTGAGGAAACGAGATCACTTTGTCCGAGGAAACTAATGTGTCCCCCTCCGCTGTGGGTTAAAGCTCATGCGCCCATCAGAGCTTCAACTCCAAGACGCCACCGCGCACGAGTATTTTCCCATATGAACATATTTTCCCGGCTGGGTGGGGAAATCTCTTATGTTAATAGTTAAACCTATGGCACCAAAGACAAAACGCTATGAAGGAGTATTATCTCGACTGAGCGATTTCCCGGTAAAACGGGAAAATGACGAGAAACTTTCTCCATATGAATAGGCCCTTACACAGTAGAAAGGGAAACGCCATATTTTACGAGACATCCAATTGTCAGAACAAACAAAGTAGTCTGAACTGTAAACAAAACATTGTTTACATTTGCGTGAGTACCATCAAAACAATTGATGAAGATTTCTTTGTTTCTAGGATCAAATAGCAGCATCATGTCAAAGTCCACCATGCAAACATGGAGGAGAGTGCATTCAGGATACAAAGAGATGCAGAAGATTTCGTTGCAATTGCAAGAAGAATTGGACTGGTGAAACATGTGAGACCAGTGTAAATAATGGTGCCAATGGCTGAAAATATTTTCATGAAACTATTTCCGTTATCAGGATAGAGTCAAGACAACAACAAGTTTTCAGTGAAATATTTAGATCGGATGTAAATCTTCTTCAGGATAACAATGATAATTAACCGTCAGGCAGAAGTGTAATCTGTTTCAAAAATTACATTCTAGAGAAACAGAGATTACATTTGTAAATGCGTTGATAATGTTGTATAAATATAAGACAAAACAAGGACAGATTTTGTAATACAATAGCAGCAGTTGCTGTGATAGACCTTTTAGCTATTCTACAAAGGAGCCTGGATCGAGCGATATTTTTATACAAATTCATACGCGAGATTCGAAAGAGTGGCGTTACAGCTTCGATCGCAATTGTGCACATCCGAAAACTCTACTAATTGTAATGAAATATCGTTCGATCCACATTCGTTTTCAGAATAGCTAAAAGGTCTATTGACACGTCAATCCAAAGCGATTAGTGACAACAGACAAAGGAAATTTTCTCAACCAGTAAATCAAAACAAACACAAGCAGGGCAAATTCTCGCCTTGTGCAAGCAAAAGGTGTTTTCAGGAGCAGCTATGTGCTTATAACGAAAGAAGAAAGGCAATCTAAAGTTCTGTCTCGAGGATTTTGTATATTTGATTCAGGAGCTGTGTGGTAGTCGTTTCATTGAAGCCCTAAATAGCCGAGAATTATAAAGCCTTCTGCTCAACTTCTGAATCAAATAAACGAAATCCGCAAGACAGGACTGTACATTTACTCTTCTTCTTTCGTCATAAGCAAACGACTACTCGTAAAAACAACCTTTCGCTTGCACAAGGAGAGAGTTTGCTCTACTGGTTACGGGGAACTAATGCGGCCTTGTTTGTCTTGATTTACCAGTTGAGAGAATTTCCTTTGTCTATAGTCACTAAACACTTTGAATTGAGGTGTTAATTAAAGCAAATGTTGCTATTGTATTGCAAAAATCTGTCCTTGCTATGAGACAACACTATAAACGTTCTGAATCGTTTCATTATAAATCTTCTTGATTTTGCCATTGATTGAAAGCAAACACTTTTCACATTGACTCACTACTGCATCAGACTCGAAGTTGATGCCCATTATATTCAACTTTATAGTAAACGGGTAAATTGAAGTTAGCCAAATAAACGGGCCACAAAGTTTTTAGGAGACACTACCAGCATAGGTTCCCTCGCAGAGGTTTCGATTCGCTGAAAACGACCAAGGAAATGGTCTGTCTAGTTTGTGCTAAGACAGTAAAGTGCAAAGTGTATCATCCATTTACAATATTCTCAAGTTAGTCGAGATTTGTGTTGTTCCCATTTCAGATGAATCCAATTCAAATAAAAATTTGATCATCACCACAAAAATCGCGATTCCTTAAATCGAAGATTAAACATGAGAGAGAAGAGATTTACTTTACTGAATGATGTTTGTTCTCTTTGATAAAGTTTAACAATATCGTAGATTTGTACCACATTAGCGTGATTACTTCAATTCCAAAATTCGTTAAAACACTTTCTCATCTAGTTTACCTTTGTGATAATAAACTAAGACAGCATTTGGGATGAGATTAGTTTCTTTCTTAAAAAGTCAATATGAAGAAGAATCAAGTATTTTTTATTCATATCTTTTGATTTAGAGGAAGGAAAGTAACAGACTGTTTAAATATGAATCATTGATCGTAAGAGATATGTAATTATCTGCTTCCATAAATTCTCCAGATGTCTGCTTGCTGATATTTGTAAGCTTCCTATTTTAACACGAGGATTTTAAAAGAAACGAATACTTTACAAGGCCACCTAGGAAGTCACGCATTCTACAGGGTGTTCAGAAAACGCAACCCAACTATAATTTGAAATCTTAGTGCTAATGCCTTATTACAACACTTAGTAATTACGCTCCGCTATCGGCCCCCACCCCCAATAATGGGTACTCTGGGGAGGAAGGCAGTGAGTGTCCACTCATCATAACGAACACTGAACGGAGGAAGGGGGTTGTAGATTTTCTAAACATTGTTTCCAGGATTGAGGCTTGATAAAGGAGGCTTGGAGAAAGCATGTGAATATATTAACAAATTCACAAATTCTGATATCACACAATGAAATCAAATAAACAATGGTCTATTAATATGAGAAAGACAATCCTGATTTGGATGGTAACAGTGTAAATAAAGAAATTTTGTAAGCATTTGACACCTTGCAAATTATTTACTATTATGGCTAGACAAAAGATTAAAATTTCCCAGCAAACTGTTTCATAAAGATTTTTAAGATATCCGCCAATATTTGCATTTTCTTGCATTTTTCCATAATACCAATATCCATATTCATTTTGGTAAAGATGGGATTATGAATGAAAAGAAAGGCTGGCAATGTAAGATCGGAGAAATGACAGAAATTATCGATATCTTAACTTATATGGAAAACAAATTCTGAAGTTTCTAGGTTTATTCAAGGGTGTTAGGACATTAGTGTTTTGATTGATTATTTATTTACTTTGTTTTGATCCCTGTGTCTTGTCTTGCTTGTCTTGTTTTCTGCTTTGTTTCGCCTTCAACTGACGTTTGCATCTGTACATGTATTTGTGTCTTAGTGCGCCTTCGCAGAAGAATACGAGGGAGTTTTATTGAGAGCGCTTGGGCCTAAGCAAACGTTCTGGTGCACGCGTCAGTTGAAGGCGAAACAAGCAGAAAACAAGACGAGAGAAACAAGAAACAAGGATCAAAAGCAAGGTAATTAAATAATCAGTCAAAACATCCGTGTCTTAACACCCTTGGTTTATTCAACCAAACGGTCGATTTAAATGCATCTGATCTGATGGTTCACAGTGAAATATGAAAGGCACCCCTTTTAAGAAACAGTTACAAAACAGTATCCAGCTACTGGAACATGGAAAGAGTGTCACATGGTAACATGGAAAGAGTGTCACATGGTTTTCGTGAAAGGGAGCTACAAGTACAGAGAAGAACGACAATGAATATCACGACGAAGGAAAACTATCCAACAAGCTATTTCAATGAAAACTACCTTTTTACAGTCACCAACAACAATTAAAAGTCAAGCTCCACTGCACAGTATGTAAGTCCTCACTGCCTGTATTTTACCAAATTTTACGCATTTCGAAGAACGCTCTCATTAACAATATTCTATGACTTACTGCCTAACGCCTTGTCATCATTGGGTGTATAGGAGTCAGTTGAACCTCTTTGCTTCCCTGTGTTACAAAGAGTCAAAAGTGCGAAGCGGGGGTGAATCCAGATAAGCAATGGTAACATACCAGTTTTTACTTTGGCTTTGTTTCTTGATCGGAAACATGTCTGATGTAGATAGCATCTTCTGGATGTCTGTGGATGAAAATACATTCACTAGATCTTGCAGTATCGACAGCAGCTGCGTACAGGGCCACCGAGAGGGGGGCAGGAGGGGAAATTATCTCTGAAATGCATCTGCAGCCAATCTAAGGGGCGTGATCGAAAAATTTTCTGCTCGCTTTGCTCGAAGGGGAGGGGGGAGGCGTCACTTTGCAGTTTTGTCCCGGGGCATCTAAAAGTTCCCGGCGGTCCAAGCTGCATAAACAAGAATGAAGCGCCCTAAACATAGCTGGTAAGAATGACGGGCCATTGCTTTTAGTTATCCACTTATTAACAAGGAACTTAATCTTTATGTATCCGTTACCTTAGCAAAAATTTATGTGTTTGTGTCCTTTTATCTTTAACTATAAAGTGCGTCTTCCTGCTGTCCTTTTGCTCGCGATAACTAGTTTTACGTCCTGTTGGGAAACCTTATAGTCACGAGCAAAAGGACACACATGGATAACAATACTTTTGCACGGGTAACGGATCCACAGTACCATAAACGAGCTTATACAACAAATGACGATGTAATCAAGTGGGTAAAAGAAACTGTCAGATAACCGAAAAAGATTAAAATGAAGAGAAAAATACAATACTTTGGTCTTATGATAAGAAACGACAGAATACAAAAGATATTGATAGAAGCTAAGGTAAAGTAATGAAGTACAAAAAAGAAAAGATTGTGAAAAGCCACCACAAGAGAAGGAAATAGATAATGTCGAAATCAATATGGAATATGCCGATGATATAACTATAGCTACGACAGACAAGAAAGTAATTGAGCATATAAAAGAAAAAATTCCACCAAGTTTACAGAAAAGAGGTCTGATGATTAACATGTCGAAAACTGAAGAGTATACGGTCAAATATAAGAACGAAGATGAATGGAAAAATGCTAAGATTCTAGGATCCAAACTGAACACAGAAGCAGACATCGCAAACAGGAAAAGTCTATCGCTCAATGCGCTGACGAACTTAAAAGAAATTTTTCAAAACAAACGTTTGTCTACAAGAACAAAGGTACGAGCATTTGAAGCATATATCACACCTATATTTTTGTACAATAGTGAACTATGGACATTAACGAAAACTCTAGAAAATCAAATCGATAACTTTCACAGGCAAATACTGCGCTCATACGTTCTAAATATCAGATGGCCAAAGATTGTAAAAAATGGAGACGTATATGAAAAAACGAAAATAGAACCATGGAGCAAAACTATCGAGAAAAAGTGAGTAAAATGGTTTGGTCACCTGATGAGGTTAGACGAGAACACGCCCGCACGTAAAGCTTTAAGAGTAGCATTGATGCAGTCCAAAAGACCGCGAGGGAGACCCAAGCTTACATGGATTGAAATGATGAGGAAGCAACTACAAACAATAAATTTGACATGGGAGGAAGCAAGTCACCTGGCAAAGGATCGAGGAAAATGGAAGGATATTTTGAAACGATAGGGGGTAGGGGTGATGGCATTTGTGGGGTCTGCTGCCGGGTTTTTTTTTCTGGTTTTTAGCCTTGTTGTCCAAAAGAGTTTTTCTTACTGTTTTTGCCTTTTTTTAAACTTTTTCTTTTCTTTTTTGCTCAGTCTCGCTTGACTTTTCAAGTTTTCTTTTGAAAAGCATGGTTTGAGCTCCTGGGAACTCTGGTGGTGGACTCTCATGGTGGCATCACCCTTGCTACCCTACGAGATGTAAATCTGTAAAAACGTTGTGTGGCGTTGCCACGTTATATCGTTTATGTATATATATAAGGTAAAGTAATAGAAAGAAGGCAGAGAGAACGACTTCGCAGAACGTGGTTGACGGATATAAGAAATGGACAGGAGCAAACATTGGGAAATGTGTTAGGATGGCTGCTGATTGAGTATGCTGGCTGGAGAGACATGACAGCTATAATCTACCGGTGGTAGTTGCGAAATCCAGGTAACCAGGCAAAGGATCCACAAGGAGTAAGATCATTGTGAGTTATGAAGCAAATTTTAGCTTCCAGAAATAGAGATCACAATTAGGTCAGTTTCCAAACTATGCCTTCGGGTTTTAACACATTCCCATTCTAAATCTCCAGAGTGAAGTTACGCAGCATAGGGTAATTCTCTTAACACAAACCAAGGGCGATAAGAAATGCACAGTTCCATTCTCCCAAAACCACGTGGAATCACAAGACAACCCCAAGAGGGAGAAGAGACAGTAAAGACTGCTGCGTATGAGGGAAAGAAGCTGCAGGAAAGTTTTGCAGAGGCAAAACAAAAGGCCAAAATAGGATAACATGTGGTGTGTATTTTAAAATGATGCAACTTACTCTTTTTCGCCCTCTTCGTACATATAAGATGATGCTATTGCTAACATGGTTCCATCATGACTGAAGGCCAGTGAGGCTATACTTGTTGGATAACGATGAAACTACGATATAAAGAAATTGATTCTGAGATGACAGAACTTTATAAAATCCCTTGTAATATAAGAATGATACAAAAGATTTTCACAAACTCATTTCCACATCTTAGTTGACATGTTAAAGAGCCACAATTACCCAGGCTCCTTTGCAGGCATTCTGCAAATTTAGACTTTCTGAAAATAAAATCTGGCCACTGTCATTCAGGATCTTTCCAGGCATGCTGTGCAAAAGGTTTTAAATTTATGAAACAAAGTCTGGCTTAAGTCCTTCTTTTATCAATGATATTTTCACTGGGCGAAATACTGGTTACAATCGAAGGCACGGTAACTGCTCGCGCTCGCAGCTTCCAAAAGTGCATAAAAGAACATATGAAATTGAGACTATATCCTTCCTTGGAAATAGACTTCGGTCGACTTTATCAAATATAGTCAAACGAGCAAGCACACTTCTTATTCCTAAAAACAATATCAAATGTTGGAGGAGCGAGAACTGAAAATGCAGACTTTGTATGCAGCAGGTTGGGTATCTATCATGGTATGTAGCAATCAGATAAAATCATATCTTCAAACGATTGCAAAAATATATATTCTTTTAATTTATAAGCCAGGTCTAAATTAGCAGTAATCTTGCTATTTTGATTTTAGCTAGAAGCATATTGCAAATAGATAAGCGATTGATTGATTGATTGATTGATTCATTCATTGATTGACTGATTGATTGACTGCGTGCACACTACACAAGTTGATCTGATAAAATACGCTTAATTTTAGTCACATTTTCAATCAGTTCAAGAACTGTGGATGCGTAGTTTTCAGTTATGACAAATTTGAATGTCAGACAGACTGAAATTCTAGATTGCCCGAAAAGGACTGTGGGAGAAAAATGCCCTTTTAACGACACAATGATAATCAGATCTAAGGCCCCGTTTACTCTATACCGTTTTCAAATGAAAACGGTACGAAAGAATGCCGTTTTAGCCTTCCGTTTACACTAAAACGTTTTCGTGACCGGAACAAAATGAAGACGATTTTGAAAACGGCACAATTTGAAAACGGCATGAAACGTTTCAGTGTAAACTCTTGAAAACGGAACGATTTCGTTACAGATTCAAAGAGAGACAAAGGAATAATCTACCTCCCTTTAAATCCGTAACGAACTCGTTCTGTTTTCAAGAGTTTACATTAAAACGTTTCATGCTGTTTTCAAATCGTGCCGTTATCAAAATCGTCTTCATTTGATGCCAGTTACGAAAACGTTTTAGTGTAGACGGAAGGCCAAAACGGTATGATTTCGCACTGTTTTCATTTGAAACGGGTAAGTGTAAGCGGGGCCTAAGGAATCTAGCAAACCACGGGCTTGGCAATATTTCAGTTGTTTTTACTTATGCAGTAAATCCCCTTGGTTCTTGGAATATCAATCGAACGTAAAAACAGAGGCCAAAATACCTGACATAACCTCTTCTTGTTGAAACCATCCCAAATATTAACGAATCCATCGGAGCCGCCAGTTGCGAATGTGTTGTGTCTGTAAAACAAGGGAGAATAGTAAATCAGTCCACAATGATATTAGTTTTCGGCAAGCTGCTGCACAAAACGGCTGCACACTTGCAAACAAGTAACATTGAAGTAAAGCAATTTATTACTTGGCTGCCACAGCCTGAAACCAATAATTAGGACTGAAAACGACAACAGACCTTTGTATCGTAAACTGCTCCATGTGTAAAAATGGGAAAAATTATATTACTGGTGGAGGAGACTGGATAATTGTCAATAACCTTGATTTCTGGAAAGAAAATAGAGCATCTTCGCGTTAAATCTTTTCTCTTCTCATGAATTGGTTTCAAAATCATTAACACGTCACGTATCACAATTTAAGGTAAATATCACGATTTACGGTTTATCTTCTGAAGTTGACATCGACGATTGGTTTTGCTCAACTAACACCCTAAGTACCCTATCACCGAATATTGGGGGTATGCAGAGAATCGAAGATTTACTGCTCTGCGGATTGTCTTTGCAGCTAATTGTCTAGAATCAATTTTCTTACACAAAACAAGATATTTTGTAAGTTTATCAAGGAAACGTGAAACTTACATGTTATGAAAACTAATAGCATTAACAGGAAAAATTTGTTCCTTTCCTTCGCTTTTTATTCTGTGGCATTTGAAAGCATATTTCTTCTTCTGTACATTTGCATCTGGATTGAAATATTCAACAGCAACACGGCCTTCGATAGAACTGAGAACATATCCTGGAAAACGGATAAAAAGGTCTCAAGTAGATTCTGTTTGAAAAGTAAATATCGAGTGAGCCGGAAAAAGTTTAGACTTATTGTGTGACCGTAGATATCGTTATTGAAAGGCTGCCGGACGCTCCTAGCTATGAGCGGTCTCGCTTTATATACATACATATAAACTATCAAGTACTACGCTTTGAGCGGAGTACTTGATAGATGTATGTATGTATGTGTCGTTTGCCACAAAAACAAAAAATTAAAATTTATCATAATATACCTAGATATGTAAAACATAGAAACAATACAATACAATAAATACTTTAAGGTCAAAAACGTAAAGGAAAATACCCCTAATTACAGTGGCAGGTATAGCATTAAAGGGTCAAGCTGACCTTATGTCCATAAATGTCCCCTAATAAGAGGTGTTGGCATAACGAAAGAGCGTCAGAAAAGAAAATAGAGAGGTAATGCAGTTTTTCTATTTGAACGATTAAAATTTTTGTCGAGACCTGAGAGGTAAAAGCGTTTTTGTACTATTCCTCGTATTTTGATGAGCACTGAAAATATGGACAAATTCGACAACGAAAATTTCTGTGTTGCAAAATGCCAGAAAAACGGCTCAAAATATTTGATCAATTCGTTAGGAGTCTCTTCGCAGAGCCTAATACACAAGGACAATTCAACTAAATCTGAATGAATTTGCTAACGATATGTCTCACGCAAGAAAACGTGCAATTTCTTGTTCTGCTGTGCCTTGGGCCTTTTTCGGGCATTTCGCAACAAGTAAGTTTCTGACTGCTGAAGTTGGCGCCTACATATTTCCAATATCCGTAAATAAATGAGGAAAGTGGCAAAATATTCATGTCTCTCAGATAGAGTCAAACAGGATTCATATAGAGGTCATTTCATTCAATTCAATCCGTCAAGTAAACTTGGTACAATGAATTTTCAAAATTGGGACCTTTCTTCTAGCCTAAAAGGAAGAACTATGTAAGAACAGAAAGCTAATATGAAATGATGAAATTAAGAATTACAACGTCTTCTAAACCAGATGTCTCAAAGTATGGGTTTTCAATCAAGCCATGCCATTGTTGAGAAACTAAACAGGTTTTTTTTTATTGCCAAAATAACTTGGCCTCGGTATAGCAGAAAAAGTAGATTGTTTAAAGATAAATAATAAAATCGAATAGGCCTTTTAAGTATTTACAAATTCGCCTGGATTGAATATCATCTTTATATATTTCATACATGAGGTCCGATCAAATGGCAACAGAGCTTCTATCTCTATCATTATTGTGCACATTCGAAAATTCTACAAAACGTAGCAAAACTTCGTTCGGCTCCGATTCTTTTCAGAAAAGGTGAATATCTATTTTGCAGATTTTTCGAGCACAGAGACTCTTTTTTGACTCAATTAGCACTATCGTCTATAATAACTTAGTAACAAGACCTGTCAACATCTTGCGCTTATGGAAGCAGAGAATGATAATGCTACAAATACCTTCTCTATTGGGGAAACATTTGATGCAACGAGTCTGGAACTTCAAACTTGATTCTCTTTTTTGTAACACATAGTCCTGTTGATGAGAAAAAATCAATAAACATTCAGCAAAAAACAATACACCAAATCATGCAGGGATAGTCTTCAAAATGAAACCTTTGAATAAAAGTTAAAGTTATTCCTGCTAATCTCTATTGTCAAATCACACATCTAATGAAAACGAAAAGAGCTTCTTGCATAGCAAAACTCTCTGTTTGTAAGAAAAAGCCAGGAATAAGCATGCTTACCATATTTCGAAGATCCCACACATGAACTTTTCTTCCTTCCTAAAGAATACAAAAATTATATATACTGATGTATAAACATAAAGTGATGTAAAAGTTAATGTGTTGTGTTTGGCGCACTGTTGAGTAAATGTATTTGGCCAATATTAGAAACTAAAATGTTTGCCTATCAGGCAAAGGCTAACTTTAGGGTGAAAATTTGGTTTGGTAAAATGACTCATCTTTTAGACCCAGAAATAAGTGCTGGAAAGAGATCTCTATGGAAATGGCCATGAGACTTCCACATTTGGAGACTTCCACATTTGATTGTGGTCTATGGTGCATGATATGCATTTCATCAACAAGTAACATGCAACATGCTAGCAAATGATACTCACTGTTCCTATGACAACTTTATCCTCTGAGAGAGCCATTGTGTACACCTTGGAAAGATGAAACAACAATTAGATTTAATGCGATAGTTAACGGTCAATGTGATCTTTTTAGCTTTGTTGTTGTAGTATCTTTGTCAATGACTCTTCAGTTTATTGAAAAAGATGATGGATAAAAATGTTGGTACCAAGTGCACTCTAAAAATTCTAAGTCATCTTCAATTGCATATAGTCAGTTGATCGGCTTATGAATCTATAGTTAATGATTTGTGTTACTTACTTTTCAAGTTGAAGAGTTAGTTGAGTTAATACAAGAAACACAAAAAATATGGACCAATGAACTTCTTTGCACAACATATCTTCAACGAAGATTTTCGCATATTTCTGCATGGAATTTTAACTTTTGGGCAACTGCAGAAAGCTATCTACAACCAGTTTAATTAGCTGTTTTATAACAAAAGATTTAGAACATTAACAATGTTATTTCATTACAAGTTTCAGGAAGGTTTTTGTCAGAAATTGTCATTCAAGAATCATGTTGAGAATAATCAGAGTGATTTTTAAATGAAGTGAGTTGAAAAGTAAATAAAAAGTATGATTCTAGCTCCCAATACATCTCTTGTCCCTATGCAAAGTGTTTTGTGACAAAACAGTACATTCTAAAACAGTAGAATTCATGCTTGCAATATTTCTGTACTGCAAAAATTCTGCACATTAAGCATTCCAGACCAAAAAAATTCAGCCACTAGAATTCCTGATCATTGAATGTCCCAAAATAATAACATCCAAAATTTGTTGCTTTGATTTTCCACTAAAAATTTCACAGACAAACTCACACTTCCTGGTTGATTGTATGTCCCAACTGATTTGGATTGCCTTGGATCCCAGAGTTTAATTGTTGAATCCCAGCTTCCAGTGATAATGAGCCCTGTAAATTGAGAAGCAGCATATTCTTTGTATACATATCATTCAAATGCAAGTATTTTTGAAAGCAAAATGTTAAGAGCTCATTTACTTGATGGTGATAGAATTTGACAACAGCATGAAAAATGGCTGCCCAATTACCTGACCCCTGCAGAATTTTGTGTCAGTTAGTAAAATTTCAAAGTTTGTAATTCTGCCATATTCAAATTCTGCTAGCGTTGTGTAAAATACACTTTGCCGCAAGAAACCATATACCACTTTTTGTGACAAAGTTGGTGTTTTTAATGCATCCTATTGTTTTTATTGTTGTTATTCTTATCTATTTTGATTAATCATTGACATCAGTTGCTATTGGCTATGGAATCCCCAAAAAATTCTACTGCCATTGTGTAAATGGGAGGCCAAAATGGTACTTCTTATGCCGTTTTCAAATTCAACTAGCATCGTGTAGAAAGGAGCTCATTTTCCAAGGTGTTATAAATTCTACTGGCATCATTAACCTTTGTACTCCAGAGCTCCTTTAAAAAAATTGCTTATAGCTCAGGAGACAGAAGACTAACAACTAAAAAAAAATCCTAGAAAGAAAGTCCTGATGTCTGCTAAAGACCGAGTAAAAATTGTCAAAAATGTTGCAGTGTATGATTTGTCGTGGCCTATAAAAAGTGAGTACCTCTTTCTGGCAATGCAAAATTTTGGTTTAAGATCATCATCTTGAGCAAAATTGTCTAAGAAAAACTGATATTTTTAATTTGAGTTTTATCACTTTAAAGCTATTTTACCACACTAGAGAAAAATCAAACAAGAACTGCCACAAAACAAATGAAAACTTCTGTGGCAAAAGGTTTGGAACACAATTGGAAGACTGCACTGAATCTTTCTTCAAATATAAGCAGCTCGAATATTGTGGAAAATCTCTGGCAAACGTACCTAATGGTAAACAAAATTCAACACATTTGATTGGTTTCTCATGCAATCCCATTATTTGTTCTGAAGCAGTGTTGAAATCATACCTAAAAGAACAACATATATTTGAAAGCAAAAATCAGATCTGTAATTAACAATAAAGTTGTTTCTGAGTCTGCCAAATTACTAATTGTACTAAGCAATGCTATCCTTTTTGCTTCACAATTTAATTTCAATAGTTCCATGCCTTTTTGACAGAAATATATAAGGTGAGCCAATAAATCCAGTACCCATGAACAACAAGTTTTCAAACATCTAAACTTTGTTGGCACATCTGACAAAGCAGTAAAAGATGTCAAGTTCTTGTTAATGCAGATTTAGAAAGAAAACCAAAGAAAAGAACTGTGAAAGGGAACTTACGATTTGAGCATGCTGTCAAGTCCACCACTGTAAGCAGTGACAGCATTGCTAAAACAGCAGTCAAGAACAGGACCATTGTGACTATACTGCATGCGCATGTTGTTGTTACCTACATCATATAATCTCACACTCTAAAAATTAAAATAGATGATTTTAAGGAAGCAACAATGATCAAACTTGAGGCTCTAGCAACAAATGCCAACCAAGCGATGGCACCAGCCAAAGCATGCTGGTTGAAATAAAAACCTTGGGGGGCAGAAATCAACAACATAATAATAATAATAATAATAATATAAGGAGATAAGGGAGTAGAAGGTCAGGAAGACCTATAAAGCCCTGTTAGCTACTATCTACTACTAGTCTGCATCTATGTGTACGTGAATTTATCTGCGTATTTTAGCTTATCGCTTTATCTTCTTCAAGTTGATTTATCTTCTTCAAGTGAATTTATCTGCGTATTTTAGCTTTAACATGGTTAAAGCTTGCCAAAAAAGTGCACTTGACACACTTGACCCAACCTACCAACAAACAGTTTCAAATCTGGCGTCTGGATTCTTTTGTTAGCTTTGACCAAATTTGTTTTCATTTTTGTGACCATTTTTGCATTGATTGCTTGGTGGAAATCTATCGTCCGATGAACCAAATAACTACTGTGTGAAATGTGCATGCTTCTTGGTGTTGGTATACCTTCAAAAAAAGGTGATGTGAGACATACATCCTTCGCTGGCACCGTAACTATTGCATTGTGCCAATAACTTTTTAGGCCCAACTTGAATGAATTGAACTGTTCAAATTTTCAGTATTTATGATTTTTGGCGCGCACTTTCTTTCACCTCAATCACAGAAGCAAAATAGCTCTAGCAATACTTACATTATCCCATGATGAAGCAATTAAGAAATTGGAAGAAGTTGGACTGAACTTGACCGCTGAAATCCCATCAGTTGGAGGATCATTCAGTTTGAATTCGTTCGGCGTTGATTCCGCGGCCATTTTGAAATCGTTCCAAAAAGAACACTAACCTCGCACTGATCCGAGTAGCCTCGACTCGCTTGCATTATTTTCACGTGACTGCTGCAAGGGTAATAGGTGTCGGAAATCGCTGTATCTAAGTTCATCGGAGTATCATAGTATGTTTGTTGAAACATTCAAAATTTAGAAATGCACAAGTAAGCAGTAACGTTTTCAAAAAGCCACATCGGAGTTCGGATCGTCAAAATTAGGAAGCTCCAGCACTGGGGAAATATGGCTAAAAGAGCTATTATGTAATCATCCGGGGACATTTACAGGCACTGCAATATCAGATTGTCCAGGAAACCATAGATAGAGTTTGAACGGACAGAACAGTTTCACTTGAAATTTCAGCGTGCCTGCCTGTAAAGCAGTGGTGGATTTAAAGCAGGGCCGATACCAGCCATGACTGCGTAGGGGGCGGGCGAAAAACCAAAATTTTCCGACGGAAAAACCATTCACAGCAACAGGAACAACAACAGTTGCATGAACATACGTTAAATTTATGCATTATATGACCGATCTAGCTCCTCGGTAACTAAAATTTGGCCACATTTCGCAATCCAACATTGAAATTAACACAATTAGTCAATATCAATCAAAAATATGCCAGAAAGTCAACAATTTCTGTTGGAATTTATGTTTTAACACTAATAAATTCATGTTTTTATGCATTTATTTCTCCTCAAAATCCTCCAGAAATATTCATTTAAATAACAAAATTTCCGACAAGAGAGCAAAATTTTCCGACAAATGGTCTCCTGGGGGGTGCTCCGCCCCCAGCCCCCACCATTGGCTTCGGCCCAGATTTAAAGGGAGCAAGTTGGGGCAACTGTCCCCCTGACGAAAGAGAGTCAGCTTGGCGTCCCTATGTTGGCAAGGTGTGGCGGCCCTCGTCGTGACCGTAATGTAATATACTCTTTTTTAACTGTTTTCATCGGAATTTGGGGCAGACATACCAATCATGACTTATTTGATAGAAAAACCAATGAATTACCTCAATTAGACGCCCTTTCTACAGGCTGGCCCAGTTTCAGTTTTCAGTTTTCATTGATTCGTTAATCCATTCTAAATACAATTCTAAACAAATTACTATACAATTAAATACATTACAATACCATATATTAACTAAAAAGAAAAAAATATACAGTACTACAAACTAAAACTAAAAAAAGCATATTACATGATTGTATTTAGGATAGATTAACTTAGGAGGAGCTCTCCAAATAGGTTAACTAATCGAGGGAGAGCCCCCATAAAAACAAAGAAACTAAAAAATATTAAATAAAAAATTTAGCAGGGGCGGATCCAGCCCCTCCAAAAACTTTGGGCTGGATCCGCCCCTGCTGGGTGATAATGGCTCCAATTTACTTTTTTCTCCTTTTCCCCTGCATCATGTTATGTCGGGTGTCACGACTTGGTAGGAAGGTATTTGAGTAATATTCACTAGGGAACCTGTTGTAGTAAACATAAAGAGGGAATGGAACCTTTAAAGGTGATCTGAAGTGAAAATTTTTATTGATGCAAACGAAGGGTCCTGTTAATTGATAAGAAATCCTGCTGAAAGTATTTATATATCTCATTTCGTTTTTAAGTTATCCAATGATTTTAAGTGTAAGTTGATGACATCATTTTGTTTGCAAATTATTAGGAATCTATTTGGAAAGAAGCTGTATCTGATCTTTGAAAGGTTACAGTTGCAGGAGACATTTAAATTGAGCTGAGTAAATGCAATAGAATTGTTTCATGGATTGATATGATATTTAGAAAAACATGTCAGTTGAAAAAACTTCGTTGAGTCGATTTCCCTTTGGAATCATAGTCGATCTCCTGTACCGTCTCGTACTTTTTGCAAACAAAATGACGTCATCAGCCAATCATACAAATTAGTGGATAACTCGAAGATGAAACAAAGAGTCAAAAATTTTTAAAAGACATTCGTTATCATTTGACAGTACTATTCATTTGCATCAATAAAAATTTTCGCTTCAGATCACCTTTAAGAAACTCTGACTGACAACTGAAAATCTGAGAATTTTTAGGAACTTTCAGTACTGACCCAAATTCTTAGTTTCTTACGAAAACTTCAGCAGATATATAACGAAATAATCAAATTTAACTTCTGATTTGATCAACAATCATTTTTTGCTTAACTTTCACAAATGGCCGCCCATTTGAAGACTTTCGACACCTCCTCTTTCGGAGTTTCTCTCTCGTTTGCAAAACAGTAATCCGAGAACAAAAGTCAGAGTGAGCGAAGAACCATGAAAAACCAACATCTTTTCCTTTGTTGCTAAAACATGTTCAAGCAATAAATTTTGATTTGGAGAAACAACAGAGACAATGATAATTCTTTTTGAATGTGTCGAACCATGAAGAAGCTTGACTTGACCTGTGGCTTGCTTTCGAACCTGTGGGATGCGGGTTTCCTCTTTTGACTCTTTGTAAAACTGCACAGGGCAACCGACGATCTCTTACTATCTCTAAACAGGGAGCACAAAGAGAGGATTGTTGATGCAAGATTCTGAGGTCATGAGCGATAAGAAATCGATGTTTACCATGAAGGAAAACTGTGCAAGAATTTGTTTAGTCGTGCAAGCAGAGGAGGAATTTTGGAGAGGAGATCTGATTTTATTTGTAGAACACTTTGTTGACCACTTCGTCACCGCAGGACGATAAAGCAAACTGGACAGGAGGAGTTCCAGACCTCCAGGCTTTGAGTTTGTATGATAAACTTAACTCTTTAGTTATTTATTTGTTTGCGCACTTCTTTACGGAAGGTGGGCCGATTGTTGTTGTGTACCTGGAGAACAGAAATCCGATCTCATTCCTCTGCAGTTGTAAACACTGAATTAAGCTGCTTTAGAAAGACAGAAGGCCTAAGCGAAATTCATTGAATTGGTAGTTTTTGAAAACGAAAATCTTCGAGATTTGTTGTTTTGCCTAGACGCAAATCATAGGAGAAGTTTGCAGTCTTGCTTCGACGAACATCTTCAAGGTTGCAGCTTTCCTAAACAAACATCATTGAAGTTCACAGTGTTTGGATGAAGAGGATTGAAGTTTGCAGTTCCCCCCAAGGAGCATCATCCAAGTTTACAAAAGGTTTCTTTTGAATGAACATCGTTGAAGTTCGCAGTCCCCCTGAGCGAGCATCATCAAACTTAACTGGTTTACCTGAACGAAAATCATCGAACTTCACAGTTTCCCGTGAACGAAAATAATTGTGTCAAAAGACGGCAGTTTTGCCTAAACCGTAAACAAACATCTTTGAAGTTCATCATAGACGAAAACGAACATCGTTTGCATTTCCGCACCGAAAAACATCTGCCAAGTTTACATTTTTCACCAAGACGAACAGCACTGCAGTTAACATTTTTGAGTGAGCAAAATCAACCTCAGAATGTCAATCATCTGGCCCCAGCTCTACCAACACCGACCTGGTCGCAAATTAAACAAGCAACTAACCGCAACAGAACAAGAAATCGCGGAACAAGCAAGATTCCTGTGCCACCGATACATGTCACGCAAAATGCGACGTTCCGCCCTTGCAATGGGGTCTGCAAGCATGGCAAATGTGAAATCCTTCAAGCAAAGAACAGATGAACATACAACCCTTATAATATGTCAGCTCATTGAGACAATCGAGCAACTCTACCCTGACACATACAACAACATATCAACTAATTTGCATATCTCTAATTTCAATGAAAGGCTGCTGTGTCAAGATTTCAGCAGATTCCTGGAAGAGCTCTTTCGGCATGGAATAAAATGGTCGTTGATTCTTGCTTATTTTGCATTTTGTGGTGGCCTTGCAGAGGATTGTGTTAGGCATTCTCAAGCAAGATTGATCACCCCGATTTTGAATTGGCATCATTGTTTTGTTTCGTTGCGTTTGAGCCATTGGATAAAAGAGCAAGGGGGTTGGGTAAGCTATAAATTTTTACTCTACCTTCTCGTCATAATCCTGGATGTTTCCGAAACATTCACAAGTAGCATAATCTAGGTTCCAAATCTTTAAGATTGTTGATTTCAGCTACTTTGCCACCATTCTTCACTATCTTTTTTGAATTACAGCGTGTTTACATTTCAGTTAGCTTGTGTGCAGACATTCCAATACCCAGACTAAATGTCAGCTCATTCAAAGGTGTGACGTCCTTCTTTATCGTAGAAATTCGTAAAAGATCTTTGGAAACAACGATGGTTTATATATATATATCATTTTTCGACATTTTTTTTAATCATAGGGTGAAGAAAAACACTAATTCTGAAAAATTGAAGACTTCAGAAAAGTCCAGCGAAAGAATTATAGCGAAGTAGCTAGAATTACTTTGAGGCCATTTAGTTCAAAGAAATAGGCAATAGAATTTTACACCAAACATTGAAAAGATGTAGAACCTTTGCTAGCACACGCCATTGGCTTTTGTGTTGTTGCTGCAAGTGCCTTTATTATCAGATGAAATAGGCTATTCATAGACGTGTGAGATCTCATCTCTCATATCAGGTCGCTCTCTTCAACGATTTTGCAAAGTGTGATCAGCTGACACTTGCCATGCACAGATATTGCTGAAGGTTGCAGAATTTGAAGTCAGAACGACGTCAGTGGTAGTCGTATCTCGTGATGTTTTATGACTTCGATTTTCAAGACCACCTAAACGTCAACTAGCCGTTGTGACCTTCATAATAAACGTACTCTCAGACTACTAAAGATCTAAAAAGCTTGTTACGCAATGAAATCTAGAGCGAATTTTCTCGAATCAAATATGCACTTTCTCTGCAAGAGATTCAGTTGAAAATATTCCGCCATAAAAAATAGTTCTCCTCTGCTGCTTGCAAATCATGAGCTTCGCTCACAAAGGTGTATTCATCAAGCTATGTTGACATCGAATGCTTGCGAGATTTGCATAAGCATTAAGTTATTTGGTCACCCTTTCAGGCATTGGCAGAAGTTCTGTCGAACATTTCAAAAGCATTTTCCAGGACGTTCTGGTTGACACTTCAAAAATTCGTCAGATAGCATCCAGATACGATCTTTCATGTTTTGCACGCATTGATTTTTGCAGTTTAAGCAACTTTCAAAATGTCTTATTTCAGAACGAATTGGTGGAATACTTTCGAAGAACTGGAAACACGAAGGATTTGGAAGTCAAACATCGTAATAGATTAACACAAGTCGCTTGGCTCACAGCAACCTCGTTTAAAGACGCAACAAGCCTCGTTTCAAGGAAGTTGATATACGGAGATGATAACGATAAACATTCTCAAAAGATCTTTGTAGCGTCAATCTTCGTCATATGTATCATGTATGTGATAGTTGTGATATCGAAGGCTATATTAAATGGTATCATAATTTGAGTGGTGATTATTATTGCACTAGGTCATTATCCATTTCGTATTTTTGTAACTTTTGGGTATAGTCATGTGGGGTTAGTGTAGACTCCCTGGTGTAGACTTATGGCTTTTCCTTCCTCGTTTCCCTGCGTTATTCGATTTCCTGATATCACTCGGTCAATAGGGACTCATAACATTACTCTTAAACAGTGAGCCCAATTTAGGACCGCGTTGAGTGATTCTCCATTCACCAATCAAATTGCAAGAAGTGGTTGACAGAGAACTGGAGTATGTAAAAAATGGCTGGATGCAAATAAACTTGCATTAAATATAGATAAACCTGATTTTATCATTTTTCATTCCCCCTAATGAACGTTGGATCTAACTGTAAGTATAAAAATTGGCAAAAAAACATGCCAAGAAGGCTAAATATATCGAGCTTCTTGGTCTTTTGTTGCATGAAATCCTTAACTGGAAGTATCACTATAGTGAACTATCAAAAAAGTTATTACGAACTTGAGGAATATTCTTCAAAATTTCACTTAAATTTCACAACTTCAAAATTGGAGAAACATCACAAAATATACCTCTGACTTTTGGCTCTCAATCACACCTTGATTAGTTCCAGTATCTAAAATGTTCTCCACAGAGCGAAATTTTTCAAACAGTTTAAATTCCCTGTGGCCCGCCGGTCTCTGATTCACTCTCATGAAACATACTTGCAGCAGAAAACAACAAATATCTTGCAATAAATTTTATCCCAAAATATCTCTTTTCAGTATCAAACATTGTACACATTTTGCAAATAACTCAATCACATGCAAGAAACTAAAGTGTTAGACAGATGCTAAAATATAATTTACACTGATTCGTAGTTGGTGAAAGTAGAACCTTGGTTTTAATAAGGTCTCGGCGATAAAATAGGTGAATCGTGCCCATCGTTAAATACACTTGTGTATGTTGATTTTAGGAATGAAACATAGTTTTGCATACTTCGTGTTGTTGAATTTGCCTGTTCTAGTCGATCTCTCATGTCTTGCAGTCGCGAATTGAACTTCCTTTCGGCCTACAAAATATCAATAAGTTTTAAGGATTCATAATTGACGCTAAAAACTTTTGAACCGAGGGGAACAAAGAGCAAAAACAAAGGAAGCGAAATTTCACTATTTCGCTGTAAGTTTAGCCCCAAGTTACACGAGATCTGGTCCAAATGGATCCGTAACCAAACTGTAACAGATAGGCCTTGCGTTTACACGGGACTCGACGGATGCAAACCCATTTGGATCTGCTATCCGTATCCAAACGGGATCACTTTCGAAAAAGATCAGTATCCGATCCCAAAAAGGTCTCCTGTAAATGGGTGGGATCGCATCCGATAGGAAGTGACGCGATTAAACTGAAAAGCCTTTGTTGACATTTCAAAGAGGGGATCAAAGATGAGACATCTCAAAGGATCTAATTAAAAATGAGACAAAGGTCACCTTGGTACAAGACTAAAATTGCAGAGTACAATATCAAAATAGCAAGGTGCAAGATTAAAATAGCAGAACAAACAAACCTCATCCTTTGTTCTCTTGAGCTGCTGCGCAGTCGCTGCAGATTTCGATAACTGTGCTTCCAGATCAAGAATTCTCGCTTGTGCTGTGCGTTCCTAAGAAAGAATAATGCAAGATAAAAACTTCGTGGTTAACATTGAATCAGACAACTTTCTTTTACCAACTGGAGGCGCTTTAAAGGTTTAGGTTGATCATTGAGTTATGGCATAGTATTCTGTTCAATTTTAATAATTATGGGCAACAAGAAGGAGCCTTTTTGAAAAACTTTCTCCAAAATTAGTTGTTTAGAAAACGCAGTTTCAAAATTGTCACATCAGTATCGCACCGGCTTCTTAGATCTCCTCGACAGGCAACAAACTGCGCATGCATGATTTGTAGAGACTCGTAACTATGAGCCCCCCTAGCTCCCTGCAACAGATCCCAAAATTAGGCAACACTGGATGTTTTCTTCCCAGGACCTAAAACTCTTGATTTATCATTTCAAAAATCTTATCTGTGCAAACACTTCCTTATCTCAGATTGGTCGATGACGTCATCTTACGCAGTTTCTGTTCTGCCGATCTCCTGTTATTTAAAAAAGTTCCACCATTTACGAGCAACCTTTACGTAGCTAGCATTGGCTACTACGGCTCAGTTTTAACTTTCTGCATTGTATGCGGCGGCTACCACTAGCCCATATTGAGATGTTTTACAAGGACGAGCACATAATTGAGCGAAATCTTCCAGAAATCAAAAGCCCCCGAGTGCAGTTAAGGTGCCAGAAAACTATGTGGCACCCCTACGCTTGCACACGTTATTGAGCTCTGCCTTGCAAAGATCAATCAACTTTGACAACTAACTATATTATTGGATGAATTTCTTACTTTGCTAAGAGCTTTTTCTTTTTGAATTTCACTTTGTCTTCTTGCATCTGCTAATGCTGTTTCCAGTTGTTGCATCAAACGGCTGTTTTCATTTCTTTGCTCATCGAGACGCTCCTGTCAGATAACGATAACTGCATGAAGAAGAACTTTCAAGAACTATTAAGAACCTAGTAAGCCTCCAGTCTTTAAGATTTACCAAAGACACCAAATAACAAGAGTGAATAGTTGTGTTGTGTGTGATTCTTCCTCTATTTTGAATATCTGCTTTCTTACACGGGTAAGAACCACGACAGCAGTACTCACATGAAATAAACTGCAGCAGATGGATGTTTGGGAAATCAAGCACCTTCTTAAGAACCACTATACAAATGTCTAGAAGCCATTCAGCCTTTCACAGGGAAAAGATTTTGTTATTCGGCTTTTTACTACATTGCGCCTTAGTACCTTTCTGTATCGACCTCACGCAAGAATGAAATTCGGAGAAATCGAGAGGCTAAAACCAGAGGTCCAGAACAGTTGTAAATTTGCTTTCAGCCCGAGGGTTCAAATTAGAAACCCGTCTTCACTTTTTAGTAAATAGATAAAGTTTGCGTTGAAGCAACTATTTCGTCAAAAGTTTGTCGTTATATGAGCTGTAATACAAAAAGCAATGAATAAGGAGTCTTAAAATACCTGCATTGCATGAATAGCATCCTCTCTCTTGTTAACAGTGTGCATCATTTCTTTTTTATACATTTCTGAATCTTCTAGTTTCCTGAAAACAAAACAAGCGATATTAGATCAGGTCGCTTGTTTCAGCAAATAAGAATCACTGTCCTAAAAGTTTACTACGCTACCTCACAATGCTAGGCGAGAAATTACCTAGAATTAATTCCCTTATACGCTATGAACAAACTGACCCAGACCAGAGATTGGAAAGGGAGCATGAAACCCACTTATTGAAGCTTCAACGAAGGAAGAGGCGTTTTTGTCTTTCATTCCATTTCTCGAACAAGAAAACATAAGAATGAATGAACAGAGCTAAGTGAAGGTAATCTCTGAATAAGATAGGGAAAAAGTCTCCACGCACTACTGTTTCTCTAGCAAAGCAATGACCACACATGTCCATAAATCATCAAACACAGAGGGCAAATTTTAAGGCTGGTTTACAAGATCGTATTTACACAAAATTTGTCTCACATTCTTATGTGATGATAGAATGTGATCGAGTAAACGGGCTTCTTCACAAGTTGCTTGAAGTTATGTGAAGCGACGAAGATTAATCCCCTTTAATTCACCATCACAGTTTTTCATTTGAAGGCTTGTCAACTGAAAAATCTTTGATGTAAAATTAAAGGAGATTAATTTTCGTTGCTTTACATAACTTCCAAGCAAATTTTGAATCCTGTTTACCTGCGATCACCTAAATATGTGAAGAAAAACATTTTTAAGTGAATATGATCTTGTAAATCGGCCTTTAGACTTGCCGCACTTAGTTTTTACCTCGAAGAGGTCTCCCTTCAAAAACAAATTTAGGTTCAAGCTTCCTGAATGTATCCAATAAATAGCAATTACAAGCTTCTAAGCGCTCAGATGCTAAAAGTTTTCTCACGATCACACCACATTACCACATCACATATTACAACATTTACCTTTCTACTACTTCCAGCTTTGCTTGTAATTGTCTTACGTTATCATGTTTCTCTTGGTATTTTTCTCGAACTCTTTCCAGCTGTTCTGCTTGGGAATCAGCCTTTGAAATAAACGAAAATACAGTAAGTTTAAAAAATATCATGAGGCTCTTTAAAACAACTTCAAGCAGAAACAAGGTATGACTGATGAGCACAGGCGAAAAACAAGTAAAAGTGTGGTGCAGTTCTGTAATCCCCCGACTTTGCAGCCAGAACAGTCAAGCGGAATGGATTCGATACCCGGAAGGGCCCCACCACTGGAGCGTCATGACAAGGAGTCGCGGACTCGATTAGCGCTTATCTACTTCTAAGATGCCCGCGCTTGGCGCAAAAAATCGCAACTTCACTTTCACCTTCACAGGTAAAATCATAACAAGCTTTCATGCTTAATGGTAGCCAGCTACCAGTTGAGTCAGAAAGATGTTTAGAGATTTGGAAACCTGTATCTCTCAAACCGTATATCAGATTCCGATAAACCGACCATACCTGTGTAACTAACATATTAGCTTACATCGAAAAATTTAGTTGATTACAGTAGGCCTCATCGTTCTCAAGCTACAAGCACTCTCGTAAAGATTTCAGAATCATGACTTCAGAATCATGCAAAACAGGCCTAAATCCTGGATCAAGTTTGCAATTAGTTTACTCCAATATCAATCATAATCCAACTATTTTGAATGACTTCTTAAAACTACCTTCTGCGTGAGCTCAGCGATTAGTCTTGTATGTTCTGTTGCTCTTTTTTCATATGATGCAATGCGATCTTGTGCATCTTGTAATCGAAGTTCTGACGCCTGAAATTCAACATGAAGTATCTTTTTAATGATTCGAAATTTGACGATAGTCTTGAATAACAGAATCATAATACTAAACCTATAAACGCAACAAAAACAACGTAACCTCAGGAAAGTGCGTTCATATTGCTCCGATTTTGCGAAATTTGTTGTTGAATATTAGGGTCTTCAAAAACCTCCATTTTTTGCGTTCAAATTGACCATGTACGTTTTCAGAGCTTTTGAGCCGTGTTTGTGTTGATCACTGTGAACATTTTCACAAAAACTGATGTTTTTCTCCCGTTTTAGTACAAAAACGGAGCAATGTGAACGGAGCCTTCATTTAAGAGCATTTGATGCCCATATGCAGGGAGCGTACTTTGAAACTAATCTAAACTAATCTGCAAACTTTGGCCTTTAACAAATTGTCGCAGAGAGAATTTTTCAAAAGCATGTTTAAATTTGTGTAGAGTTTTGTGTTGGAAAGAAACATAGAATGTATGGAATATAGGACATTGACCATAATTAAAAATCTACTTTACAACCACACATGAAACAAGACATGTGAAGTTCAAACAGGATGCACTCAAAGCTTTTGGATAACTGACTAATATACCTTTAAGAGTTCGGGGTAAGCTTCCATCTCAACTATTCTTTTCTCAAATTTGCTTATGGTCTGCAAATAAAAAAATCATACAATTAAAATTTATGAAAAAACCTTTATAGCCTTCTTTAAGCAAAATCTAAGTATCGTTTACAAGGACATATATATCTATTTTATTGATTCATTCGAAAATTTATTAACTCGAAATGTACTGATTCCGTCCTTGATGTGAATGCGAAAACCCTGGATGTTATTCAAAATATATTAAAGAATATTTCATTTCAAGAAAAATACCTTTTCGCTTTCATTTTGACTTTGATGTAAAATTTTCTTCATTTCTTTTTCTTTCTGATATATTTTCTCATTCAGATCATCATTTTCTCTCGTCATTTCAGCAGCCTGAAAAGATTGTATATTAGTTCGTCAATGGCCTTATTACAATCGAGTGAATTTCAAAGGTATTGCTTCTCTCTAACAGGTTACCTTACAATAAACACCGTGCCCAAACAAATTGCGCCTTTTTTCAGCCTCGTTCCCGGCGTCAAATCAACCGCGTTCGTTCGAGGGTACTGGGCGCAAGGGAAGCGATTTGTTGACGACTGGACAAAAAGCAGCGAAACTTCTCCAACTTCTCAATCGTTATTTGGAAAACCGGTTAAGCGTAGCCTGCGTGCAGTCCTTCTTTCGTGTAAATTGAATTGCATTGTGTAAATTGAAACAACTTTACCTTCTTTCAATTTTACAAAAGAAAGACTGCATGCAGGCTTAGTAAAGGGTCGCTCACGATGACAATAGAAGCCCGGGCCATAGTTACGGTGCATGGTTACGGTTTTTGTCCACACGTTATTTTGCACCGCTTCCATGGAGCCCAGTTCCACAGTCAAAAATGACGTCAGGGAACCAGACTGGCCTTGTTTGTGTGGCTACTGTGGAGGAGCTGCAGCTTTCGTTGTTTCGTTTTCTCCCCAAAGTTGCACAGATCAGGCTTCACCTTAGAGTTTGAAATCTTGTTTGAGTCAGCTTGACAAGTGATTGCTGACTTATGGCAGAGGAAAGGCAAAATGAATTGTTGCTGCAAAAACTACACTTCTATTGTTCTCCAGCATTATCAAAAGCGAATGAAATTTGAAGGGAAGCCTCCTAGCGTTGAACTTATATTAACATTTTTAAAAGTTGGAAAATTTAAATTCAAGCATGATCAATGAAAGAAATCTAGAAATGGGTTTAAAATCATGGAGTACCTTTGACGCTGCAGACTTCAGTCTTTCTGTTAATGTTGTAACTTGATCCTATGACAGAAGTTATCAACTCGCGTTATTAAAAGATGGATCTTATCAAGAATTAATTGGATACAACGTAGGTTTTAGTTTTGGTGGCAGTAACAACGACACGGAAGCAAGTCACAAATGTTTAATCAAGTTTGGAAATAAAAGGTAGCGAAAGAGATGAAGTTCCAAATCTGAAAAGTCTGTAGTACCTTATAAACGTCGACTTCTTGAAGTTTGGATTGCAATAAGGATCCAAGTGATTCTCCTGCTCCCTGCAAACAACAAGATCATCGCAATCAAATCAAATGTGAAAATCAACATGCATTTAATATTTGTCTTTGCTGCTTAACAACCAGAACCTGGATTTGAAGTCAAGATATCACTGAAGAATCGGGAATAAAATCACGGAGTTGCTGTTATGAATAGAACTAATTGGCTAATGTCTGTTTTACCCATTTGAAGTCATATTATCAAACTCTTTCGCAGTTTCAGTAAATTGATTACCTAATTGATCAACTAGCTGCAAAAAGTTGTAAAAAAGTGTTGTCATTGTTGCAACTACTGGAAGTAGTCAGTGAATCATAATTCCATTTTGAGCATTCACGGCGCAAGTCCACAAGCTTTCACGGCACGAAATATGTTAAAGAAATACAAACATCTTTATGTAAAGAGGCTGATCATTTGACTTGACGTTAGTGTAAATAAACCTTTGTCGTGCTACAATTCAGGTCAAAACTCAATGGTACCACACCAAATATTTTGAAATTTTCCTTCTCAAGGACAATATTTACTTGAGATTAACATCACCCCCTTCCCCTCAGTTAAATGTTGTGATTTCTGAGCTCAATAGCGATTGATGAGTCCTGTCATGCAAATATTTTCCCATCAACATTAAAGAGAGGGGGGCGGGGGCTTGATGATTGAAAAGCAAATCTAAAATATGGAAGAGTGCATTCAGTTTTTTCCCCGACCGTAGGTCTGTTAGACTCATATAAACAAGAAAGGCTTACATCTTGTAGGTTAGAATTTCTACGTTTAGATTGTCCTTAAAAGGGAACGTGAAATAGAAAATAGGCTTGTCTATGTATGTTAGGGTTGTATGCTTCGCCAACGGTAAACAGCGTGTCTGGTTCAAAATATCTGGTCAGGAAATTACCTTTGATGAACCAGGATCTGCAGTGGCGATCACTTGCTCTACCTCTTGCAACCGGCTGTCAAAAACATAAAAATAATCTTTTTAGAAAATAAATGACAGTCGTTGTCGCATGAACTGGAGATCAATGACAGAACTGGAAATTTCGTCATCAAAATCAAGGCATTAAAATCAAGAAATCTCTCGAAATTCTTTGCAAAGTAAATATCATTCTTCACGAAAACCTACATGCTTTTCTTGACTAAATTCTGAAGGAGGCTCCTTTCTGTTGGGCTCCCTACTTATTTGAAAGTTCAGAGGTTACCAAAGACTTTCCTTTTTTGCTGAAATGAGTTTGGACATTAATATTGGCATGGTTTGGGATTAAAACTGTGTTAAATTTGTGCATCTCACTCGCAAAATAAATTTTCGTAACGCAAAATAGGAGCCAAGGGACAGAACAAGCTTTATTCAATAGCCAAATCATTTGACTTTGTAAATGAGTCCTAATCTCTGGCAAGTCCTTACTCTTTAAGCTCCTTTGGAGTCTCAGTACAAAATAAGTCCCACCCCGACCCCCCATGGCTTAATAGAGCTTTTACAGCATTTGGAGAAGGAAACATCCAAATTGAAAGCTTATTAAGTTTCGTGTGCTCATCATAGGGTGCCGTTAAATCCTAAATCAAACCTGCGAGACTGGGCATATTTATTTTTGTAAGCTTCGAGCTCTGTTGTCAATGTTTCCACTTCTCCTTCCTGCAAGTGAATAAAATGAAAATTGAACAAGCGAAATATGCATGGTGATTTTCGAAGATTATTAATATTAGCCACCTTGTAATGAAATAAAGCTAATTTTGAAAATTGCAATCATTTTTGTAAGCATAAAACTCCCTCGAAATAACTCTGCATGCATCGAATCAATGCAAAGAATTGCAGATTTTCTTTATAAATTATGTCCAAAGATCAATATTTATACAATGGTGTAATCAAAAGAGAAACTATGAAGCCGTCTAAAAACAAGGAAGTTAAGAGAATGGGAGCATCAAATCCCAAGAGTGAAGGGTATGACTAGACCTCAAGCAATTCAACAAGAGAGGTTGATACTAATGAATCTCACAGATAGACAGAACTTTTGTTAAAAATCTACCTTGGCAGTTAGCTTGCTCTTCACAGTTTCAAGAGCATCTTCGTTTTTATATGCTCGATCTCGATGAATTCTGAAACAAAAACAAGAAATACATGATTACTTTATTTTACTCACTCTACAACAATAGAACTCTAGACATGGAAGGCAAAAGCTTAGGTAGCTGTGATCAGAGAAATCATGAATACACGATACCGCAATTAGATGGGCAGGCACTTGGCGATATGCATCATTCGATCGTATGAGGGATTGATTCGAAACACCCACGCGCTATAGAGATACAAAGAGAACGGCAGCAGTCGCATTCGACAACAAAATGGTCCATTACATTGTAGCCTAAGACACTCTGGTACAGAAACTTTCTCTTCAATTTCAAGTAGAGACATAGATAGCTTACAACAATGTGCTATCATTCAAAATGAGTAAAAAAAATTACCTTGTTGCCTTTTTCAAAGCTTCCTTGTCTTTTGTGGCTTTCTCCTAGAAAGCAAAAAGTGGAATTTGGCTTTCATAAAATACAAGGTCTGGTCAAATCGATTGACTTTGATTTGATTTTAACTTTTATACTGACGGTAGCCCATGCCAAAAACTTGCAATAATTAATAATCTACAATAAATACAAAGTTTTTCACATATAACTAAACGAAATTGCAAGTTTTCACAGGCCAACAAAGAAAAACGTAAAGAATTGTTTATTTTCATATTGCACCTTCTCCTTAAATGCTCTCAGAGTTGAAGGATTTCTAACTGCAGTGCCAAGGCTGTCCCAAAGCTTGGCGCCTCGGCACGCGAGGCATCTCTGCCTCCCTACCGATTTTGAGAATGGCAACCTGAGGTTGCCTTCAACGTTCATAAGAGAACGAGTCGTAGAGTTATTGACTCTTGTAGGCATGTCTTTCATGTAAGAATGTTGCATATAATCAAGATGCAATTTAAAAAGCTAATCAATTAGACGTAATAATGGAACTTGTAAACTTTTGAGCCATTCAGCTCATTGATTAAGCTATATTGCATCTGAATCAACTCAAGTCAAGACCAAAAATTGTAACATGCTCCCTCATCAAAATTGAAAAACATGTACGTACCCGCGTGCTGCTGAGTAAACCCTCGAGATGTTCAATTTCAACAATCCGCCGATTTAGTTCTTGTTCAATTTCCTGTCGAAAAACAAAAGGAAAGTTCAATCATTAAGATTCAGGGTTCAAAATGGGAAACAAACCATTGTACAGTAGTAAGATCCACAAATCCTAAATTACAAAGATCGCAGTTAGACTGTGTTCACGCGATATAGGCACAATTTGAAAATGGCAAAATATGAGAGAAACGAAATCTTTGAAGCAGTTGGCCTGGCTGCATCATTTACTCTCAGAGATCCAAGCATGCTGTTACTGAGCTCCTAGGAGCAATTTACATGAAAAAAGCAATAAAAGAGACTTAAAAACAGAGATCTCCGCAACAAAGCGGGTAGATTTTTTGACGATAAGGCAGTTTATCTGTGCCTAAAGCATTGATCAGCCTCGCTTCGAAAGCGTTGTAAATATTGAATCTTCATGGTATTGAAGTGGTCACACGAGGCAGTTTCCCAATTATGCGGATAAAAGTTTCCAATGGTGTGGATTACAGCTCCATCCTCAAATTCATGGCTATCTTTCGTATGAATGTGAGGCCTATCAGCAACAGTTTTGTTCAGTTTTCAAATTAGACCGGCAAAATGTGGACTTAACTTTAGATGGGTTAGAGACCAGATGAAGGCTACATAACTGTCAAAGCGGAAGAAGCGTATCATGTAAACTAAAAAATTATTTGAAAATAGATTTTCATGATTGGATTATTATTCAAATATTAATTTACTCTTTGCCTCCGTTTTTATTCGAACATTACTTCCGTTAGGCGGAGCATAGTGGATTAAAATTCTATGATTACAATAGGAGTTCTTTCCCATGGAAACCACAATGAATAGATTATTCAAGGATTTTTTGATTCAAAGAGAGCAAAGCTTGATGAAAATACTGTTCTCTTTTGAATATTGAAAAAATAGATGGCACGTTTCTTCCACTTTGACTGTATAGGAAAATAACGAAACTACAGCTAACTTAGGCATACAAAGTTAATATTGAGCGATAAATTCGTGTTGCAAGTTTGCAACTTCGCCAAGTTAATGAACGATAGGTTAGCATTGAGCTACGCAACAAAATTAAATTCATGCACCATGAACTTAGGCCACCTTTCCAAATAAGGATGGAATGCATCACAGTTGTCCAAGAGCCTTCAATTTTCAATTGGAGGAAACAAACCACGTCTTACCCGTAGTTGGAGAGACATTCTGTTATTTTCACCTTCTTTACTTCGAAGTTGATTTTGTAAATGTCCTCTCGTGGCTTCCATTGTTCGTTGTAATTCTTGAAAAGTTCTTGCTTGCTCCTAGAAGATTGATTTTAAAAATGACGCCATTGTTTTTTCCATCACCGATACAAGCAAAATAAACCAAATACAACTACAAGTAGATATTGTATGGGTGCAATAGCTGGAAAGCACATGCTGTCATCGAGATCCAACAACGACAGCAATTTACATCAGTGAAAAAAGATCGAAGGATGAGGCAAGCGATGACAATCATTATAAATTTATTCATCATTTATCAATTGAAGTATCAGACAATCCATGATAATTAATTCAGACAAATCCAGTTCGACAAATCCATTATAATTCAATTGAAATAAAACTAAGACATAATCAGTGGTACGTTTCGAACCATACTTAGTTCATCTTCAGCAATCACTAAGGCGTTAAACGGTAATTTATACCCTGAAACAAACAAGTAATTAGAGGTAAACAAGCGTGAGTTACATTTCCTACGCGAGAGGGAACCAGGGGCCTAAGTCTCAAGTGGTTGAAAAAAGATCATTATATTCTTCTGGTTGCGTGTAGTGGGCTGTAGTGCGGTTGTACACTGCAGCACAAGTCCAGTCAAGTCAAGTCAAGTAAAATTCAAGAACTTTGATGCGAGTTTAATTTAGCACGACATCGTTATTAAGTCAGACTTGATTACGGGCTATGCTCGAAACATCGTGCTAAATTAAATTCACATCAAAGTGCTCATATCTTGTTTTTTATCAATAAAAAAGATGCAGTAAATTAAGAAAAGAAGAATCTAGGCAGGGCCTCTCAGAAAGAAGACCACAACAGCAGATAACTGACGCTAACGAATATTCAAAAACAGATGAGACTCCCAAAGTATACCATGAAAATTGTAATATTGATGCTGTGACGTAAGTAGATTCGATTCATACCTTATCGCCTTCAACTTGATTCATTAATGTCTCGACTTGTTTATCTTTGTCACAAACCTCGATGGTTAACTCCTGAGAAAGACAAAAAAGGCTCTCAAACAAGAACTAAGTGTTAAGTCACAAACAACCAAGTAAAACGGAACATTAGGATAAAATGAACACTGAAAGGGTGGCAATAAATGGTCAGAGCAGAGCAAAGCTTGAAAAATTGGTGAATAATAGACATGAAAATTTTGCATTACAGTGAAGTCCTTCCTTTAAGGGAAAATTAAGAAACCACATTTTCGTGAATATTTGCAAGAACAACAGGAAATAGTGGGCTTATTAAAATAGAACAACAATATACTGGTAGATAATTAAATCTGCTCATATTTCATTGCTGCCATTGAATCAAATCAAAAAAATCGTAGCTTTTAAACTCATTTTTCAAGCATTTTAACATAACTTACTTCGACTCTTGATTCAGCTTCAGTCAGTTTCTTTAAAAGAACATCTCTCTGCTCAGCTACGTGATTAGTTTGATCCTAAAAGAAATAAGGAAATATATGATCAAGATTCGTAACATTAGATTGCAATCAATCGCCATTTGAGATCAACTTCTTTCCGCTGTCACCTGGAAAAGAACGCTTTGCATAATACCAAAATTGAACACAAAAACATTACAAAGCATGATTCCAAATAAGTCATACCTCTTTCAGATGTGCATGTTTCAGCAATTTTCTAAGTGTTCTGTTTGTTGTTTCAAACTCTTCAAGTTTTTGCATCAGTACTTCACGTTGATGAGCTAAAGCACTTGCATCGCTTGCTGTTATCTTCTTGTCCTTCAAAGAGAGAAAAAATAACAAACTGTTTGAAAAGTACAGATACCTGGCCTATCATTAACCATCGCTTGTTGCAACCTTACTGGGTTTCTCGAAAAGTATAAAGATTTCGTTGATCCCAGTGATAAAAATATAGCGTGAATCTATTCGAAATAACCTTTGAAACATAATTCGACAGCTAACTTGAACCTTGATACCTGTTTCGTTAACATCGGTGCGTTGAGAGTTAAGATATTAATCTTCAAAGGACAAATTTACCTCCACCTCCAGACCAGAGATTTGGCGTTTTAGGCTACGAGAATTCTTGACGCATGGTGAATAACTCAGCAAAATTCGAAACACGAGGAGATAATCTAAAGATGGCACAACGGATGTCTTTTACAAAATATAATCTGTGCTTCAATTATCGTCAACAGTGGATAGTGTCCGTTTGAGTGGCATTATGGATTTCGTCTCGTCAATCTGCCAAAATTGGAAATTAAAATTGTCACTCGATATATCAGAAAAGAAATAATGAACTACGAAGACTCGAAGGATCATGCGAAAACCATATCTTTAATTCACAATTTCCTACAGCCCGTGGTAGTGATGTTAAGCTTAGGTGTAAGCCAAAAATTAAAGTCATTTCTTATCTTCTGCATTCCTATATACTCACATGTTTTAATTCTCACATTTTTTATACTCACATGTTTTTATACTCACATGTTTTAATACTCACATGTTTTAATACTCACATGTTTTTATACTCACATGTTTTAGTCTACGAACTGCATCCCTTAATTTCCCAACTTCCTCAGCGGCTGCTTTGCCATCAACCTCGACTTCGACTAATTTTCGCATCAGAGCCTCCTTCTCAGTTTCGATATTTTCAACTTCATTTCTATGATATAAGGGAAAATGTTGATCGACATAGGGCTGTAAAATTAAGCGAGATTGATGCCAGATTTCATCAAGAATTTGAGCGAAAAACTGTTAAAAGGATAACGAAGCAGCAATGTACTCACTGAGTAATGCAGGATGTTTCAAAAAGAAATTGATCAAAAATTCTTAGATGTATGCTTCAAACTTATTTAGCTCTAAATATACCTGGATTGCGCCATGATATCCTTATATTTTTCCACAGAATGACGGAGTTTTTCATTCTCCATAATCGTTGTGTCTAACTCTGATTTGTATCCCTAAAATAGAAAACAAACGTATCCTGTATTTTGTGACTATTGCCCCATTCATACAGCAGATTAAACCAGCTTAAACTAAACCAGGCTATCGAAAGGAGCCTTCTAAAATTTGATTGGTTGAAATTCAACCTGGTGTAAACAAATCTGGTTTAACTGTATCAGCGTGAATGCAGTACATATCTTAAGAAAAGGAAGACAGTTTCAGTATCATTGCTTTGATAATCAGCGAGCAGCATATTTTCAACAGCCAGGCTTTTTCTCTTAAATGATTTGACTTACTAAAAGTTCATCTTCTTGTTCTTCCAAAATTCTTCTTGAAGCATTTAGTTGCTCTTCCTTCTTTTCCAATGCTCGTGCACTTTTTTGCAAACTCATCTGAAAGCAAAAAGAATGAATCAGTTTACTCATCCAAGATCTTCTCCTGGAAAGATCCACTAGTAAGAATCTGTTTAGTAGTTGGTAATTGCAAACCTACCGAATCCTGAAAACAGTAGACTTCGCAGAAATTGAAATATATTTCGCAATCAAACATAAAATCTTCAAAACAGTAGGTTTGGGATTCATCATGGCGAAATGAAAATTCTCGAAAGAAAATGAGAATCTCTCCAAAGTTTGCTAAATCTTCTGTCGTTAGAAACAGGGGTTTCAGAAGGCCCTCCAAACCTAGGGTTAGGGTTGAAAGTTTTGAAAGTTTCCAGTTAATCAAACACTAATAGACGATTGCCCCAAACACGATAAATCATGCACTAAATGCTAAACGATGCCCTAAAATGACAAAACGATAGATCGATTGCACTAAAGATATGGAGACGATTTTTTTACCAAGATGCATTGCGTTTTTTGATCCAATTACAATAGAATGGCTAAAGATATGCAATTCGGACGCAATGCATCTTGGTAAAAATTCCTCACCGTCATCTGTGACGCATTTGTCTTTTCTGAGTTTATTTAGTCAACCGTTTCTTTCTGCAATTTCTATCCTTTTTCCGTAAGTTTACCCTCGCTTTTTCCAACTGCGATAGTGTTTCGTCGAGTTACGGAAAGTGTAGTGGAAAAGTTTTTCCATTCGCTCTCTGCGCTTTCATCTCTGCATTTCTCCTTTCTCTCGGTAAGCCGTCACAAAGAAAAAGGCAACACTCAGTTACGGAATAACAAGCACAGCTTAGTCACGGAGCACTTGATATGAAACACGCCTACTTCGTGGGTGATGTTTCCATTTTCGTAAAAATACTATTTTCAAATATAAATATCCATTGATTCGCTAATTGAGCTGCAAAATAGAGTTTTGAGGCTCAAAATGGAGAAAGTCTTCATCATAAACAGCATTTCCAAAAATAGTGTAGGACTTAGGAGAGGAAAATGATGAAATTCAGACGAAAATACATTAAAAACCTCGTTACGCAAAGTTCCAACTTCTTCGAGAAGAGAATTAATTCTTTGTTCGTAAACGTTTTCCTTCCCAGCAAGATGTTCGTCCTAAAAATGAAAAACAAAATTTGTCAACAAAATTTCTTTGATATAGCCTTGAATCGAGAGCATTTCAAAAATGATGCGATGAAAAAAAGTTAAATACAAAGTTTTCTGAAGAACCATTGCCAGCAAGGAGCACTACTTTTACGATAAGAAGAAGACAAAATTTAATCAAACGATGTATTAGTCAACCTCGTTCGCACGGTGTTCTTACGTCAAAGATAAACAAACTAAAGTAAAATATGAACATTTTGATATGTATTGATTTAAGCACATCGTCTCGAGGTTATCCAGCAAAAAAATGTCAGTAGATTTCAGTGGATATATATTTTCTTGATAACTGGTTGTGCTCGAAACGTCGTGCTTGATTCCGGTTATATCAAAGTGTTTTTATGTAGTTTATTCACTTGTTTATCTTTGTACAGTTGCACTACACACAACGAAGGCAATTTTTGTTTTAGCGTCAATAAACTAGTATTAACATAAGGATTAGTAGTTACCTCCGATGTTGACAATTCAAGTCTTTGTAAAGGCCCTTGACTTGTCCTCTTTGGTGAAAATTCTGGCTGGCTTATCTCCAATCGATGGCGAGGTCCCTAAACACAACGAACAGGAAACATTGTGAACTTGTGATTTTGAGATGTATGCTTCGAGGAGACACCACTAATGTTGCCCAGGATTCTGAAAATAGATTTACACTGCGTACATGCTTAAAAGATCAATTTCTGGCATATGGAGCCAAAATCTTCAGAACTTAACAGATTGAAATCCATTGATACAATAATTCAATTTGTTGGAGCAAGTTTTGTCACCATTTGGAAAGGATTGATATTTGGTGTTGCCGTTAATGTAAGCTCCTCCACAGCAGCTACAGAAAGGAGCACAAATTTTGGTATGCCCCATGCAGAATAAGGAATAATGGTGTATATACCTGCCAAGATAGGGATTTTCCTCCACTAGATGTTTTCCCAGGGGGTGGAATGAAGGTTGGTGTAGCTCTTGGTTTAGATTTGGCTCTTCTGTTAGCCTGTGTAAAAATATGACTTCTGTTATTCATAGATAGGTCTGATGATGTGAAATCTCATATGCATATACAGTATACATATACTTGTTAATACTGCATTTTCTCATTGCACACAGAAGAATAACATGGGAAGTGAATGAGCACCGTCTCAAAGCAAACAAACCTCTCTCAAAATGATTATTCAGGATATGAAAGGCCATGTCACACATATCTTTAATAATCTCTTTAAAATTAAAGTGTAAAATTTTTTGATATTGACTTTAAAGTTTTCAAGAGAAACAACAAAATAGCCATGCATTTTATGATCAGAAAAATGTCGGTGGATTTTTAGGAAGTAGCTATACAATGGATTCACCCAAAAATTTGCGCAGAACACCATGGACACCTGCCTAAAATGATAAGAAGATAGAAGCAGATGAAAGATTTTTAAGGTTACTGTATGTGACCCAGTGTCTCTCCTCCCAATAAATAAGATGAAATGAAAAGTTCTTAAATTTCTTAAGACTTCTTGATTTGCAATTGTTGACCCAGATTGAGATTAAAGTTAACAATTTGAGCTATATGGCATCCATTTACAATAAGATGAACGACAAACCTAAACTTAAATCAATTGAAACTTACATTTTTCCCTGTTGACATTGAACTTCCATGTCCAGATGCATTACGCTGTGAAATTCTTGTCTGTGAAAGAATGAGAGAAATATCTTTCAGTTTTCATTGATTAGAAAGCATCCAAGAAACAGTAAGCAAGGCTGGCTTGGTAGAAAATTCAAATTTGGAAATTTACACAATGTCAACTGACAAAAAGAATCAAATAAGGACTTTCAGCTACTCTACCAAATGTATCTTTATAAATTTTTTATGAAGGGGTTGTGGTGTCAGAGATTCTGTCACTGTAGTGCAAATTTGAAAATTATGAAAAATTGATATAATGTATATATAAATACAAATTCAAAAGAATTTTTTGATGAAGACTCCAGCTTATTTTTACATAATTGAACAATGTACATAAGAACAAAATTTATTCATACTTCTACCGCAGTTGGAAGACCAGGTACCTCTCGTTGAGATGATTTCTTGCCTGGCTTCTTCACATGAACATGAACTGGAGTATTTCTTGCTACATGGACATGAATTGGCGATTTTGTTCCCAGTCTTTGTGTTTCCATGGCCATAAATCACAGACTGTATGTGTTCCAAAGTATGACAGCAATTCCTGTAAGATCTGCATTGAGAAATAGCAGTGATACACCTTTTGGCAAAGGCATGTGATGCCAAAGAATACAAACTAGTTAAAATACCTTCAAATCCTCCATCATAGAGATTTTAGAATCATGAAAGGCAGTTATCCTTAGGGGAGCTACGTAAGCAATCTGTGGTTAAATAGCTGTTCCACTTTTAGGGTACCTTTTCAGCGATAAAATCCTCATTCATGGAATGATTTTTAACTGCATTTTAAGATTACAGGAATTTTAGACTTTCCCAAAGTCTATCCCATCAGTCCATCAAGCCATTCCCTTTTCGGTTTTTCCTGGATCTGCAATTACAACATTGTCTCTCTTTTTCACATGGAATGATGGAATGTCGGAGCCATAAATGATCGTAAATGGAACAGTTCAATGTACGGAAGGAGCAGACTTGGAGCAAGTCTACAGGATTTATGGCTATGATTTTTGCTCAAGGTCATTTAAGGTATACTTTGTTCACTCTCTCCAGATTTAAGGGCAAACTTGTTAGCTTCCCTGGATTTATGGGTATTTTGAATTTGTGCTAAAAGAAATATAACCAATTGCACTCTTGTTCAAATGAATTGCATTATTACTGTTGTCCTGTTGTAGATAAGTTCAAACTCAAACTAGCCATGTTTCTGAAGACTGTGTAATGCTCAAAGATTGATCAAATTGGAGTGGAAAAGGCTTCTGAAGTTGTGAAATTTTGATGCAACTTCTTCTGTTCAAACAATTATCCTTTTTTCCTAAGAGTATTCCTTCAAAGGATTTAAAACGGAGATACCTGTGTTATTTTGTAAATTTCACGAAAAAAAGTTGCTTGGCAATGCAGGATAAATTGAGAATTCATAGATTTTATTTTGTGAGAGGCTGAAAAACATCTGTTTTCTTGTTGGAGCTGCTGTCTGGACTTTATTCATAATTCTACTGCAGCAGTAGGATACGGGCTCAAAATTCCTGGACCTGCATACAGTATCACATCATCACTTGCTGAAATCCCAGACTCGGTCATCTTTTTGGGAAAGAATCAACTTCTTTTGATTTCTTTTAGGCCCTCTTTAGTTTTTAAACCTGTTTATATACCTAATTTACATCAAGCTGTACTCACCAACATATCATCTTTTCACTTCAGTTCATTTTTGCTGAATACCACAGCGAATTGCATTCAAGATTTCGCTGTTTAAATTCTCAACGGAGGGTAAACATCGATTTCTTTCTGTGTTTGTGGGCGCAACTTCACAATACAGCCGCCATTTTTGAATAGATTCAAGTCGTTGAATTTTGTACCCCGAGAGATTCTCGCTTTTGATTGGCCAATCAGCTAGACCCAGGCTTCTTGTTCATACAAAACAGGATTTGAAATATGTCACAACGAAGGAGCGCTCTCGAACATTGAATCTTCTTTTAATGCTGTCAGTGTGCTGACACTTCTCCAAGAAGCAAAGTTGCAACAAAGCTAGCGTTCAATGCTTTTCAGGCAAGTTTTGCTTGTTTTCTGCCCACGTTTAGCAATGAAATATTCCAGCAAAAATTGTCGCTCTGTCTGCCAGATATGTCCTCCGCAAGGTAGCCTCAGTTTCGATTCGAAGGATTTCACGTTCATTTTTTTTCACTCATTAAAACACACGAGAGCTGGAGGGCAATGGAGGATGGCATAACGTTTTGCAGTGGTGAAGTCTTGTGCCGAAAGTGAAATGTTTTGTGTTAAGTGAACTTGCGACCTTGTGTTAAAAGAGCTATGCATAGAGGAGGTAATGTATACTTTTCACACCAAAAATTTCCTTCCCATTTTGACGAGGAGGATGAATTCAAGGGGGCAGTTTACTGGGATTGTAATGTTGGGGGAGCTGGCCTACTAATAGCATCCAAATGCCTAGATAGAAAAACAAAAGCATACTGAAAATTTAGAATCGTTGTAGGATGTATCCACCTCCTATTAGGAAACAGGGTATATGTATCATATAGGATGTTTGTTTTGCATTCTTCTTTTCTCCTTTTGTCTGCTAATTGCAGGTAAAAATTAATAAAGTTAAATTGATAATTCAATGAAACTGAAACTGTGCATAAGACCTTAAGATTGAGGTTTGGATTATTTTAAAGTAGTTCTTCCAACTTCAAAAGTCTTTCTCGGTTTTGCTTCAAGATAGATTATGCATAGCATTCCTATAAAACTTTGCAGGCATCAGAAGAAACTGGGAAAGGGATGATGATCTTGATGCTGGAAACAACAGGGGACGAGGCCATAGAGGGGGAAGAGGTCACAGAGGAGGTAATAGTAATGATGAATCTATTTCAGTGGCTGTAGCATTTAGCATTTGTTACCAAGGTTGGAGACACTGTTTGTGTATAACAAGATAACCTTTATGCAGCAGATTTCAGCCGAGTATCTCGTTCCTTGATGTTTTCATTTAATCTTTTTGGAAACTTTAACAGTGGATAAAAGAGCTGAATTTCTTTCTTGGTCCTATTTAGCTCATCACTCAGAGAGTACATGTATTTGTTAGGTGTTTTTTGTAGAAGTCATTACAGATCTCCAGTTTCAGCCTTTGCACAAACTTGATCTTTGAAATGTCATATTTTGTAATTCAAGTAAATTTTTAGTGCATGTTCAAGGACCTGGTGTTGAAATTTACTTCAAGCCTGAAGGACAGCATCATCTTACCGTAGAATATGTTCATCTTGTTGGTATTTTTTCACTAATGAATCTAGTATCATACAATCTTTGGGACACCATCCAGTTTAGTAAAGCCTTTAAGAAGAAACAGAAACTTGCAGTTCTCTGTTATGATGGTGCAATATCCTTTTGTCTGAGGCATATTTGTTTTTTGATAGGCAGAGGAAGGGGAAGAGGAGGCCATCCATCAGGACTCACAGGAAAGGAAATTGGTTTATGGTATGCAAGTAGAGGAAAAGCAAAACGAAAAGAGACTGAAATCAGAGAAGTACAACAAATATGATATCTAATCTAACTTTTTGATATTGTTGCAGCAAAACGGTCTTGATACTAGCATTTCTTAAGAATTCTTAGGGATCTCTTAAGCCTGGTTTCCATGGAGTTGCAAGGAGTCACAGCAAGTTGCAATAAAAGTGATCAAGTTGCTTGCGACACTCTGCGATCATATGGAAACCGGCTAAAAATTTGTTTGCCATTCCTTGCGACTCCTTGCGATTGCTGTTGCAAGCAGTCGCAGAGATAGAAAAGTATTTATCTCTGCGACTCACTACGACTCGTTGCGATCCATAGCGATTAATGGAAACCACTGTTCACAACTTTTGCAACTCCTTGCGATAACAACTTTATTGTTTCGGGGGATAATCTTATTTCTGTGATCAAAAATTTAGTTTGAAATTTGATGAAAGTGAAGTTAGTTAGGATTCTTTGCGATCCTTTGCGATCATATGGAAACCATTTTTTCAAATCATAATAATTGCAACTCATTGCCACTCGCTGCGACTCCTTGCGATTATATGGAAACCAAGCTTTAGGGAATTCTTAAGGAGGAAGGGCATTCCTAAGAAATTCTCATCACTGCATGTTCATGAGAATTGTTCTTTGAATGTTCCTGAATGGATTTCTACACAAAGAATATTCATCGAAACATGAAGAATTGTTGGGAATCTTCTTGGCGCTTTTAGTGACACTTTCTGGTCTTATCCTTTATGGAATTCTCATTTGTTTGACATATGAGAAGATGCTTGACCTTTCTGGGCCAGATCTCACCATTGAGTACCTGAGATCTCTCCTAGGAGGGGTTGAAATTTCTCTTTTAAAAACATAATTAAGAGGGCTGGCCCCTTTAGGCAGCTAATGAAATAATGGAATCAAGACAGAACAATAGGATTCAAATTGTTGGTGTGATCATGTCTAGCCCTCCTTGAAAGGCTAGCTCTCCATCTGAATGCAAAACTAATCTACTCCACAAAGGCTGGCCCTCACAATATAGAAGGCACCTTAAAGTGCCAAGCATAAACTCTATTTGTGACAATCTGCAACCACGATACGCCAGAGTCCTTTCATGAGAAAAATGGTTGCGTGCTGCATTTTTCACTCGCAGACCACTTTGTGCTTGTGATCACACATGCTGGAAAAGTGTGAAAAATTTTGTCAGTGCTTTCTTTGTATGTTTCAAAACATAAACATCAAAGGTGTAATATTTAACGGATCAGTGTACAGAGTTTCAAATTTTTGTACAAGTGAGAAATTCTGTGAGGCTAAAAGAAACTGGTGCAAGCACTAAAAGATAGTAGGTTTTGTGTACGTGGCAAACGTACTGTAGCTCAATCTGCCTGTGTGCCTACATGTGTGAAATTGATCACATGCATCAAACGAAAAAGGCCTGGTGTGCCAGCTGAATAGCATCTCATGGTAAAATGATTCCATGTTCTTTCAGAGAGCTGTTGTTGCAATAAGTGACCATGATACAAGAAAGATCAGATCAATACTTGGCAAAGAATCAGATTCATCAGACAGTGAAAATGAAGATGTAAATTCTTCCTCAATCAATGAGATGGACCTCCAAGATGAAGAAGTATGTTTTGACCAAGCAATTGCATCTCATGCCATCAAATATGACAGTCTTGATTTGAATAAACTGGAACCAACATCATCAAATTTAATGAACGATGAAACATTTAATGAGTGGTTAAAAGAAGATTTGGAAAAGAAGAAAAAGTTTAGTCAAAGATACAATTCTATGTTGGTGAGTAGTTTTCTCAGAAGGTGAGTCAAAAAGAGATTTAGTGAATAGAATAGAGGGCCTGGTTCTGTATTGACACACCTGATTGCCAAGGGAATAAGATAGCCTTATCTATTTTTGTTTTCATCACATGTGAGCTAAATTTGGAAATTTGATCCAGGAGGTTTATCAGGGGTGGTGCCAGAAATTTTCCAACAGAGGCTGGAGCTTCCAACAGGGGGGCTAAAATGCCTGAAAAATGGTGTCTTTGTGCATCATTTTGCCAAATTTCCTCTGACGAGCACCCAAAACTTCCTCTGATGGGGGGGCTATAGCCCCCTAGCTCTCCCCTGGCACCACCCCTGGGTTTTATTCATATCTATTTGATTGATTCTTAAATTAAGCACTGTATTTTTGCAAGGCCCCCTTTCAATGTAGAAAAAGATGACCAATTGTAACAAACCTGAGGTACATTATCAAGAATGGTAATGATAAATTGTCATGAAATCTGATTATTAGCCAGCAGTATACAGCTTTAAGTTCTTACGTCCAAAAAGCAAACCTAATAAAGGATGTTAAAGGACACATTGTTGGTTCTTTTCTTTAAAATGATTTTGAATATTTTCTTTGACCAATAGTGGACTGAAGTATTTTGAATTGTACATAAATTCCTTTCCACCTGTATCAATTTTCTGTGATATATGAACCTGATGATTAATCTTCCTTTTTCGATTTGCAGGATTTCAGAAAGAAACTTCCATCATTTAAGATGAAGGAGGTACATTAAACAGATCATGCATTGTTGATAAGAAATGTTTGATATGAGCTTCATTTGCCATTCCTTTACTGTTTACTAAAAATGTTTTAGTTCACTTCATATACCAAATTCAAATGTTTAATTCCTTTCCTCTTGATAATAATTATTATTAGTATATCATCTTGTTAAAGACCCTTAGAGGCGTCCATTACTGAAGGTGATCAGGCCATCTCAAGGACCTTTTGAGGAGAAAAGCACAGAACTTTTCAGGATGAATAATTGTCTTATTCCAGGCTGCCAACCAAGGGCACAAACTGGCAGTCTTCCTCATTGCAGGTGAGCAAGCTAACCAGAAGCAGGTCCTTGAAATACTGATCAATGACAACTTTTAAAACCATCATCTCACATAATCATATTACTGTTAGGATACATTATTCTCAAACAGTGTAGGTAATTCAAATTCTTATTTTCTTATCTTTCCAGGAGCTTCTAAATGCCATTGGTGAAAATCAAGTTGTTGTGATAAGTGGAGAGACAGGATGTGGTAAAACCACACAGGTTTAAAATCTTTTTTAAATTTCCATTTGATTTATAGTGTATACATATTTTTGTATTGATTACAAAGCAATTACAATTACAAACAATTACAAAGCAATACCACGGGCAGAATGGAAATACATAACACCCAGTGACCATTACAATTAACATAGAGATACAAATATTGCAAAAGTGGACAAACATGAAGACATGAAACACAAGAGAGTTAGACCATAAGCTCAGGTCAAATCCAAAAGCTGACCTGAAAACTAATTAATCCATTTGCTATTATCTTTCATCATTTCAGGTAGCACAGTTCATTTTAGATGAAGCGATAGGGAAAGGACATGGCTCAACATGCCATATAATTTGTACACAACCAAGAAGAATCAGTGCTATTTCAGTATGTCTTCTCTCATTATTGATTGATTTTTCAATGTTAAAGGAATACTTCCTTGCCCCCAAATGTGGTTTAAGTAGACTTGTAAAAATCTCATGCTCTAATAGCTAGAATGAAACTTGAGCTTTTCGTCTCAACTGAACCTTGATCCATTCCAATACTACATGTAATAATTGGGTGTTGAATTTTCAAAGATGAGATGCTCTTTTTTGGTGATCCGGTAGCAAAAATGATGTCGCATTACTTTTCACTCACTTTCTCCACTAATATTGCTCGTTGTGGGAAAATTTTATTTCGGTTAGATAGAGTAGATTTAGCTCAATTACGGGCCATTATCTATTACAGCTTTCAGTTTGTTTGTATTCTGAACATTTCTTTTCATTTTCTATTTTGAATTAATTTTGCAACCTTTCATTGCAAGGGTTTCTATTTCAGATAAATCTGAAAAATCCAATGGATTTCTTTTCAATTCCCAGGTTGCAGAGAGAGTTGCTGCAGAAAGGGGTGAAAGATGCGGAGAGGGAAGTGCTGGATTCCAGATAAGATTAGAACAGTAAGGCAATGCCTTGGATAATATTTTAAGAGCTGCTTTTTCCTTTTTTACATTATTTGTATATAAATGCGTCAATTTGTAGTATGGTACTGCTTTAAAGTACTGTAGATTCTCAGTTAGCTCCCGAAGACTTATCCAAAGAACGAATTTTTGGATGGGGGCTTATGTGAGAGGTTGTCAAAAGACTAAGTAGATGTTTGATTGAAAACTGAGAATCTTCCTGATGAAGGTATGAACAAAAGTGGAATCTATGAATTCGTGTAAAATTCGCCCTTTTGTGGAATTGTGATGGGGGCTTCTTCGAATTAGAAGACGCCCTTCATGTAGAATTTGGTCCAATACTGTGTTATTCCCTTTCAGTAAACTTCCTCGAGGTAGAGGCTCGATCATTTATTGCACTACTGGAATTTTATTACGAAGACTTGTTTCAGATCCGTAAGTGTTTTTCTTCTTGACCTTCTCTTATATCTTAAGGCGATCTTTTCATCATTGAGCGAAGACTGGCTGATTTTATGAAAATTATCAGAAGCATGGTCGAAAGTTTCTTTGCATAAGGCCTTCAATTTAGGAGTTGTTTCTTTCTCAATGTGAAATTCATTTTTTCATCGAAGTCTAGAAAGTAGACTTTCATTGTTACATTAATGTGTTAGTGTGACTCATAGAAAAAAACGAGGAACTCCCTCGTTTGATCTGTGAGTCAGGCTATCTGTGTTTGCATTTAAATGTTTTTATTTTTAGTTTATTGAAAGATGTCAGCCATATCGTCCTTGATGAAATACACGAGAGAGATTTGTTTTCGGATTTTCTGCTCATTATTGTGAAAGATCTGTTGCCTTTAAGGTGAGCTATGCATATGTTGTCTTGCCCTATGGCATAGTTTTACAAATTGGAGACATTCTTGTATTCATCAGAAATAGCTGCTGACTTTTTGTGCCGTTTCCATCTTTTAAGAAATGAATTCTTGACTTTGTGTGATATGATCCTCTTATTCAAATTTTCTATTGCCAAATTTTCACATTTCGGAATGTTTACCTGTAAATAAAATTTGCAAAATTTGGCAACAATTTTAATTGCTTTGAAGAATTTTTACAAAGCTTGGGTTTAAACTTTCTCTTGTCTGTAACAAACGCCACACTGTTTCCATTTTGCTTGACTTGGTTGCAGTGTAAATCATTTCAGATTATTCAGCCGCTAATTCTGCCTTTCTTATTCAACCAAACTATTTCCTAATTTTTTTTCTTTCTAGGCCTGATCTAAAGCTGATACTTATGAGTGCTACCCTTAACTCTGAGCTGTTTTCTGAATATTTCGGTAAGTTACAAAAAGTTTTTATATTTTACAGTGAAAGCTCTAAAGCCTGGTTTTCATTAGACTTGCTCCAAGTCTATTCCGAGATATATCAGCACTAAGGAACATAGTTACTTCTGCGGGGGCGTAAACCACGAAGAGGACGCTGCGAAGGAAAAGCGAGGGAGAGGGAAATGTGGTATCCTTCGAATTCGCTTTTCCTTCGCAGCGTCCTCTACAAAGTTTACGCCCCCGCAGAAGTAACTATGTTCCTTAGTGCTGATATATCTCGGAATAGACTCGGAGCAAGACTAGGTTTTCATTGAATCGTAATTCATTGCCGATGATTGAAATCTACCATTGGCGATAGCTTAGCACTGCTTAATCGGCTCTCCGTATACAAAATATAAAAAGATAGTATGATAGTTTAAGATTTATTGCTTAGGCCTTAGGTTTTCCTGATTGAACCGCTCTTTCCAAACTTCAAATCTGTCAAAGTAAAAATACTCATAAGATGAATTTTTGATAAGTTTTTTTCGTGTTTCCTTACGAAATCTATGCTGGTGCGATTCTTTCAAGCATTCTCATCCGTGAGAAATTAAATATGAATATTCAAACCTTTGCTTTAATTCCAGGTGGATGTCCCAAAATCAACATTCCAGGTTTCACATATCCTGTCGAAGAGTATTATATTGAAGATATTTACGAGACGCTTAGGTTCGTCGATCTTTTTCTTTACTTACCTGGTGAGTAAGAAAAACTTGAGGATCTTTTCATTTCTTATTGATATTGCTTTTCAAAAAATTGAAACAAAGCATGTTTTATGTTAAAGGATGAAAAAAATGATTGTAATCTATTCCTTAAAAAGCCATTTCTCCTTTTTTCTAGATATACTCAGACTTCAAATCCTTCACGGCAAGATAACAGCAGACGAGTTCGATATGGGGGAAGAAGGCGGCTTAGAGAAGAGGAAAGGCAGCGAGAAGAAGAGAGAAGCAAACTTAGAGACTATTTTCAACAACATCCAAACAGGTATTGAAAACTTTCCTTGAATGCTCGAGTTTCCTATAAAAGGGAAGTCAAAAGTTTAACTCCAGCTGTAATTTGTTGGTATGCAAGAAAATATCTTTAAAGGAGGTGGGAAGATTTCTGATATGTATGTCTTATGAGATGCTGTTTTTTCGTGTGTGTTGCTGTCTGTTGAATATATCTGAAACTCAAAAAGTTTCATTATGCACATACTAACCTGAAGTTAGGTCCGTATATTAAGACCTCGGGTTTTATATTTTCCAGTATAACGAAAAAACCGGTTAGTATGAGCTTTATTACCTGATACCTTCAAATCTTGACTCGTTTCATGTAGTCAAAACACATTTTGTTATGCTCGTATTATACAAGGCTACGGGAAATCCGCGGGAAATGTTTGACCAACCAATATTAGGAATGGCGGGATTCTGTAGTGGTGCCTCGTTTTTGAAACTTCAGTCAGGTAATAATGACGAATATTAACCTAAATCAGAGTGTCAGTACAGTATTGATAATCAGATAATCTATTTCCTTACTCAAAATCCTGGATGATATCTTCATATAACATGATACCTTGTTATTGTAACCAACTTGTATCATACGAATTAGATTTAATTGAATTCCGTGACAACTTCCAGGCATCTTTAAATTTCTAATGTGGTCGATTCAATATAGGTAAGGATATCTGTATCTTAGGAAGGGCTAAACAGTTACTGGTCCTAAGATTTAAATATTTGAATATCATTTCTTTTGTAAAAATATCAAATATTACTGGAAAATAAATATTAAGGCTTAAATTCAAGTTATTTGATTTCATTCATCATTTTATAAGACATCTAAAAAGTCGGACAGTCTAGTTTTGATAAAGGAGAAAATGCTCCCAGCGCTGACATGTTGCAGTCTCTTATATGTCCTTTTCTTATACAATAAAAGCCTGTGTAATAGAAACTGAATATAACCTCCAGGCTGAGTTTTGGCGAGTAGGTATCTGTGTTAGATAATCGAAACGCATGGAAAGTGGTCTCTCTCTCTCTTCTTGTGGTTTTTTTTGTTTTCAATCGGTTTTGAGTGGGCTTATCAGAATCTAGCTACTGAAAGCTAATTTAGGCCCACTGTCCATGCCACATACAGGCACGGAAATCCCTAGTTTAACGTCCCTTCCGAAGGACGACAAGGTAAGTTGCGAGGTCAGGCCTCTGAAGTCACCTACCCGGAGTTTGACCTCACTCGACCTAGCTTAACTGCAGTTACCTGACGAAAACTGTTTAAGCCACTCGGCCACTCATCCCGTATTATCTATGTGCCATAGTCTCTACGAACGTTGGTGACCATAGTCCTCCACAACTCTCTGTTCTTTTCTGTTCTCAGGACAGTGGTATAAATGAAAAATCAGTCACTTTGAGGCAATTTTAGAAATATAAAATTATGATTTTTGGTTAGGCTGTTTTCCAGTAATTCATCTCATGTGTGGCAATCATTATAAGCTGTTGCAGAAAATCACGGTCTCATTCATGTGGATTGTCACTGTACGCTGGTATGTTCTGTAATACAGAAATAAAGAAATGCTAATTATTTTCTTTCCTTCTTAGGTCAAACTATTCTTCGAATACTATCCAATCGTTATGTGACGCAAATCTTGAGTTCATTGACTTTGATTTGATAAAGGCACTTCTTCATCATATTTGTACTCGTATGGAGGTAAGTGCAACTAAATGCAGTTTTTGTTTTGACTGTATTCTCATTAAAACTTGTTGCAGTAGTTATTATATTGTATTTTTATGAAAACTGCCGATTTGATATTGAGAATACAAAGTGGGAGTCAATAATTGAAGATCATTAAAGCTACATCCCATAAATAGGATTAAAGCTACTGCAGCTTGGCTGCCCTTAAGATTTATTTCAATCTCGCCATAAATCTTTTCTCACAAGCATCATATCAGACGAACACAAGGATGCATTTTCTCATCATTGTAAACTGAACTCTAGAACAGAGAACTGAAAACTATTTGCAATAGTTATTTTTTGCTTTCATCCTCAAATTTCGTACCATATAACTGTCTTTTTGATGAGACAACAGCTAGGCTTTTTTGTTAAGTAGAAATAAGTTTTAACAAAATTATTTGACTGAATAGTGTCCCCAAAATTGTTCATCAAAATGAAAGCCAAAACTAAAAATTGTATACGTTATGCAGGGGGAAGCATTGTTTCCTTGGTTCGTCGATGTGTTCTCAAGTTTTCAATCATTCCTAATTTTTACATGATAGTAAGGTTTAATTCTTCTTTTAGGATGGTGCTATTCTGATATTTCTGCCCGGATGGGATGATATTTCGAAACTCAATGATATACTTCAAGCAAATAGAATGTTTCGTTCTGGTACGTTGTTTTCGTAAACTTACGGCTTACAGGGGGAGGGACACTTATTCAAACTAAGCATCTTTCATGGTAGACTTATTACATGAGACATTATCTCAGTGTGTTAAGGGCCCGTTTATACGATAACGTTGTCATTTTATATTTAACTGAGATTTGTTTACACCGAAGTCTCAGCTGTGCACTATAAAATATCGAGTTTAGTTTTACATCTACTGTGCAGCAGACTGTATTGAGTTTATAGCGGATTCGGCCGTTTACACGATATCCAGCCTCGTTCCCAGGGTGTTCTTAGTTCATACATCATACACTCACTAAACCGACTAAATACCCTGGTACACTTCGATCAAATCAGCCCTGAAGATGGGCAGATCTGCAGCCATTATGGATTTGCGATTTCCTTGGCAGCGCTTATTATGCGACCTCGATTCCAAATGTCAAGCAAAGTTTGTAATACGCGTAGTTATTGCTTTTCGACAGGATGACATTATTATTATTCCAATAATGCAGTAGTTCTTGAGAAATAATTTATGTTTGCTATTGTTCTGGAGCAGCCAATCAAATTGCAGAGCGGCCTCTGGTATGCCAGAGTAGAGAAAGAGCAACGAACTCACTCCGGGGACGAAACTGCACCATCATCTGGATTTTTTAGAATAATTCTTATGAAGCAGGTTTTGAATGTGATTATCAGCTATCTGCAGTTATAAATATTTTTATGTACTCCCAACAGACCAATACATTATCATACCTTTGCACTCGCTGATGCCAACCAAGTGCCAACAACAAGTATGTATTTAGGTTTCTAAGGCAGACGAAATTTCATTTATCCATCTTGAGCTCTCTCGAAGAATGAAATTAGGCCATGATGCCGAAGAAACAACATTCTTCAGGATTATCAACACAAATTGTTCTTGTACATCTTGAAATTTTGTTTAGTCTCCTGAAAATCTTCAAAGCTATCTTTGACATGCACATCGCTGAAATTTCATCGTTGCAATCAGTCTGGTTGAAAATAAATGCAATGTGACGGCCCTCTTAGGCTGACTTTCAATCAGTGAAATCTCCCAAGTAAGTAAGATTTTACACAGTGAAAGTTCTCGCAGCCGTAACTTTCCTTTTGATTTCAGAGCGACATTTTCTCTCGTAAACAACGAAATTTCTACATTCTTGGAAAATGCCACTGACTTGAAATCAACCTTAAAGGGAATACACATAGCTATATCTCATAGCCTCTATGAATAAGGTGAAGAATCGCCTACAAAGCCATTATTTCTTCATCTACAAAATGAAGCCGGGTGTGTCGAAATTGTCCAGTACAATAGATCATATTTTTTACTTGGCCCGGACCAGCATTTTACCATGTCGATACCCTTTAAAGGGTCAGTTTCATCCAGCATGCCTTGCACGTGCCGTCTCCTGGTTAACCTTTGTTGTCATCATATTCATGGCCCAAGAAAATGGCAACAACAAAGGCCAACGAAGAGACGACACGTGCAAGGAATGTTGGATGAAACAGATAAGTGACTATGGATTTTTTACTCATCTCCTGTTTTTACTTCAGGTGTTCGATCGACCGCCACCTGGAGTGAGGAAAATCATTATCGCTACAAATATAGCTGAAACAAGGTAGCTTTTAGGAGCCTATCAAGGAATTTAGGCCTGTTCTGAAGGATTCTGAAGCTAAACATTGTCATGAATTTCGCTTAATATTATAATTCAACATTTTAATATCATAATATCAATATTATAATATTATTTCAGGACGATATGGCTGATTTTGAAACCGAAAATTTCTTCTGTAAACTAATTTGTCAACCAAACAGCAAATTTCTGATTCTCAAATTGAGAAATGAATGACTAGGTTCAAGAACAAAATCTCTTGAAACAAGCACATTTATATTTGTTCTTGTGGTAAGCAAAACATTCCTGGCAGGAGTTCTTGATCAGAATATTTTTACTTGATTATCAAGATTTCTCTGAATGGGTTGATTCAGATACTTATTTCAGTTCAAGTGAAACTTTGGAGAACAATGAATATCCTGGAAGCATCGTAAATTTCTTCTGCTACAGCTTCTCTACAAATTCATTTGTTAACTTGAAGCATTGCAAACTTTATCGTGGCTGTCAAATGATGTCATTGTGGTTTGCTGTTCTTATTTGTGTTGAATTTTATGCCAAGAGTACTTTTGCTTCTTTCTGGAAGAAACAGTTTTTTTAAGGACAAATTTCCTCGTTTTAAGGATACACTAATGCTTGGTTAGTAATGAATTCTTAAGAATCTTGTTTCAAGAAAATATTTCTTACTTGTGTTATTTCAAGACTAACTTGAGTTAGAAAAAATGAAAAAAATGCAAGTATATTCTTGCTTAGAATCAGAAATTTGCTGTGACGCAAATATGATCAGTTTTTATGCAACAGACAAAATGGCTTGAAGGCTACAGGCTTCCAAACTTGAAAATATTTCTCTGATTCACTTGCTAGCAATCGATTGAATGAACTGATTTCTGTGTCAGCAGATTAATCCAGATTCTTTTACGATGAATATTCATGAGCTAGCAAAACAGACAAAATCTGAGTCAAAAATAGAACTTTTGAGATGGTATTCACAGTTTTGACTTTTTTGCTGGCTGGATAATTGTTTGCAAAATCTGTTTATTACATTTTCAGCATAACGATTGATGATGTGGTCTTTGTGATTGATTCTGGCAAAATCAAAGTTAAGGTAAGCTGTTTATGGCATATAGAATATCTCTTTCTTCTTGTATCTCCTTGTATGATTTAGTTGAACTGGGTGGATTTGTGAGAAATGTCTTGCTGTGGTTCTCGCCTGAATATATTGTCAGGAGCACACCGCAAAGCCTGATTCATAAGGTTTGATAGGTGTTGCTTTTGTGAAAACGAACTTATCAAAAAAAGACCATTGAACTATTTTTTGTCTCGTTGAATAGTTTCCATGTTGACAAATGACGCAAATCGCAAAACTTTCAGACATCGATTTGGTCAATGTTACGTCATGTGGTCAGTTTGAACAACAAATTGGGGCGATTCAAACGTAGCTGAACGACATAGTGAGACCGATTTAGTCAATAAGAGATGGTTTATATATGTATGTATGTATACTTTTCCATGTCAATAAGTGCTGCAAACTGTCAAATTATCAGACTTCAGTTGGGTCAATGCTGCATCATGTTGTTGATCTGCACTGCAAAGTTGTCGCTATCCAAACGTAGCCAAACGACATATTGTGGCTGATGTGGTCGATTAGAGATATACAGACTTGCCCCAAGTCTATGTCGTTAATCAAGACAAAATTGGGGAATGGAAAATTGGGAAAAGGAAAAGCAAAATGACATTTGTAACTTTCACATAGACTTATTACAGATGACGAAATAGACTTGAGGCAAGTCTATAGATCTATAGCAATCTTGTCAATGCTAGGTCAGCATAATTGTACAACATGACCTTGTTTCTACAAGAAAACTATTTTGTTGGGGAATCGAGATACGCTTTGTCTGAGGAAACTCTTATGTGTCCCCCCCCGTGCAGTGGGTTAAAGCTTATGCTCCTGTCAGACCTTAAGCCCCGAAACGCCACTGCGCATGAGCTTTAACCTACTGCATTAGAGGGACACATAAGAGTTTCCTAGGACAAAGCATATATCGTCTCCCCTACAATGTTGATAAAGATCTTATGCATCCAAAATTTTTCAGCTGCTTGTTTTTCTAGATGCTTTGAATCGATTTTTGAACTTTTGAATCAATCAACAATGAAACTGATAAACCAATCAAAACTTTTTTGATTTTAAACAGAAATTTGTGGTCGATACAGTCAGATTCTCGATCAGTTTTGGCATAAACAGATATGCAATTATCAAATTTGGGAAGAATCACGATATGAACACAGAGGCAATTTTCAATTTTGATTCAAGAGTCATAATCAAGCATAAAGTTCACCATCAAAGTTTCGTTAGCATTCTGAATATAAACTTTAAGACGACAAACCTTTAGCTGTTCTATGAAAGACCCTAGATCGAATGACATCTTTGATGAATTTGTAAACGAAAGGTTTGATCGACTGGCGTTAGACCCTTCCCTTTAGTTCACATTCGAAAATTCGACTAAATATGTCAAAAATTTCGTCGATAATTTCACGGGACATCTTATTTGAGACAGACAGTTTTTGTGAACTGGGCATTTGAAACCTGCTCCCGGAAACCTTTTCTTGTACACAGAAGGCTAAGAACATATATTCGCTCAAATATCGGTTTAAGTGTTTTCTTTTCATGAATTTGCAGAAAATGTAAAAAGCTTGCTAAATAAACTGTCAAGGTTGATTTCCAATCAGTAAAATTTTCTGAGGGGACTGGAATTCTTTTTTTACGAGAGAAAATATCGCGTTGAATTTGAATAGAATGTGTCGCGTGACATTTCCGTCCGCTCGGAAAATTCTACAGAGTGGAAATCAGCTCTTAGGTGCTATAGTACAATATATACATTGCATAATAAGTGTAAGTGCAAAAGGTGCGAAAGAATGCATGTCACATCAAGACAGGTCTTGTCCCGCTGTGGCGTTATCTTCTGACTTGGCAACTGCGAGAACATTTCAAACTGACGGGTTTCGATCACCACCAGGAAGCGCCGAAGGCCTTTGGTGTTCCCTGAAACCCATGAACACGAAATGAGTTCTGTTTCAGTTTCAGTTTATTTTCAGTTTCATTTCATCATCAATCTATGCTACATACAATACTACACAATTACATTACAAATAATACAATACCAAATTAATAACATCTAATACAAAATTATAACTAAGCAAAAGGGAAGGACATTACATGATTTTATATATTATAGATTTATTAAGGAGGAGCTCTCTAAGTGAGCGTCATGGCAAGGGGTTGCAAATGCATTATCTGATGTGATGGACATATTCAAATCCTCTTTAGAATTACTCTACTGTTCATGTCTGAAATTACGAGAGATTTCCTCGAGAGAGCTCCCTAAAGAAACCTTCAAAACTGGCCGAGAATTTGATTTATGACGATGAGTCCCTTGTATCCCCACGGTAAACCTTGCTCAACGGTGAGTCATAAAGAAACAGTGAAAAAGCTGACCCTATTCTCTGCAATCATCAGTGGAATTATGATTGGATTACGGCTTCAAATCTTGAGCCCCGTGGGAATGTTATCAGTTCTTCAATCGGATCGAAAGTTCTGTCATATTTGCCGCAACCAAAGAATTCAAATATCTCGCAGTCTGATTGGTACTTCTCTAGGAATATCAGAGTTTGGGCCTAAATAGGGTTACGTTTTTAGGGGAAAAAAGAGTCTCTGGTGACCGAAACGCTATTATCAAGGCAAAGAGCACAGGAAAACAAAGACTCCAGGTTTTGAGTCTAGGAATAATGTTATTGTGATCCTAGCGATTACACTAGACTGACTACAGAGAGTGGAGTCCCACTACTATTTGCCAAACAGAGACCGCACAAACTGTTTGTAGTTGTAGCGAGGTATATCAGTTTGGTGAAGGAGCGAAACTACGGTTTGTTTATCCTCCCAAAGAAATAACACGTGCTAAAACATGTACAAGTTATTGTTGCTAAGCAGAAAATTTTGACTTGACTTTAGGCATGTTTTGAAGGTTTCTTGAAAGGAAAGTCTTGAGAAATTACTTCATAATTTCAGTGCGGATTATCCGATTTCAGTCAGGTGAATTTTGAGATTTTTGAAACATGTTTGCCATCAAAAGATGGAGTAACGATTATAATTGCCTTGATAGAAAGGGGAGCAGTATCTTTTCAAACGCCTGGCGTCTTTTCTGACTCACCCTGTAGTTAAAGAAAAGTTCTCAGTGCAATTTTCATCAGTATTTAAAAATGTTCATGTTTGAGACGGTTCATCGCTGCGGTATTCTGAGTTTCATAACTGAAAATGTGATGTTACCCTTGTCATCTTGCCATGAGCCCCAACGTATTGCCTTCTTACTTTCTGTACCATTTTTGTCTTGAAATAGTCCATTTAGATTTGTAAGATGAGGTTCCTTGCAATCATTAAACCACCAGCCACCTGTATACTCTTGCGCACAATTCATTTGAGAACTATCGTTATCGTTATCTCTTGTGCTGAACCCTGCTCCATTTTGATAGGCCAACGCATCACACGCATCCCCTTTACACTGACGGGCCGTTATGCTGTAGTTGTCAGCCTCACTTGCAATTTCAAAGATATTGTATATTGCACGAAGGCGAGTTTCTGTGTCATTTCGATGTATTAGTTCCACGTTCAATATTGCACCTTTCCCTGCTCCTGCCAGTAAATACATGTTTTCCAAGCCAATCCACACGCTGCTATACGGTGATCCAAAACCCGCCTTGTATTCATGCCATTCGCGATTAAAATCAAGCATTTCGGATTCGTCACGGCGTTGCATGACTATAGCGCCCTGACCAATACTCATGGCACAAAATACCTCAATGCTTGTTGTGAAGCCAGGCGGCCAAATTTTGTAAACACCATTTTTGCGGAATCCCATTGAGTTGAGCTCGTCACAGTCTAGATTGAGAAAAGGTAATCCTGTTACAAGAAGTAGTTAATGACAAATTAAAGTAATGCTATGTAGCATGAAAGAGAGAGTCTGCATTCCTTGGTGGCATTTCTGATATACTTTTTGAATGTTTATAAGTTGCTGATGATTTGACTTCAACTGAAAGAGCATTCCACAATTTCACACCCTTACATGGAGAGCACTTCTGACCTAAAGCTGATTTGCTATGAGACCGGCCAAATCAATTTTAGTATTTCGAAGTTCTCTCTTGCATGAATCAGATAGCTTAACGAACATGTGGGAGCTTGGTCATTCACTGACTTGTACACTATATTTAAGGTTTACGATTAGACGAGTTCATTGATGGTGGACCAACCAAGTTTTCTGATTAAGGGCAGAGCAGAAGCATCATAAGCACTGTTTGTGACAATCTTTGGTTTTCCCGTCCTGTTTTGGAGTTTTTGCAACCTAACGATAGCGTTGATACTAGCATCTCCCCATATCGGGCAACTATATCAATGGGCAAGTACTGTTTAGAGAAACGTAACATTCCTAGACGTTGTGAAACCTCATTGGTCGCAGTTGAAATTTGCTCGTCCCAGCTTAAATGGTCATCAACAGTTACCCCAAGGTACTTTATATTTTCTTACAATGGAAACTTTCTCCTCGCCCACCAAGAAAGAGGGCTTTGCAGAGGTAATCGTTTACGCAGTCGTTAAAGGGAATAGACATAGATATATCTCGTAGTCGCTATAAATAGGCTATAGAAAACGCCTACGCATTCATTGTTTCCTTGGCTCCACAATGAAGCCACACGTGTTGAAATTATCAAATTCAATAGATTATATTTTAACCTGGTCCGGGCCAGCTTTTAACTATGTCGATTCCCTTTAATATTTGTAATAGAATCCGATGCAAACATAAGACTTGTGTCGTCAGCATACATATTAACGTCAGAATGTTTCATGTAGATTGTAAAGATTACCTTTGCCTATGGGTATAACTTTCTGCCACACTTCAGAAGGGTCTTTTGTCTGATTTGACTCCGCTTTGTTCGACAGAGCTTTCGATTCTCCAGTCATCTTTGACTTGGTAACATTTGTGCATGCACCTTCCGTACCACATTCAAAAAAAGCTTCAGTTATCTGGTTCATTGTGACGTCATCGCTCTCCTTCGTGGCATCCTCATCAACCCGCTTGAAGTATGTGTTCTGCGACAGAACGTTTTCGGCGTTGCAATCCGAAGCTTGAAGAATTCCGTAGAATATAGCGTAGGTTAGAAAAGGAGGCACCATCTTTGCTGATTGGCTGTGTAAAGCTCCTTCCACTGAAAAATTCAAGCTGCGTCAGTAATTGATAAAACCGTGCGTCTTTGATGAGACAAGTAAGCTACGGAAGTGGCAAATTCTGCTACTTGTTATGCAATTTAAGTTGTCCACCTGTCGATAAATGGTGAATTTCACGGGGGTTTCGACTTAGTTACCATGCGACTAGACTTATTATTTTATGCTTTGCAGTACGAGCCACTATAGTAAAAATCCGCATACAGTAGAAATGCGCATAAAAGAACCTGCCGTTATAAGAACCTTGAGGCCCAAATTTGACCTTTTGAGCCCCCTATACAGTATACGGTATACAGTATACAGTGGCTTATACAGTCTTCGTCAGGTGACTCAAGTTAGGCTCGGTCGAGTGAGATCAAACTCCAGATGGGTGACCTCCGTGGCCTGACCTAACATCTAACCTCATCGTCCTTTGGAAGGGACATTAAACTAGGGGCCGTATGCCAAGATGCGGCATGCACAGTGGGCCTAAATTAGCTTTCAGTAGCTAGAAATCCTAACAAGCCCACTCAAAACAAATTGAAAACAAACAAACAAACCGTAGTACTAAAGACCATCAGGTTTTTAAAAAGAATTGTGACCTAAGAATTTTTTCAATGATGCTCAAGAATTCTTCAGAACTGTCAAAAACTCATTAGAACTCTTTTGCTTAAAGGCAGTATTAATGTGTGCAAGGTATGCACTCTATATAAGAGCCATTTGAGAACGTTACAGGTTGGAAATTAGAATAACAGCCATTTAATTAAAAGCAGTGTGTCCATTTGTAAACAAGTTGCATGCACGAACCGTTGAATCTGCTGACATAATGCTGACGTGCATGTAACTGTTCGAGAATTTGATTGGCCGAGAGCCCGCTGGTTAAAACTGATCACATGAAAATGAGAGCATCGTTGTTGAAACTTGTCGAACAATGGCGGAATGGCGGCGAAGCAAGCTTCGACCAAATGGCTTTCTTTGATGGTTGGCTATGACTGTAATGAAAATCAAGCATGTAGTTTAAAAGCTTTTTTTGCAGAAGTGACGAAGAGGGATTGGGAAGCAATGTTGAGATATTTTGAATTGTCGGTACTGGCAACACAGGCGGACATAAATGGTGGAGTCTGTGTGGAGCTATTCGAAAGGAAAGTCTGGGCCTAAGCCTGCAAACTCCGATATCTTGTTACTCGCCCGGTGTGGAATTTTGTTATATTATGTACCATCCCACCTGTTCACGCCCTCAGGACCCCCTACGTGAAGCAGTGAATGCTCACTCCTTAATTTTATTATCTGCAAGCATGCGTTTGTTGATTTTATAAATAAACTAGCATATGTTTACAAAACAAACGACAAGAAAGTGCATATTTTTACTAACAATCTTTGTCTGGTTTGATATGCAGCCTTAGCAATGAATTGATTGCATTAAAAGCAAGCTGGTTTGAAATTCAATAATATTGCTACAAAGTAAATGTCTGGATTGAGATGCCCAGCAACAGCTGCTAATTTGTGCCTTGTCCTTGAAAGCGATAAATATTTCCATGCAATCACGCCTTTTGTTTCTGTTTTAATCAAAACAGGATTGTGATGTTTTGTTTGATCATCTAAAAACAAATTTTGTATGCAAGGTCAGGTCATACAAGGTATCCCAAAATAATTGTGCCCCGTTTGCAAGGATGCTGTGGAGGAGCTGTAGATTCATTTACCTCGTTTTTTACACAGTTGTATAAGTCAAGCTTCAACTTAGAACTTGAGACGTTGCTCGAGTCAATCTGATCTGACGTGTGGTTGCTGATGTTGCATATTATATTTATGGCAGGGAGAAGGCAAAATAAGCGCTTGCTTGAAGGAGGCCTGAAGCGAAGATTTTTGTTGTTCCAAATGAATAGCAATGTTGAATGTTAAAAGATCCCGTTTAAACTTTTTTGATATCTCATTTTGCTTTGAAGTTATCTACTGGTTTCAGGTAGCAACTGATGACGTCATAGGAAAATATAGCTGTATCTTATCTTTGGAAGGTTACAGATGCGAAGAGCATTACAGCTTTGCTACGCAAATTAAATACGAGTTGTCTCGTTGATTTTTATGATGTTTAGAAACACATACTGATCGAAACAAGGTTTTTGATTCAATTTATCGTTGGAAGTATAGTCAACCTTGTATACTTTCTTCACTTTGTGCAAACAAAATGATGTCATCAGCCGATCCTACCAGATAATGAATAACTCGAAAACGAAACAAGGTATGAAGAAAGTTTTAATAAAAGTTTGCATCATTCAACAGTACTCTTCAATGGCATCAATAAAAACTTCACCTTTACAAACAGCACTTCAATTGTTCTCTTCCAATGTCAAATAAAGTAAATTTTCAAAGAAAGGGTTCTGGCACCGTATTAAAGTTTTCATTACGTTCTTTAAAAGCTAGAAAGTGCTCCCTTATCAACAGACGACGCTGCTAACCCTTTAAAGGTCAGATAAAGGCAAATGCGATTTTTTTATATTCAAAATTTCAAACTATGGGGAATCCGATGGCAATAAAATTTTTTAGCTTTGCGATCCAAAAGGATAAGTTTGGGGGTTTTGAAAAAGGGCACTCCTTCAAAAAACCGCGTGATGATAGAGGCCTGGAACTAGCTAAGTCATGACGTGGAATGAGTCATAAGAAATCCATCACTTGAGAGGCCCAAGGCACTTGAAGAAGTAACCGTGAAGAACACACGCCGCGTGGCAGATACACATCGAACAGTAAACAAAATAAATTTTGGATGGCGGCCAATAGCTTCTCTGATATTTCCAAAGGTCGAGTATTGAGCTCCACACCCTCATAGTTTTCCCTCGATGCAGAAGAATGAATTGAACACAGTCAGACCAAGCTTCCTGTGTTCTGCTCTCCTCAAGTGGGACCGACTCTGAAGTGGAAACATAAAAACATCATTTGAATTATTCTAATGCAAATTAGTAATTGAATATTGATTGTCTTTAGCTGTGAATGGCTGGGTCAAACCATGGTATTGATCAAACATTTAACTATTGTGTTGTTTCAAAAGACTACGGAAAAACAAGCCTTGATCTCCCCAGTGTTGGGATTCTTCCTCATTAGACCGACAAGAGCCTATCGAAGGCACATTTGTGTGGCTTCACGAATAGTCTGTAAATACAAAATATATTGTAAAAGGCACCACTGGCCACCTAAAAAGTTTGCAAAGAACCAAAGAGCTATCGAAGAAAAGGAAACATAAATGTGGAGAAAGAACTTGCCCTTACCTTATCCATGAATGTGATAACATGGCCTTGTCCTGATATGGCAAAATCCGATGTCATCATGCTCGAAGAGTGGGTGAGTGCATCATTCGATTTCAACTATAATTTCATGTTTTGCACGTCGAAGAGTTCTCAGAAAGGTGCTCTGGAAGCCAGCTAATGCACTTGTAGCAGCCAATGAATGTTTAAAGTCGTTAGGATTGAAATATCTTGTGCAGACCCCCAATGTTTTCGTTGTTGCAAGTCGTACGGCTTCCCTCTCCAAGTCAGTCCACAGCTCACTGCTGCGACAAGTCTGTCCGCGCCAAAGTTCGGAATATATATTCTTCTCTGCACAAGCTGACGTGTTACGACGATAAACTACCTACTTTCTCGGCGTTTTTTGTTTGAGATAGTTAAAATAAGTAGTCATTTCTAACTTTCGTGACTTGACAACCGGTGAGTGCAAACAGACTCCTCCATTCCCTCACAGCTTTGCAATGACTCGATCGACTCATTCCACGTCACGCATCTGCTAGATCCAGGCTCTTTTGCTCGCGCGGTTTTTTTGGAAAATTTGACTGAAAAACGGAATTCGACAGGCGATTTCGATAGGTTCCAGAACTCATATCGAAATTTCGTTTGAAATTTTGAAATCTCCAGGCCGTAAATGATCGAAATCAATAAAAATGTCTTTTGCCTTTATCTGACCTTTAAAGATTTAGCAAAATTTGTAAGACGACAATAGAATCCTTTCTTTTAAAACTTACTTTATTTTAACTGCTAGAGAGCAATAGGACAGCTGTTTATGAAGTAACCACTTATTTTGCCTTTACTCTGCAATAAATCAGCAACCATGTGTCAGATTGAGTCATACAAGGTCTCAAACCCTAAGTTGAGGCCTGATCTATGCAACTGTTTAAGAATCGAGATAATTGAATCTACAGCTCCACCGCAGTCATACAAACGTGGCACAATTTTGCTGGGTGGGACATCCTGTACAGGCTGAAAATTGTCCAATGAGGCTACCTGTATTTCGATAAGATTTTTTAGGCCATCAAGCTGATAATAAACAAACTTTGAAACATATATTTGATGGAAAGCCATTTTAGCATTGTTTCACAAATCAGAATCATTTGATGATTAGGCTAATTCATGATTGACTATGGCTAAATTTTGATTTTCAGATGAAATTTGTTGGATTTTAAAATCATACGTTTTTATGGAAGGTCATTTGTCAACATTTCCCAATCAGAATTATTTTTATCAACTGAAAGACATCGGCTGAATTGTCTTTTTCCAATAATATTCGTTAGGCTATCAAAGTAAATTGTATACAACATTAATCAATTTTGAGTCATACCATTTTATGAAATGTTATTTTGTCAGTATTTCCCAACCAGAATTATTTTCATCAACTGAAAGACATCTGCTGAATTGTGACTTCCCGATATGATTCTTTAGGCTATCAATTTAAATATAAACAAAGTTTAATGAATGTTTGATTGCATTCTTTATTGCAGAGTCATTCCCATTAGTGTTTCCAAAATGTGAATTGTATTGTATCAATTCAAAGACATTGTCTAAATTTGATGTTCCACCTTGATTACGATATAGTTTGCTAGACAATCAAAATCGTCTGTAAACAATTTCATGAATTTTATACAAACATATATTTTATTTCAAACTCATTTTGTCAATGTTGCACAAAGTTTGGTCTTTAATTCAAACGATAGATAGTGGTAAAATTTTCATGTGTATTTCGATAAGATTCGCTTGGTCTCAATGTAAAATGTAAATAATTTGATGAATTTTATAATCACAGGCATTTTTCATGCAGGGTCATTTCGTTATTGTTTCACAGATCAACTTTATTTTTCAAACTGCAGACATGGTCTAAATTTGATGTTCCTTTGACATTTCTGCAAGAACTTTCTTTAAATCATGAAAGAAAAACTTCAACCAAATTTTGTGAAATTTTCAAAACACAGACAATTGTTATGCAAGGCTATTTTATTTTGTGAGTGTTTCACAAATCAAGATAACTTTTATCAAAAGCCAGGCAGTGGCTAGATTTGAAGTTCAATTGAAATACTAACAGGATTCATTAGGCCATCAAATAAAATTGTAAACAACTTTAGCCTTCCTAGTTATAATGAAACTGGAGAGGAAAACCGACCAATGCAAATGCGCGGAATTAAAGTATTTATCTAGCTGTATGTTAAATTAGATTGAAAAACTGAAGTGATATGTCGGCCAAGAGTCTAGCAAAAGAAATCTTTATCATATTGTTGATCAAACTTCGCTGTATATACCAAAAGCTAACAAAGCAATGCGAAATCCTGCAGAAGAAATGCCAACAGCTTTTATGTAGTTATGAGTGCTTTTTGTTTGAAAGATACTGTAAATGGTGGGGCCGAAACTTCTAAATGAAACGCTTTGGCGGCCTGCGGAATGAAAATATATTGCAGATATTCAAAAATTAATCATTTAATCAGCTTTTCAAAGGTGAAAATTTGTTTGGTATAGTCACTAATCTTTAGGACAGAGACAGAAACTAGGAAAATGCTGGAAAATGGTTTGTAAGGGAACGGGGATTCCACGTTCGATGCTGGTCTATGATTTACTCGCCATTGAAATATGAATTCATTACAATTGATAGTTTTAGAAATTAAAGTTGATTATCAGACTTATATAAATCATGGAACAGCATCTAACGTGGAATTCCTGTTCCATATAAACCCATCACCAGTGTTTTTTGTGTATTTCGGGGTCTGAAAGATAAGTGATTTTACCATATACAATCATGCATCATGTTTGTGGCTTGGAAATTTAAGCTGTTGCCTCGATATTACCATAGTTTTCTTCGTTGTTTTTTCTTTGGCCCAAGCCTAACCAGTGTGTGACAGAAATCAAATTCAAATGCTCCTGCTCATCTGAATTGTTGACTCCCACACAGAGTCCATCCGTATTTCAAACTGCTCTGCAAGAGGAAGTTTGAAACGAGGATGAACGCATTGTAGGAACTAACTGTTCAAACGTGCAGGAGCCATTTGAATTTGATTTCTAGCACTTGTTAGGCGTGGGCCAAAGGGAAAACAACGAAGAAAACTATGATAATATCAAGGTAACAGCTTTAATTTCCAAGCTGCAAAAACAGTGCATCGTTGCACATGGTAAAATCGATGCATCATTGCATATGGTAAAACCCGTGCATTATTGCATATGGTAAAATTGGTGCATCATTGCAATGGTAAAATTGGTGCATCATTGCCCATGATTTTACCGGACAAAATTTTCACCTTAAAGTTAGTTATGATAAATTAATATTTTGGTTTTGAATATCAGCCACGTACTTTTCATTCCACAGCCCGGCAAACCTGATAACTTCTTTTTTGATTCACCCTTAACCTCCTTTTCTTACAGACGTACGATATGGCATTAAATATCTCATGCCTTGAAGCAGTATGGACGAGTAAAGCATCTTCGAAACAACGAAGAGGCCGTGCCGGACGGTAAGACCAATATACTTTACGTAAACTAATGATTAGTGGTACAAAATTTTTACATTAAGTAGCGGACAGACTTATCTGAATAAACTATGGACGCACAATAAACTTGTATAAACTTGTATCCTGTAAGAAAACTCTATCAACTCCTAAAGTACCTCGCGAAGTAGCAACAAATATCATTTATTGTTTATTTCTTTCGCCGATTGTCCCAGAAAAATATTCCATCTTTTAATGACTTTAATGATGCTTTAAAGAACTTTGTAAATTTGAAATTTTGATTTTAATTTATTTCGTAGTGGTTTATGAAGTATTTAGTTGATTGATGGATTGAGAAAAAAGTATTCCTCTCAAGTTTAAAATGTACCGAGTGAGCCAGACAAAGTTTCCTGTTTCGAAAATTGATCGCACCAAGAGTACTTCACGCACTTGAATGATTTTAATTCTTGTTCGAAGCCGAAAGACCAAGATATTTTGTATCCCTCAATTGTCAAAAAATGCATTTTCTTTATTGTTCCATTCAAGGAGCTTTTTGCGTTTTGATCAGGTGTTTTTGAACTTTTTCAGGTATTTCGCAATCGTGAAATTTCTGTAAATGTCGAATTTGCCTATATTCCTGTGCTATTAAGATTGCGAGGACAATCATTAAAACGTAGCAGGATTCGATTCAGTCAGGTCCATCAAGTACTCTTGGGAACTATGAAGTTTTGAAAATGGAAACGTTTTTCAGCTCACCCTGTACTTATAAAATAGTCAAGCTGAGATCCTATTTTCATTTGCAGAGTTCAGCCAGGTCATTGTTTCCACCTCTTCACTCGTTTGAAAGAAGAATCAATGGCTGAATATCAAAAACCTGAGATACTTCGTACACCTCTTGAGGAACTTTGTCTCCAAATCAAGGTACTGTTGTAAATCATATTTTGCAAGGACTTTTTTCAACCGCTCTAACGCACTTAAATGCACTTAAACGCTCCGTGAGTATCCAGCTTTATTGATGATAAGAAATGATTGTGTGCAAGGTTTCCCAAACAATTTTGCCACCAAGGTATGGCTGCTACAGCCGAGCTTTACCTGTTTCCCATTCTTGATGCAGTTGTACAGGGTGTCCCCGAAAAAGATATGCCCCGTTTGCATTGCCAAGCCGTGTATCAATTTACCTTGGCTTTTGCACAGTTGCATAAGTCAGGCTTCACCTTAGAGTTTAAGACCATGCACGAGTCAATCTGACACGTTATTGCTGATTTATGGCGGGGAAAAGGCAAAATATGTGGTTGCTTCAAAAATGGCACCTCTGTTGTTCTCCAGCAATGTCAAAATCAAGTCAGTTTCCAAAGTAATGGTTCTGATGTCGTGATAAATTCTTATGCTGATTAATTTCAAAGGTTGGCAGTTTTGTCTATTGATAAGAGAGCACTCTCTATCTTTTAATAAGTGTGGTGGAAATTTTGATACGATGCCAGAGTCCTTTCATTGAAAATTTCCTTTATTTTGACATTGCTGGAGAACAATAGAAGCGCTGGTTATGAAGCGGCAACTCATTTTGCTCTTTCTATGTCATAGATCAGCAACCACGTTTCAGATTGACTCAAACAAGGTCGCAAACTCTAAGTCGACGCCTGGCCTCTGCAACTGTTTGAAAATCGAGATCATTGAATCTACAGCTCCTCCATAGTAGTAAGACACACGGAACACAATTATTTTGGGACATTCTGTATAGGATGTATAGGAACTTCTCCTCCGCAACGTGCTTTTCCTCTGCATTCAGTTTAGAGTTTGAGACTCTGTTTTATCCAGTGAGACAAGTGATCGTTGACTTATGACACAAGAAAGTCGAAAAAGTAATGACTTTGAAAGCAGCGCTTTCTTTGTTGTCTGTATATGCCAAAAGAAAGTAAATACTGTAAGAAAGCCTTCTGTTGCTGTTTTAAAAAGCTTTCTTCCATCTTCAAAGGGTTAGTTGTGTCGTTTATTGATAAAGAAAAACATTGAGCCATTTTCAAATGTAAAAAATGCAAATAGAACGTTACAGCCCTTTCTTTCAAATTTTACATAATTTTGACATTTCTTAGAAGAAAAGAAACCCGTTTTTCAAGCAACCGCTGTTCTGTCTTTCCCGTGCCAGAAATCAGCAACCATTTTTCCAAATGCTAAAACACGATCTCAAACCCTAAGTTGATGCATATCCAATATCCATCCTATTATACGACATAATCAATAACAAAAATATACACCGTACTTCTTATCCGCAGCAGTCTTAAAAGTAGCTGCTGAGCAGTCATAAAACTAACAATTTTTGAGACACCTTATACGCATTTGAAATAAATCAAATTAGATTAAAGATAAAATCGAAGAAAGCTGTCAAGATTTCCCTTCAATTTATATTTGTACAGTTTCCCTTTTCATCTCTTAGCTCTTAGAGTATATGATATTTTAATTTTTTCTAGATTTTGAAACTTGGCAAAATTGAATCATTTCTTGCGAAAGCCTTGCAATCACCAGAACCACAGTCACTCCAAAATGCAATTAATTCTCTGAAAGAACTGGCATGTACTTTTCAATTCTCATATAAGTTTATATTTCATTCTATTGCTAATATAGGATAAGTTCCAAATATTTGAAAATGTCGGTGTAAAGTTTTATGACTTGTTTCTTTGTACTTTTTGACTTGAAAGTAGCTTAGTAGACTAATTGCATATTTGCAGTCGTCGCTATTGATAGACTGATGGACGGTCAAACTACGACCCATGGGCTACCACATTGAAAATTGGGACGAAGTCCCCCTCTCCCTTCGAAATCATGACTATCCTGGAAACCATAGCAACATTTCATTGCTCCAGGCAATAGCGGATGGGCTTAAGTTGTCGGCTCGAACCTCCGATGCTAAAACATGTCAAAATTAAACTTTTCGATGATACTAGCCATGAACAAAAGCCACAAGTATCCATACGAATGTTTCCTCAATCCAAAAATCAACAAACCTTTCACTGTGAACAAGGTGTTCCTTATTTTTGATTTTGAGGCCAGTTAGCTTCCATGAACCTCACTGAAGCAATGAGAATTTCCTAATGTCGAAAATTTATTGCCTCGCTTCTGAGACTATGCCACAGCCTCGTTCCAGAGGGCACACATAGATGTATTCATTGCCGTCTCAAATTTTTATATGAAAGCCCGTAAGTCCCAGTTTGAACAAAAATAAAAAATTTTGTTGTTGTTTTCATCATTGTTTGTTGATGCTGTTGCGATAAAAGGGACTATATCATAAGTCTAGTAAATTTACTTCGCTATCATTCTACCGTTGGACTTCTCAGAAATGTTTAGTACTGAAATTCTCAAATTTTCAATACAGTGAAACTTGGGTAGATGTAAATATATCTGTTTTGTTTGCGTTTCAGAATGCTTTGGATAGCGAAGAAAATCTCACACCTCTCGGCTACCATCTTGCAACATTGCCTGTTAATCCAAAAGTTGGCAAAATGATCCTCTTCGGTGCGATATTCTCATGCCTCGATCCGGTGTTGACTGTTGCTTCGAGTCTTGGCTTCAAAGATCCCTTCTTTATCCCAATGGTAAGTGTGAACGATAACGCCTGGTTTTATGGATTCATTGCCCCATCGCAGATCGTCTAATTATGCTATTGAAGCAACGGAATGTAAACTTTGGGTTGGGGAAAATTCCTGATTTTGGATTTGAATTCGAAAATGGTTCATACGGCCTGATGTTTTGGCAACTTCAGGACAAGGTTCCTTTTGTCATTTCGTGTTGAAATGATTTTTATTCAAGCAAATTAATTTGAAGAAATTTTGTTCACCGTTCTTTCATAATTTTGTACCAATGATAATTGCCAATCTGGAATTTTTTCAAGTTAAAGTTTCGATGATTTTGAAATGTGAATAGATCATCCTCTCAAAATCTCTCGATTTTCAGATTTATATTTCAGTAACGAAAAAATGAAGTTCTTCAGTTCTGATGATCAGTTTGCATCGAAATGAAATTCCATCAATATTTTGGAAGTTTATCACCGTATTAACATTGACGCAGTTAAACGAACGTCATCCAAACCAGGTTGAAGTGCAACCAATCAAATGCATTTTGTTTCTAGGATTAACCAATTACAAGGCTCCATTTTAGCTAATAACCTAATTTAGTTAAAGCTGGTTCATCTTTAATCGTGAGTGGGTTAAATGTAAAAATAAACTACCATAAAAATTATATTTAGCTCTCCTCTCAATCAAGCCCCCTCCCTAATAAGCCCCTCCTCCCTGAGCCAAAATTATAAATAAGCATCCCGACTTATATCAGATTCCAGAATTTACCAGCAATTCTCAATTTCTTTAGCTAAACAATTCTGAGTCTTAATTTTGACATGGCTTGGGATAAGACTATGTCAGATTTATGTATCTGACTTGTAAAATTGTATGTTGAGGCCGCAAAAGATGGGGTGAAAGGACTGAAATCTATCTTTCGTATCCTCTTCCTTTTACTTTTAAAAAGCTCCGTTTCAAGAAAGCATCCCTATCCAATAAAGCCACACTCTGTCAGGTTCCCCTTTAAAATTTCCGAAATTAGATATGCCCCCGGAGTCTTACCATGCCCCCGGAGTCTAAATATGCCCCAGGAGTGGACCTTTTGTGGTATATACTATTTTACAGTACTACTTCCCGAAATTTGTTTCGTTTTTTAGAATAAAGAGAAAGAAGCAGATCAAGTTAGACTAAAATTTGCAGATGGATGTAAAAGTGATCACATCATGTTAGTGAAAGCTTTTAAGGTACATTTTATGTTGTTAGTTTTATTTCATCATCAACAACTCCACTTAATTTTCTACCAGTAATTGTATCAGAAATTTGCCAGGTGAGCTGGAAAAAAGTTCTCATTTTCAATCACCATACCCTCAGAAGTACTTCACATATTTTACTGATTCAAATTTCTGTTTAAAGCCAAAAGATCAAAGTATTTTTGTGTTTTTTCTCGCTGTCTTATCGACACGATTAGTATAAGTAAATTCAACTTTATAAGAATAGTATGGTTGCAAAATGTCTAAAAAACAGCCGAAACATTGATCAAATCGTAAGGACTCTTCTCACATAGAACAATACGCAAGCGGCTATTCACGTCTCTCAAGAGTTATAAGACACCGCTTTACAAACAACTACCAAAGATTTTCAATCCCATGGCAGTACAGTAACTGTGCCGCGGGTATCTCTCGCCCATGAAGCGTTGCCTTTTCTTTATTGTTTCTTTGCAGGCATTCGCTATGATTTGATCAAAGATTTAGGCCCTTTTTCAGTCATTTTGCAACCATTAAATTTTGTAGCGTTGAATTTACCTTTTCCCCTGGTGCTGGCAAAGCAGCAAGAAAAATCACAAAACACTTTAATTTTTCGGCTTTTAACAGAAATTTGAATCATTCAGATCTATGATATACTATTGGTGCTACGAATGTTTAAAAGTGGGAAGTTTTTTGTGGTGGGAAGTTTTTTGTGGCTCAACCGGTATACCAGGAGCACCAAAAAGAACTTCCCATATTTAAAACTCGTTCTACGAAGGATACTTAAGATATTGCAATTGGTCAAATATTTTGATCGATACCTGAAGTGCTGAGGTACTTGTTGATTTGTTGTGATTTTCAGAGTATTGCAAATATAGCTTGATATTTGAATTAAAAAATAATCCGCAATTTCGAAATGCGCAACAGTATGCCTGAAACCTACCAGCAAAATTTTAAACAATCTCCACGCGCAAACACAGTTCATTCCCGTCAAAGATTGAAGACCAAATATTCATAAGAATAATAATGTATATGATGGATGTGCATTATCTTTCGTAATTGGATTTCTGGATTTGGATTTTTAATGATCGTGATCAATGATTTTAGGCCTGTTTTGAAAAATTTTGAGGTTGAAAAAAAGACTTTCATGAGATCGACTGTAACTTGAGAACCATGTGGCCAAATTTAACGAACTAAATCATTTTGTCTAATTTTACGCATTAGCTACAGGAAAATTTTCAATTTTTATTAATCGAATGAATATTTTGAAAACTACAAGCTTTCTAACATTCAGACATTTTCTCTCATCCGGTATTCACATTCCATTTTCGAATTCTTGTAGCAATGGGAAAGGATCTCTGGCACATCACAAGAAAGGGATTGGTGTTGGAAAAATTTTCTTTCAACTAATACTTTACAGGTACATTCTTTAATTCTTTGTTCACAACTATGCCAAAATTTTTTTCTCAAAGTGAAATTACCACCGCACGTCACATACCGGATGAGACAGAAAAAGCCTCAATTTTTAAATTGATAGCACCAAGAATACATGATAAACTTACATGAATCTAGTTTGTTTAACAGCCAAGTGAGGGAAGTTGTTTATAATTTGTCTTGCTTTTTTATAAGCATTGGAAGTGTTGTTGACTTTGACTCAGGAATTAAAAAGAAATTGATTCTCAAACAGCTGCTGAGGGTTTTCAGTTCCATGGCAATATATGTGCAGACAACAGCTCTCACTCTTCAAAAACTGTACTTTCTTTAGTTTTCTGTGCGAGGAGTTCTTTCATTATTAGATCAAGTGTTTTAGACGTAGTATTCCGCATCTCGAATTATCACCAGGAGTCCCTTGTTTTCTTGTGCTCCTGGTAGTGCTTCTGCTGCCCTGATAGTAAAACAGGTAACTCTTATTGCAAATTGCCATGAAGTGGAAACTAGTTAGGTGAGGCCTTGTTGTATCCAGTTGGCAGTTTGGCCTGAATCAAGAGAAACTGCGTTCCTTGTGAGATAGAAAAGCGATCAAGAATTTTGCAAACAGATTCTGATGTTAAACATAAATAAAAATGCTACCATCCTGAACTCATCGAGACAAATGCATTTTCTGTGAAATAACATTTACCACCATCTGCTGCTAAAGACCCACTTCCCCTGTCCATCATTTCAGTGTTGATTCTATTGCAGAGCACACAGCTTTGAACTGCGCAAATTTAAAGTTATTGCCGAGGCTAGAGTCCTGTTAACAGGAGCTAACTGTTTCAAGACCGCAGGAAGCATCCTAAACTTGGGGGCACGACATTTTAAGGACAGAAGAGGTTTTAGCTCATTAGTCACATTTCTTTCATCTCCCAGCCCTGCGATTAGGGGTGGGAGTCGTGACTCGGAATTTCCTCCAAAGGGCACAATATCTCAGCAGTTTTAGCGGGAATTGTATGCTATAAAGAATAGTAAAAGAAAACACCTCCTTTCCTGTAAGCTTTATTTGATAAACCTTTCTTCGCATCAGTTCCCCCATCTCCGTACGATTTTTTCTCTCTTACGTCAATGTTCTTTTTTCCAAACTCTGTCGAAAGAATGTGTTTAGTATTGAAGTCCATCTTCTTCTTCTCCCCATGCTTTCCTAACCTGGGTGACAGAAAGTGTTCCATGCCAAATTTTAATGTGTTGCAAAGACTCAACGCCTGTGTTCCCTTGAATACCATACCCTAAAAGTACCTGAGAAAATGCCTGGTTGATATAATGGTTATCCGTAAATTTAAAGATATTATTGTTCAAATTTGTCCACATACATACCCCTTTGTTGTCCACTGTTGTTGTTGTTGTTGTTGTTGTTGTTGTTGCAGTAGCAACATTTGCAGTGTTGGTTTTGTTGCTGCATGTACCTCGGGATGTAGCCCCTGGTGGTCAAGAATGGAAGCATAACTGGGACTTTGTAATACTTCCACGGCTGATCCCGCTCCTCTCGTTTTCGTTTCGTCCGCCGGTTCTGAAACCAAACCTGGATCTTTGTTTCTGTTAGGCCTGTTAACGATGCAAGCTGTTGGCGCTGTTTAGCGGTCAAGTACTGCGTTGTCTCGAACGTTTTCTCCAGTTTTTGAAGCACTGTTCTGGAGAAGATTGATCGATGCCTTTTTGTTCTGCATCCTGTAAATGATACATACACGATATAATGTGGCAAAGCCACACAACGTTATTTTACAAATTACGTCTCATAAGTGATGTCACTGCGACCGAACATAGCATGTTATAATTTGAAGAGTCTTTAAAAGAGTTACAAAGGCAAGATGGAAAATTCTACATCCTACGTCGCTGAACTGAATGGCAGCTACTTTGCTTTCATTCTACCATTGGACTTTTCAGAAATCTTCAATAGTTTTTGAAATTGTGGCATTATTGGTATTGATATTGATGCCGCCAAATCTAAATTGCAATCAATACAAGACAGGGCCCAAAGAATTGTGGCCAGAGATAGTAGCATAACCCTGAAATGGGACAGCCTTGAACAAACGCGAAAGAAACGTATCTCAATTGATTTTTTCAAGTCAGTCAATGGAATCTGCACGGAATCGCTGAAGAACATCTTCACAAAATTTGATCATGGCAAAAACACACGTGGAAATGGATCTCGCCTTGTACTTCCAAAAGTGAGATGTAAGTCAGGAAGAAAAACTTTTGCTTTTCAAGGAGCGTCAATATACAATGGCCGACCAAGTGACGTCAGAAATGAAAAGTACTTTGTCAATTTTAAAAGGAAAATAAACACACTTTGTTTTTAAATTCAGAACCTGATTGTTAGTAAGTTTTTTTACAGTTTTTACTCGATCTCTTGTAAGTTTGATCTTTTTACTTTAAAATTTTTAGTTTCAACAGGACCCTTGTTGATAGCAGTAACATCTTTACTGAAAAGGTTATCCTGTATAAATATGGTATATTATTATTATTATTATTGTTATTATTATTATTATTATTATTATTATTATTATTATTATTATTATTATTATTATTATTGTGTTTGTTCTCAGGTATGTTCATGTTCCTGGTGGATGTTATATGCATAGCGGGCTACTGCCTGCAGCCATGGCTATCATATATAGTCTTCTTCTTCTTATCCTTAGCTATTCATTACTTTTCTTATGATCCTAGCTGATCCAAGGAGGCATCCTTTCTGCAGCAGTGCAACTGGACAGTCTATGCCAATCTGTTCTATCCAGGAATCGATCCTTTCTGTCACTGTTCCTAAAGCTCCAATTACTATGGGTACGATGGTTACCTTCTTCATGCTCCAAATTCTTGCAAGTTCATATTTGAGTTCGTCATAGTTCGATAATTTCTCTTCTTCTTTCACTACTATACGAGAGTCTATTATTATTATTATTATTATTATTATTATTATTATTATTATTATTATTATTATTATTATTATTATTATTATTATTATTATTATTATTATTATTATTATTATTATTATAGAAATTACGCACAATATACAGTTTCTATATATTGGAGTCAATCTTGAATATCAAGTTACAACAAGTATCCTCAGACTTCAAGAACCTTCCTCAAAATTCTTGCTGTTCCCAGTAACACTGATTTCTGGATTTGCGATGCCTTTAAAGGAATTCCAATTTCCTTCAAGTTGTCCTTTAACCGAGCTGGTATCGTTCCCAACACTCCAATTACAATTGGAATGACTTTCACTTCCATACTCCATATCTTGCGGAGTTCTCTGGCTAAGTCCTGATATTTAACAACTTTTTCATCTTCCTTTTCTTTCACTCTTTTATCTCCAGGGCACGCTACGTCAATGAGCTGGCAGCTTTTCTTATCCTTATCCACTACTACAATGTCTGGTCTCCTTGCTGTTATATAATGATCCGTTTGGATCGTAAAGTCCCACAAGATCTTACATTTATCATTTTCAACTACACTTTGTGGATTGTGTTCGTACCAATTCTTTTCATGCTGTAAGTAATTTTTCCTACAAAGTTCCCAATGCAATGCTTGCGCCACCTTGTCGTGCCTTGCCTTGTATTCCAGCTGTGCCAATTTACTGCATTGACTAGCAATATGGGTCACTGTTTCATCTGCCTCCTTACACAATCTGCACAAGCTGCAATCACTGGTCTTATCTATTTTAGTCTTGATGATATTCGTACGCAATGCTTGGTCTTGGGCTGCTGTTAATAAACTCTCTGTTTCTTTTTTTAATGTACCTTCTCTTAGCCATAGCCACGTGTCCATACTTTTGACGTCTTCTGTTTCTCGAAGATATTGCCCATGTAGCGGTTTTTCTTTCCACTCAGACACCCTTGCTTCTACCCGTTTCCTTTTCACTGTTTCAGTACTCTCTTGCTCTATTATCTCACATCCCCTTGCCCCTTCTATCAATTTATCTTGACTTTCGTTGACATAGTTATTTAATCCCAAAATGGCAAGCTCCACACAGTCTTCTATTCCAATCAGTCCTCTACCTCCCATTATTATTATTATTGTTATTATTATTATTATTATTATTATTATTATTATTATTATTATTATTATTATTATTATTTTATGATACCGGGGAATCATCATTATTATCATCATCATCATCATCATCGTCGTCATCATCATCATCATCATCATTATCATTATCATCATCATCATCATCATCATCATCATCATCATCATCATCACATTATCATCACCATCATAATCATCATTATCATCATCACCATCATCATCGTCGTCATCATCATCATCATCATCATCATCATGATCATCATCATCATCATCATCATCATCATCATCATCATCATCATCATCATCATCATCATCATCATCATCATCATCATCATCATCATCATCATCATCATCATCAAATTTTTACGTGCCCTATTCTAAGAAAGATGAATAGCTAAATTACAGCTAATTTGGGCCACTAAACAAAATTTACAATCATTTTGATAAATTGATTAAAAATGTGCAATTTGTACTTACAAGATAAACACAATCAGGCCTTCCCAAAGAGATCTGGAGCGACGCGCATCCCCCGTTCTAGAATTTTATATCGACATTTTTACAGACTTGGAACCTATGCTATGACACTTTTACCGCAAATAAAACAACTAAACTACAACCATGTAGCACCAAACATTATCATGGAAAGTGTAGTATATCATTTCTGCTGTTCTTAGCGCAAATGGGAATACTTCTTTGCGATACACCCGGTACAAATACTACAAATAACAAGAACATATTTCTGCTGTTTTATGATTAAATTCAATATGAAATCTTTTCGTAATTTTGATGAAAGAAATTCTTGGTTCATGGATTTTTCGACTGAAAGTGACTTTAGTGTTTGAGTCTTCGAACAGAAGCAAGTCACATAAAGGTTTATTATCTTACACTTGATGAAGAGTAATGCTTGAAGTGGTATGTTCTATCATTTCTCTTGTACAGAGTCGTATCTTATAAAGAATTAATCAATTACAACATACTAACGATGTGCTACACGCAAAACCAACTTTTTTATCATCTACACTGACATTCAAACCGTGATGCTTCATTATACCTTCTCTTTTCTGATTTCCAGTTGACGCTTTATTCTCTCGAACCCCCCTTTCTTCTTCGTTGCACTCTGTTTTCTTCACATTCTTTCCAAATTCAGGTGACAGGATATCGTCAATGTTATATTTTCTCTTCTCATTTCTCTTGTTTTCTAGCCTAGATGACAAAATGTAATCGATACTAAATTCCGAGCTTCCTGCCATAATTATTTGCTTATCTTCCTCGTGCCTATTAATCTGACGATTGTTGCGATGAAAATATTCAATCTCCTCTTCCTATCTGATTTTCAAAATTCACGTTTTTCGGCATCAAAGTGTCGGCATTTCCTTTGATTTAAGGATCACTAGGAGGTTCCCACCAGCTCCTTAATGTTAAAATAATCCATCCCAATGGTCATTGGATGAGGGTGCTGGGACGAAGAACACCTTTTGTTCCGACACAAAATATGTGCCCTGTTTGTGTAGCTGCTGTGGAGGCGCTATAGCATCGAACATCGCACTTTTTACTTCGTTGCGGTATGGGTTAGAGAGTATTTCTTTCCTTGAATGTAAACTGTGGCATGGAATCTCCACTGACATCAAACAGTCACTTAATGTTTCCATCTTTAAAAAACGTATAAAGGAATGGAAGGGTGATGACTGCAACTGCCGATTATGCAAGACTTTCATAGCACAGGTTGGGTTCTTGAATTAACCTTGTTCTTATCTCAAGCTGAAAATCGCCTGTAAATATGTAATATATGTACATATGTATATATTTAGGAAGATCGTTTTATGTTAGATTTGTAGGCTTATTTTTATTTCACTTTTGCTTTTGTTTTAGTAGGCTTCAATTAGCTGTAATTTTGCTATTCATTTAAGCGCCTACTATAAAGAAATTAATAATAATAATAGTAGTAGTAATAATAATAATAATGATAATAATAATAATAATAATAATAATAATAATAATAATTGCATCGGTCAGTTATTGACTTAGAGTTTATGACGTTGTTTGACCAGTCTGACAAGTGGCTACTGATTTATAACTATATACTATATACTATATACTATATACTATATTCTATAGGCTTAGAGCCTGTCACGGATCTGTGCAGTGACTTCACCTTGGACTGACTATTTCACCGACAGACCACTGGTGAAAAAAATAATCACCAAGCTAAACTCTACATGAAAAAAAGTGTAGCACTAAATGCTGATAAATTTTATTGGATGTCGGGGAAACAGTCTGTCCTAAAGGAAAGCCACTCCAATGCTCTATCTATATGATAATGCTGTTTTCTTAAATCTAAGCAATTGAAAAATGTCTTCCTTACAACAAGAGTATCTCTCCTCTCTAAATGAATTGTCCAGATGGTTCTTGAATGAATTTAGCGTGTCTGCATTTACAATGTTAGGAGGTAGCTTATTATATAAAGTGTTGATCATCAGGCTGAAAAACATGTTCAGAATAAAGGCAAAATTTGTGATTGCTTCAAAAACAGCGCTTCAAGGGCACATGTAAGGGTGGTTGTAGGGGTTGCAGCCCCTGCCCTTTTCGATAAGGAAGGTACTTTTGGCCTATTTTTATCAGGCAAGTTAATTAAACTGTTGAACAAGCTTTGTTAAAAAGGCGTTTCCTTTATTCTCTGAGCGTCTGAAGAGCATGATAGCTGAAGATTTCCTTGGGGGTTTTGCCCCACAAACCCCGTCAGAGCCTGATCCTGTGTATCATTCCAGGGCCTGACCTTGCTCTCGACGGCCCTGAATGTCTCATTTAGAAAGCCAATGTTTTTTATGCCCTCTTTCTACCACACAACCCCTGGCCTTAAAATAGCCTAGTTGCACGCCTGCACTTCTTTTGTTATCCAGCAATATCAAAATGGAATAATGTTTCAAACACAGGGTTCTTGTGTCATTTTCAAATCTTCTCTACATTTTTGAAAAAATTGAAAATGTTGTCTTATAGATAGACAACATACTGACCCTTTATTGATGCAGGAAAAATTTTTATAAAAAGATGGAACGTTGTCTTCGAAAATTAACTTAATTGTGACGTTACTGGAGAACAATAGACCATTTCGACAATTAAAATTGGAGACTGGGGAGAGCGGTTTGTTCTGGTAAATGGCGGATGCAGTTCTTGTAAATGGCTGCCGCGTAGTTAGGCCGTTGAAGTGAATATAATGTAAACATTGAGTTTTGCAATTTGAGGCGAATTGATGTTGGATGAAGCTGGATCGAGATCAGAAACAAATTTTGTTTCGAATGTTGGAAGGAATGTTGGATGCATTTGACCGCTTGATCCAACAGAAGCTATGAATCAGCAACCACGTGTCAGATTGACTCAAACAAGGTCTCAAACTCTAAGTTGAAGTCTGACCTATGCAACTATGTAAAAAGGCGAGACAATTGAAGCTTCAGCTCCTCCACAACAACCACACAAGCGAGACACAATTATTTGAGGTGACTCTGTATAATATTTTAGAATCCTCATAGGTCCATCTCAAGAGTTTTTGGGGTTTGGCGTTTCAGTAGTATTTGACTGATTAAAATCGAAGCAGTGATCAGAGCGCTATGAATTTTCAACAGTGGAAATATTCATCTGGCTTTCCTAAATATTTTTCTTACGTATTTAGAAGTGCCAGCTGTCTAATGAAAAAATGCTGCATCTTTGAGGATTAGGATTCCTAATTGATTCTTGCTTCAGACTAAATGAATATTAAAGAGGGCACTTAAAGACATGGATCATGCAATGGACCTTTTAGCTATTCTGAAAAGAATCTCAATCGAACGATATTTTGCAACTTTTAAAGAATATTCGAATGTGTACAACAGTGATTGAAGCTCTAACGCCACTCGATCGAATCTCGTGTAACGCCCGATCCAGGCTCTTTAGGCTGAATAGCTAAAAGGTCTATTAAAATCAATCATTGGAAGTTGAAAATCTTTGTTTGGCATAGAACTTTAAGACAGCATTCAAGGGACAGTGCAAAATTCACTCGTATCTTTATAACCTTCTTTAAAGTTGTTATTTACAATAGTAATAAAAAACATCCTAATTCAAGCCAACTATTTACAAGCAAAAATAAATATGCTTTATACAGAATTAGCAGCATATTTTGCAGGTTCATTTGTCTTCAGCCCAGTCTTTAATCGTCCGTTTGATAGCCGAAAGTGTTAGCTCATTTTGTTGACACTGTCAAAGAGCGTATTGCGGACGAAACTCCCTCTTAAAGACGGTGATTCTTGCCCGAAACCTTGTGCCTTTGTTTTTGACAGGTTATATAGATTTGTATCCTTAAATTATATGTTACATGTTTCTTTTCGTGTGATTCCTATAGAAGCGTCGTATTAACATGATTCATTGACTTGTAGATTTCTGTCATTAATTTCTGTGAGTTTTTAACATGCATACTACAGCTGCCACATCGAGTGAGCAATGTTTCAAATGATCTTTCGTTTTCATAATATGTCGGATAATAGTTCTTATTTGTCATAATATTTCAGAATTCTTCATATAAGAGAACTTGTATGGCCGAATATTTAAGGCCTTTAAGAAACTCTAGTACTATGTTTATGAAGCACTAAGAAACTTTAGAAAGCTTGTCGCTGAAACGATCGTCTTGAACAATTTTAACTGTTATGTTTCCCGTCCCGTACTATTCTTTGTGCCGGTAAATGTTGCGTTCTTGGTCAATTATGTGCCAACTGGTAGAAGTTACTTCGTGCACCCAAAACAGAAGAAACAAGTTAAGAAACTTTTTGTACTAAAAAACAGACTTTTTCAAGTAAGATTGAGACACTTTTAGTGCTTTGGGCTGGACCAAGTTTTTCATAAAAATATGTAGGTTCAAAGCATTTGTAGAGTATTCTTATATGATTTTGAAAATGATATCTTCTTTTGTAGATGATAAAAAATATGAAAAGTCAATTTGCCCGTCTTCTACACGAAATTGGGTTCATTGGGTCATCAAATGCTGATGACAGAGAGGCCAATATGTATTCAGGTATTTTTGAAGAGTGGAGTATATTTTCTTAAACGATAAAATTTTCAGGGATTTCCGCAAGGCAGAGCTTCAGATTTACCCTTGTTCTTTCATTATAAGCACATAAATTCTCTTCTAAACCACCTTTCGCCTGCACACCGTTTGCCCCACTGGTTTCGGGGCAACTTTTGCGACCGTGTTTGTTTTGATTCACTGGTTGAGGGAATTTCCTTTGTCTGCAGTCACTAAACGCTTTGAATTGAGGTGTCAATTAAAACAATTGTTGCTATCGTATTACAAATTCTGTCCTTTTTGTCATCACCACCGACTTGCATAGGAAAACGAACCTCTGACAAATATATTCTTCGTACACTTGACCAAAATGGCTACACATATTTCTATAGGAAGGTTCGAATTTGATCCAATGCTTAAACTTTCTTAAAGATTATCGGATTTCAGTTCTCAGAGTTTCTTACAATCTCCTTAAAAGCTCCATGATAGTCTTCATGTTTCCATCTAGTTGCTTCGGGAACCTTTCAAAACAAACTTTCTCTTTTGTCATTCCAGCCTTAGACACAGAAACAAGGGAAAATAGATCTGAAATAAGCTAAGGAGTATAAGGTTCTTTATTGTGATAAGTGGTTTCTTAATTTATACCGTCCTAGTATTGGAGTTTCTTAATGTTTTGGCGATCGGAGAACTGAGTTTCTTGCGAGAGGTTTCTGATAAAAAACATCCTGAAAGGTGCCCGAAACGGCAATGTTAGGTGATATGAAAGTTTGCTGTAAATCCATACGTTTTTTCATAAAAACTGGTTTATGAATAAGTGGTGCTAAGATGTGCCTGAGAAGTATTAAGAAACTATTAGAGTTAGAGTCATGGATATTATGCAAATATAACGTTGAACCAACTCTTCTTGAACCAACATATTCTTGAACCAACCATTTATGTTTTCAACATAACAGAAGACTGTTCATTCCTATATGATGTCTCATAAGAAACTTCTTGGATTAAAATGGAGAAAGTTTCATGTTGAATTGAGAAACTTTTAGTACTCTGGCTTGATCCAAGTATCTTATGAAAAGACCGTGTATTTACTTTCTTCAACCTTATATTTTCTTCTTCCAGACAATATAAAGTTGGTCAAAGCAGTTATTTGTGCTGGACTGTACCCAAATGTTGCAAAAGTATCACATGCTAATTTCTACAAAAGGTAAACCTTGAATTGACGCAGGATTGGGGGCAGGTAATTAATTCTGGCTTAGGAGGGGAGGCACGTTCAAAATATTTGATGGAATTTCGGTGACTACTCTCTGACTTCCCTGAAATTTTCCATCCCCCTTCCAGCATTGCAAAAATATTTTGAGCCCCCCTCCCAACATACGTATGTGTAGTAGCAGTGTCGCTATGCTATCATGTTTTCCGATGATTTCAACTGCTTGAAGATTTATATCGTCAGAGCTGCCAGCACAGGAAGGAAAAATATGAGGAACGAACGAGCGGTTGGATTTAAGATTTAGGTTAAGATGAAATGATTTTAGAAAGGAACTTATTCTTGGAGAAATAGTGTTTTAGCAATTTACGGGATCTACCTCAAACTATTTTCATACTCCTTCCCTTAGATTTGCATTAAGATTTGCTCCCCTCTCCTTTGGTAGGAAAAGATTTCCCCCTCCCAAATTACTTCCACCTCCTCCGTGGTAAGAAATAGTGACTGGTCCTTTATTCATGTTTCGGCACAATCTGTGATTTATACTGTCACAAATTAACCTTCTTTATACAGGGTGTCCCAAAAAACTTGTGTCCCGTTTGTGTGGCTGCTGTGGAGGAGCCGTAGATTCAACCGTCTCAGTTTTTACACAGTTTTATGGGTCAGACTTCAACTTAGAGTTTGAGACCTTGTTTGAGTCAATCTGGCAAGTGGTTGCTGATTTATGGTAGAGTGAAGGCAAAATTAATGGTTGCCACAAAAATAGCACTTCTATTGTTCTCCAGCAATATCATAATAAAGTAAGTTTTCAAAAGAAATGGCTTTAGAGTCGTGCAAAAATTTTTGCTAAATCTGTTAAAGGGTTAGCAGTACTGTCTTTTCAAAAAAGAGCATTTTCTATCTTTTGAAAAATGCAGTGAAAATTTTGATATGATGCCAGAGTCCTTTCTTTGGAAACTTACTTGATTTTGACATCGCTGGAGAAAAACAGAAGTGCTGTTTTTGAAGCAACCACTTATTTTGCCTTTCTTTGCCATAACTTAACAACCACATGCCAGATTGACACATACAAGGTCTCAAACTCTAAGTTGAAGCCTGACCTATGCAACTGTGTAAAAGCTGAAATGATTGAATCTACAGCTCCTCCACAGAGGCCACAGAAACGGTGCACAACTATTTTGGGACTTAGACTCACAAATGCTTGCACTTAGACTCACAGCAAAAATCAGAGGGAACAAGAGGGAACACGATAGATCGTTTAGGTATTCGATAAAAGAACCTGAATCGAACGATGTTTTTAAATACTTTGTTCCATTTTCGAAGATACACAAAAGCGATGGAAACTTTAGTGTCACTTAATTGACCCTTGTGTATAAAAGTTTACGAATATGTCGCTCGATCCAGACTCCCTTGTAGAATAGCTAAGAGGTATATTTGTTTTATATCTCAAATATAACGAAGCTTGGGTTGCTTCTTAGGCCACCAAGATTACACACGAAGCAAGATGGAAAAGTTGCGATTCACCCGAAATCAGTTAATAGTGAAGTGAAATGTTATGAAAGTCATTGGTTGATATACCATGAGAAGATGAAAACTTCCAAGGTGATTTTTTTCGATTAGTTAAGTGGGATTATTTCTGAAAAATGCTATTAAAGTCCACTCTTTTGATCAAGAAAAAAGTGATTTATTTTCCCAACAGTATGACTTATTTTGAACAAATAAATGATGATTTATTTGCCAAATGATGATTCATTTTCCCAGACATTTCAACTATTCTATAAGAGAATCTGAATCGAACAATGATTCTTTGTGGAATTTGGTAGAATTTTCGAATGTACACAAAGGTGATAGATGTTCTAATGCAACTCAGGCTAAGTTCTACGATGCCAGCACAGTTTGAACACGGTGAAAGATGTGATGGTAGCAATATTTGAGCCAGCGTTGACATCATACCGAAACAATTTGAAAACGGTGGTAAGATTCGTAACTTGGACTAACCTATAATTCATTACAACACTATAACGACCCGGGTATAACAACTGATTGGTGCTTTAACAAAAAATGGCTTTCCAATTATAACAATAAAGATAATGAATTTGGAACAAAGAGGCACAAAAAATTAAACACAGGAATTGAAAAAATAATATCTCTAGAAAAAAAGGCAACAAGCATCATGAATTTGACTATATGCCATGATGTTTTATCGAAATTCTGCTGCCCGTTTCTTCCGTCCGAATTGTAAACATACTTAATTATATATTAATACTATATACTAATTATTAATACTATTCGCAAAGAATTTAATTTACATAATAGAATAAAAAATTTTTGAATTGATTGAAAACACGAAATTCTTTATTGATTGATCCACTCGTCACATTCACGGGGAATCGACTCTAAAATAACACCAAACTGTATTCCTTGTATTTCAGCTTCTTTTTCTTCAGTTTTCTTCTTTTATTTATCATTTTTACTTTTCAGATTTACCTTTATGATACAAGCATGGTTCCTCCATTTCCTTTGCTGTTCTTTGGTGGCAAAATAAGTACAGGAAGAGAAGATTTTCAAAATGTTATCAAAATTGACGACTGGATTAAATTTCAAGCTTCTCCAAAAATTGCCAAATTAGTCAAGGTAAATGTTATCCGTGTTTGCAAAATTTTCATGCCTGAATGGTAAAATATATTCTCCAATATTTTGAACAAAGTGAACCATTTTCGCTTTATCGAACTGATTCAACATTTCCCATCTAAATTTTGTTTCTTATCTTGTAGCCAGCTACACATTTCATTCTCAGACACATTGCTAAACTTCTACTTTGCATGTTTTGGTTAATGTCAGAATTGCAGTGTTTTTATGTTTCAACCAATTTTGAGGTTGTAGCATTATCAAATGGCTGAATCGTAAACCGGCTCAAGTATTCAAGTATTTACTCGTAAAAAGATTTGTTTTATGCTTAGCACTTTGCATTTCAGTTTATATTTAGTTGTATTTCTTATGTTTATGTTCAATGTCAGGGGGTAGTCGTGATATATTGCTCCTCCAGGTACCGTATTTGTAGTGTCGTATAGTATTTTGCTGTTATTGTCGTTGGTAATTTCGTTATTGTGAACTTTGATATTGAATTTTAAAAAAATCGTAAACCTGAAAAACAACAAATTTATGCTTACTGCCATATTGTAAGCCCTAAAGGGAATTGACGTGTTTATTTTGGCTTCGTGACACGTGACACATCTGTTTGTATCGGTCCAAAATGAGATGGTGTTTTGAAAGCAAGGTCCAATTAGATGGCATACCATCTCTTCTGTTTTGAACTAACGTATCTTACCAGTGTCGATTCCTTTGAAATTAAACGTGTTTTTGTTAACAAGTGTATCGTGTTTTCGTTATCAATTCAAGATTCTTGATGATGTCAATTTTTTCAAAACTAGTCTTTGACTTTTCAATGTGAACAAAAACGCTGTAATTCTGAAAATGATCAAGATATCAAAAATCTCACAGACGCAAGACATTATTAATCATCTTTAAGATGGTTATTTTTCTTACTTCAGGAACTGAGGTTAAAATTGGACGAGCTTCTGGAAGAGAAGATTTCAAACCCAAACCTGAAAATTGTGGCTGATGATGGCGACACAAGTCGACAAGGTCATTTACTCGTGGCGATCATCGATCTTATCACCAAAGAAGAAGTCCAGGTTAGGGACTGAAATAATTGATGTCCTTGTTTTATGAATTGGCAACTAATAATTGAATTTGGCTGAGGTTTGTTACACCAATTTCAAGTCAAGTCATATTTCCGTGCGCTTAGGAGGTTTCAGTACTATGCTACCTTCTGGATTGACAGCACATATGTTCATGGCACGAAATACGTTGAAAGAAATCAAGAGATTGATCATTTGACTTGAAATTGTTGTAAACAAACCTTAGCCAATTAGTTCTATTCCTTATGAGAATGAAGAAAAACTTCTGATCTACGAGGAACTGATTTGAATAGATTCATATTAACAATTTTGGGAAAGAGATTTGAAAGAATAGAGAGAAACGAATAAAAAGGGAAAGGAAAAAAGAAAGCAAGAATTGACTCTCCAAATAAATGTAGTTTTTTATAAAATTTTGCTCCTGAAATTTCTGAAGGCCCCCTGCGATAATTCCTTCTATAAAAACATAGCTAAAGAGATGACTGAATTGTGTGGAGGGCCACCACGACGCCCAGGGAGAGTGAAAAGCATTTGAAGAGAGTTGCTTGTGTTCCTCCCGAAGGCTAGTTAAGCTGCAAAGTTACGCTTGACCTTAATCCTCTTCTTGCCTGCTTTTACGAAATCCGTTTAAATCTCGCATTCTTCGCTACAACTGAGCTTTCTTCTTGTGTTTGTTGTAGCATCGTAAACATGAATTTGAAAGTTCAAGGTGAATGAAGGATCAAGATGGTTATTCAGTCATCAAAGATGCAAGCCCGATCTCGCCACTTCACCACGTCCGCAGTCTGTGGTTGATTTGCAATAAAATTTCGTTGTGTTTGGGAACGAATTTTGCGCTCGTCTTCAGGCAGAATGTTTAACTCGCATTTACCACCAGGAAGAATAATTCATGTTGAAGCTTATCGACTTTTACGCATTTAGTGATCGAGAATAGCGAAGAAAAGAGTGCTAAAACTTTACGGCGTAAGAAAATTATAAGGAGCTGGATAAAGTGAAAAGTCGTAATACTTTATTTTTGGGGGATCTTTTGTTGACATTTTAGTGTTTACTGGTGTAAACTGGGCAGACTCTGCTGAGGTAAATGGGGTAAGTTTGTTGTAAAATGTTTCGGGTGAAAATTTTTGATGATTTTACTAAAATCTTGTTCACAGTGTTCCTCATGCTACAACCGCTCAAGCTACCCTCGCTATTGGATTTGATATTTCCCAGTCTACTGTTCCCCAGCAATCAACATGACTCTTTTTATCCCAGTCTACCCATTTTATCTCCAGCAGACCTTAAAGACCAGTCTCCAGTTAGTGGAATTTTCCGAGCAAGCTGAATTCCATGCAGTAAAAAGTTATTCAACCATGAATTTCTATTCAATTAATAGTGACATTTTCTCAACTGAACAAAATGCTCGGAAATTTAACTGGCCTTAACAGATGCTAAGAACAAAGTAGCTTAAATCATTCCGCAATAATTGTATGAATATTCCTCGTTAGTTAACTTGAACGTAGATGACTATTTCGTTGACGTGCTCGTGCACTCGTTCACTGAGAGCTGAAACTTAGATCTTGAAATGTTGCTTTCTTCCACCTCCAAAGATCTCTGAATTTCGGCCCTGGCTGGTAGCATTTCACCTTGTGGGATCTCCTGAACCTCCTGGATAGATGAATGCTGCCAACGTTTTTGTACCAACCCTAGGTCAAGTGACCACGCAGTTCTCAGCTAGTATGAAAAGTACGATTCTTCAAGAGGGACATCACATGATCTGAAGTGGATGTAAACAATGCAATGAAAGTGACTAAAGCCTGGTTCACACTAGGTCGTTTCAGTCGTTAAGGTCGTGCAGAAGGACCCAGAAGACAAAGGACTCAAAATCTCAGTCTTCTTTTTTTTTGGTTTTTTGCACGACCCCTAACGACCCAAATGACCCAGTGTGAATCGGGCTTAAAGACAAGTTCAACATCAGCAAACGTCGTTTATAGCCATTTTATTTAAAGTGACTCTACACTGTAAAAAGCATCGTTTTATCTGCTAATAACGGTAATGCAGTTTCCCGCATCGCTCTTTCATTGTGCAAAGTTCTTAACTTTTATGAATAGAAAGTTTCTGCAAGAGATCTCAAATGGGGGTAAACAGCGTTAACTGAATTTGTCTGTCATTGGACGATATATCAACAAAAAGGGCATTATTTGCCTTCAAGTAAACTATCGAGTGAATTATTTAAAAAGATTATCAGGGGTTGATAGACAAATCCAGCAACAACTGAGGCCTCGTCCATACGCATCCGGATATTTTTGGAAATGCATCCTTTTTATGTATAAAAATATCCGCGTTCACACGATGAGCGTTTTTGAAAGTATCGCGTCCTCACGAATACGCTGTGATATTCGAGATCCGAAAACAGATTAACAAAATGCCCTTGCGTGATCCCCAAAGATCCGTGCTAATGCTCTTATACGAAATAAATAGATGCTGTGACGTCAGCGTTTTCGAAAAGCTCTGTTTTCACCCGTCCATACGTGACAACATGAAAACGAAGTTTTCAAATAAATCCCCTCATGAGACCATTTTCGAAAATCTTCGTTTTTGGTGACTGAAATGCCGTCTACTACGTGTGAACGCTAACCCAAAACGGGGGAAAAGATGCGTTTTAAAAAATATTCTGATATATGTGGACTGGGCCTCAGCAACAACTGAATTAACAGCAACTTCAGATCACGTGATTGTTCTCTTAAGGAAGGTTCCTTTAATTCGTAAAATTTTTAACAGCGTAAAGTGGTAATTGTATCAACAGAAGATTTCCCAAGTGTATGTTCACTTGACCTTAAATGGTGTAACGAATCTCATACTCTTTTGTATGCTTTTGTTGATATTCTAAGAATGATCAAGTTCCCAAAAAGCTCCAAAAATCTTGGAAATTCAAAGATATTTGTAAAATCTTAGAAATCCCACTAAAAGTCCTCGCAATCTTAGAAAAGTCTTTCAAAATCTCAAAGTCAATAAGATTGATAATTCAGAGAACATCCAAACTGTATGAAATTGAAATTCATACAATTTCTCTAGAAAAGTCGTTGAAAATCTCCGAAAATCTCAAAATTCTTTGAAAAGTCTCCGAGAATTTTAAAATCTCAAACTCTCGTAATTCAGTGCTTGGAATATTTTTGTCTCTCAATTTGAGACACTTAAATATTTCGTTTTATCAAAGAGGTATGGAAACTAGTGGTTTTCGCGCCAAATTTGAGAGGGGATTGACGCCATTTCTCAGTGGTTGGGTCCATAACTAGAAGATAAAGCTTTCGTTCGAAATAAAGAGAAGAAAATGGCTTCAAAAGTAAAGCAAAGCAGAAAAGGAAGGAAACGAAGTGGCAAGAATGAAGTAGTTGAGGTATTATCAAAGTTTTCTTGCATTTCATTAGGGAAATGTTGAAAAGAACTTTCGAAAGTTAGGCAGGCCCAGGCCAGGCCCGTTGCGGCGTTGTCACCGTAGCTCCCAAATAAATGCCATTGCTGCGTTCAGTATCATTCAGATATCTTTAATGCTGAGTCTACGAAACATAGGCGTGAGCTGCGAGAGCAATTTTTGGCAAGGAAAGCCTTGCGTGGCCGTGTCATCAAGAGGCCGTGGACAGAGTGGTCATCCGTCATAATACCCATTGCTGGAAACCAGGTTTGCTCTTTTGCAGTCTGCAAACATATGCAATATCCTTACATTTTGTCTGAATTTGTAAATGTTATCAAAGCAAATTAGATTTATACTTATTATTTTAGTTTTCATTATACAATGAAGCTCAAAGCATAAAAGCCAATTTTCAAGGTACACTCTAGAAAAATATACTGTACAGTACTATATTTATGTCATAAAACATAAAGATATGAAACAAGATTTGAAAACTGTAATTCTCCGTTTGAATGCATGTAGAAGAGTCCTTACAGAGCTGATATGTTTTCGATTTTTTCAGCTTGTTATTCAAAGTGAAAATTCAGAAGATGCTACAAATTCTGAAGAATTAACCTTAACCCAGCAGAAATATATACCTGTATTTGGAAAGCCGACCAGATCGACATTAAAGTCACAACAAGATGGAAATGTTGAAAAGTCAGTAAAAAGGCCAAGAATAGAAAATTCACAGTTAGCAGAAGATCTAAAACTTGAACATGTTATCAATAAAGAAGAGGTATGAGGATCTCGTTGTTTTGTTTTGTTCGTTTATATAAGTTCAAGAATTTCAGGGTAAGGGGAGGCAGTCTTGAAGGATAACAGGTCAGTCAAAACGAAATAATCATTCAGTGCTACCTGAGCAACCGGAGAGTTGACTATTTTTATCATTTCATTTCTGTTTCAGTTTGGTACCCAAGGTGTTCTGTTTCACGCCGGAGGTCAAATTCTAGGTTCAAATGTTCGTAAATTTCAAAAGAAGATCTTTACAATGTTAGCAAATGAGTTGGAATATCATAACTCTTAAAAGAAAGCTTCCAGTGTTGCATGTTTTTCTACGATTAATTTTTGCTGCATCTGAAAAGGGTTAACCTACAACAACACTATTAACCTTTGTTTCAAATCTTGCAAAAATTCAACATTACGTTATGACATATCTTCTAATGTCTACTTCATTTTGACATTGTTTGAGAACAAAGAATTACTGGTTTGCAGCAACAACTTGTCAGATTCACTCGAACAAGGTTTCATATTCTAAGTGGAAGCCTTCTCCATGCAACTGCAGCCCCATGTCTGTTTCGTCATCTGTAATAAGTTTTCATTGACGAAAGAGACTTGGGACAAGTCTAATGCAACTTAGACTTGCTCCAAGTCTATTCCGTGGTATATCAGCACTAAGGAACCCCCCCCCCCCCGCAGAAGTAATCATGTTCCTTGGTGCTGATATTCCTCGGAATAGACTTTGAGCAAGTCTAATGCAACTCTGACAAAAGCAAGGCAATAGAAGTTACAGCTCCTCCGCACCAGCCTTTCAAATAGAGCAAAAGTTTTTGGGACGCTAATTAAAGCCATGACAAAAGGGGGTACCCCCGCTCTATGCTTTCTTATAAAGGTGTTTCCTCTTTGTATTAATGTATTTCATCAAATTTTCTAGGTATCAGAAACGGTTGAAATGACGAGTGAAAATCAGTCGGTGAAGCAGGTACATTCCGATATGAAAGACAGCAGTCAAGAAGAAGATGCTATGAAGAGAAACAATCAGAGCACTGTGGCAGATGAAACTGTTAATGTCAATGTGTGCATGATCGAGGTAGAGAAATGCGAGTTAAAAGAGGAAAGTTATCAGGAAGGAGTTTTTCATGTGCAAGAAGCTGAAGGGCCTGAACATTGTAAGGAAGAAGGAACATCAAATGAAGTTGCAAAAGAAAGAGATTGTAAAGGTAACCTTAAATGCCATCAGATTTAATTTTGCAAGTATTCATTAGTATGTACGTTCAGGTTGGCACTCTCATTATGTCCTGTATTTATTTTCTTACGTTTCATAGCCTAACGAGGACACGTGCTTAAGACACGTTTCATACTCTAACGAGGACACGTGCTTTTCATAAGACACTAAAGATTGAGCCATTACTGAAAGTTTCTCAAAAATATCAGATTCCTCGAGTTTTTTATGAGTTCTACAACAATCTTCATGTTTACTACCTGTGCCCTCGTGAACATTACTAAACATGAAGTTTTGGAAGCCTTTCCCATGATTAGATATTACTTTACACGTATTTTTTATAAGAAACAGCTTACAGTATAACGAACGGGGTGCTCAATTTGTTGATTGTTAAGAAACAACCTTGGAATTTTAAAATCTAAGAGATTTTTGTGATTTCCAGCTTTAACTTTCTAAGATTACTTAGAAATTTTTTGATAAGCAACTGTTTATACATCATTTTTAGTGTGGATCATGTTATTTACTTGTTTGAGATCTGCAATAATGAGCTTTACACTTTCAGCATTAAAAGTATAAGAAACACGTGGGAAAAGTTTGGTAGCAAAATGGCCAAAAATGTAAGAAACTGTTTACCAGCTCCGGATGATGCAGGAGACAAGTGAAAATGAAAATATGCTAAATTTCCTTTATCATTAAAATATATGGTTTATATAATTATATTTTCTCATAACTATTGTTTCTCAACTTTTTGGCGATCTGAAAGTTGGATTTATTTTATGAGCGATTTCTCTTAAACAAAACGTTTAACATACGAAAAAGCTTCCAATATATTTCTTCATGGTTTCGGGGGTTTCACGTTTAAAATAATCTTTCAGTTAGTATCATCAGATTACTTTTGGCAAGTCCTTCATCCTCTTAATTTTAGAGCAGTTTGGTACATTCTGAGATAATTTATCTGAAAACAATTTTGACAGATGTCATGATAAATCCATAAGTGGTTATAAACAGCAGCTGTGCTTTATTGCCGCTTTATTCTTTTGCGGGGATGAAAATATTTGCTACTACGAAGGAGCTAGAGTAACAGACAGGTGAAGAAAGAAAGGAAACGATTCTTTCATTTCATTAACTTCAAACCTCCACCGCAGAAGCATACAAATTCTCCTCCGCAGCAACATCAGATGTGCTGAAATATAACTGTTAATGCTTAAATGGGCCCTTCACTTTCTTACAGAGGCTCAGCTTGGAAGTTTGGTACATCCGCAACAAGATGCCAGTTGCTCTGATTTTGAACATTCCATAAAACCAATGCCTGAAGTATCTTTAAACAGTGACCAAAATTCTAAGGTGGATGCTGAAGTTGTCGAAGCTGACAGTGGTAAAGAAATTGCACAGAGAGGAACTATTGATGAATTGCAGGCTACACTAAATTGTCAAAGAGAAGCAAAGATAAATGTGGCAATAGATTCGTCTAGTGAAGGGATTCTGAAAGAAGAAGATCTTGACAGAGTAGAAACTTTACTTCATAGTAATAGTTCAGACGTGAAAATGGAAGGCATGCAAAAGGAGGACACTTGCAAATTTTTCTGTCAAGCAGAGGAACCAACTACCAACAACATGAATGAGAATATGGACAATTCGAACAAACTAAATTGTTTGACAACTGAAGCCAAGAAAATGAAAGGAATTGAAGATACTGTTAGCCAAGATTTGAAGCTTGTTACTGAAATGTCAAAGATATTATGTGACACTATTTCTGGTACAAAAATGTCTGAAGTTGCAGCTACGGCCGAACTGAAAGACGGCTTAAAAGGAAATAATTTTCAATCGGATACTGAGGAAGTCATACAAGAAAAAGGACAGCGTAGCCAGGGTGAATCTGCTCAAAATTTCAACAGCAACAAAATCGATGGAATAACAGACGAAGGACAAAATGAGATTGTAGTCGATCCATGCAGAAGTGGCATTCCTTCCAAAGTCAGCAAGGACTTATCAAAAGAAATTGGAAAGGATTTGAAGAGTAAAGATGAAAGAGATATAAAATACAAAGGTGAACAGCAACAGACAAATCTACACGCTCCAGGACCGAAACTGACAGATCTTGTCAAATTTGATGACATTGAATGTGACAAGAATGACATATGGACAGATTCACAGATTGATATGCTTGATGAAGTCATAACTACAACTTCAATAAGGTATCTTGCTATATTCGTTTTTCATAATTTTCCCAAAGTCTGCGTAAATGAGTGGAGATATAGTGATTCAGTCTAAACATACCTGAAAGGAAATATTTGTATCATTTACGTTCCTATTGTTGTAAAAGGTCGAGAAAGTCCAATGCGATTGGATTTATTTAGATTGGCCCAGTACCCTTAGCTAGGCTGCTTTTAATTCTCTTGATTTACCTTAAATCATCTTGCAAACTAATCGAAGTTCCTTTCTCTTTCAGCATTCTACCAGATACTGATATGTTTCAGGCTGTAGACCTACCTGTCCTGGTGCCACAGAAAACTATTGATGAATATAGCAGTGAAGGGACTTTACTGATGAAAGGCCTCATAGATGAGCTGTCCAGTGTTACGTGAGTGCTATTCAGATTTTGAATTATTTATTTAGGACTGTTTACTAGTGCCGTTTCAGAAATCACATCAATGGAGTGACGGGGTAAGTGGCCGAGTGGCTTATACAGTCTTCGTCAGGTGACTGAAGTTAAGCTTGGTCGAGTGAGGTCAAACTCCGGATGGGTGACCTTGGAGGCCTAACCTCACAACTCACCTCGTCGTCCTTCGGAAGGGACGTTAAACTAGGGGTCCCATGCCTGGATACGGCATGCACAGTGGGCCTAAATTAGCTTTGAGGTGCTAAGTAATCCTGACAAGCCCACTCAAAACAAATTGAAAACAAAACAAACGGAATCTATGGATCCACACTGCAGTAGTTGCACTGATAGAAAAGTGCAACTATAGTGGATTTTTCTATCAGTACAAGAACTGCAGTATGGCCAACCTTGATCCCGTTAGGCCACCCTTGATTTTCAAATAGTCTAAGACTGCATGATGCCCGCAAAGGATTCTGGGTGACAAGGGATGATTTGCATTAAAACCCCGCAAGCAAGAACATAGCAATATATGAACCTGAAGACAGACTTTGCAGAGAAAAGACACCCTAAGATAAGAACCAAAAACGGACCGATTTTATTTCAATGTTCTTATGAGGTGGTACACTTAACTAACAAATTTCATTGCAGTAGAGTAAACAGGCTATGTCTATATTGCCTAGTCCCCCTTAGTAAAGTTGCCTTTCGTCTCCGCCATTTGTGTTTGAGCTAGCGATCTGGGGAGATTCTTGTTGTAATAGTAATTTTGGTAATCTTTCGCAGGAAGAATATCGTATCAATAAAGCATTATATCGATTCAGTGAAGAAACAGAGACAATCAAGAATTAATGTTATTTGGAAAAATGACAAAGGCAACATAAACTGACATTATCACACGTGGGTGGACCGGTGACGAGCATGGCCTTTTGATAAAGTGATATGAACACATACGGGACAATTCTCTACCAATTGGTCGGTGCAATTTGATGATTCATATGAAACTAGGAACGAATATTTAATATTCATGTTCTTCGTGAAATACGCCGGGTGTTTCAGACAAAATGCAACCTACGCATAATTGAAAACTGCAAAACAAACGATAAGATTTGAAGTTGGACAGTTTTGTGGAAACCGCAGTTTAATTAAGAAACGAAGGATGAGGCAAGCGACGACAATCATTGTGTTAGGCTTCATATTTCGAAACATTCCATGCGATATTTTTTGACAAATCCAGTACGATAAATCCAGTTAGACATTTCCAGTTAAGATACGAAAAATTGATTAGTTAGACGTAAACATGTTTTATTTGTAATTCGAACGTTTCCAACCAACCAGGTTCATCTTCAGCGAATCTAAATGATAATGAGTGGCAATTTATACCAAGAGAGAAGCAAACTGAAAAAACTGAAAAACAAGCGGGGTTACATTTTCTACGCACAGGGGACCCGCGGCCTGAGCCTCAGATGGATGAAGTGGGGAATAAACTAGAGGAGAATAAGATTTGATGGGATCTAATGGGTACTGTCGGAAAGCTTAATCTATCTCTTTTCCAATGATATGAAGATGACCTTTTGCCTGTGCTGATGTCCAACAACTTTTCTGCATCGAAACTACACCAAACTTGCTGAAACGTTGATAAAGTGATAAAAAATTCATTAATGTCCCCAAACTGGCTATCACTGGAAAGAAGATAGATTGTACTTTGAGACAGTATGCATTACATCTGTCCAAATCATACCACTTTTCAATTCTTGTTGGGTTTTGTTTTTACTGAAACACCCTGCATTTATGTATCCATCAAATACAGAGAAGATTCTGCAGTAGCTTGACAGGTTAGCTTTTACTTATTAGTTGTTCAAAATACAGTTTCTTAATTTTTTGGCTATCAGAGGTTTGAGTTTAGAGTTTCTCAAACGCAAGCAATCCTTTTGAATGATATGTCTATTTCTCTATGTGGCGCCAAAGATAATTATCTTTGGTGGCACGGTGTCGGACATAAACTTCAGTTTGATTTTTTGTTTTTGTTTTTATTTGGCGCCATTTGAAACCGAGGCGGAAGTGCGAAATCGAGGCTGGTTAAGGACACGCAAATGATTACACGTCTCAAAGTCTGCAGAAAGAGAAACGACCAAATGACCACACACTTGGAGAAGATCGAAAGGTGTCTAGGCTTATTACTTAGTAAATGAATAATAGTTAAAGACAGAAGAGATCAGCAGCTTTCCTGGTGCAAGGAAGAATTGTGAAGATGGTACTTCTTACGATGATAGCAAGACTGGTTGATGGCCTACCCCTAGCTGCTTCCATGCCTTCAGATGAACAGGTAAACAGAGCAGTTCGCCAGTGATTTCCTCTGATCCACTGTAGTGCAACAAGGACAGATTTTGTAAGACAATAGCATCAGTTGCTTTTATTGACACCTAAATTCAAAGAAATTTGCGATTGCAGACAAAGGAAATTCCCTCAAGCAGAAATTCAAAACAAACAATGAACGGAGCGAAGTTTCTTTGAAACCCAGGTAGCTATCTCGCTGGTTGTGCATTCCACAAATGGTTTTTAAAAGCTAACATGAGCTCATATTGCAAGAAGGAGGATATGTCTAAACATCTACCTTGGGCATTTTATTTTTGCTGTTTGGAAGCTGATAAGTAAGTGCTTTGATTGCACCCAAAAAATAAGAGAATTGAATCGCCTCCAAATCGGTTCCGAAACCAAACAAGTAAAATGCCCGTGGTAGATATCTAGATATATTCCTCTTCTTTCAATATACGCTCATGTTTGCTCTCAAAAACCATTTGTGGAATGCACAACAAGCGAGATAGCTACCTGGGTTTCAGAGAAACTTTGCCGGTTTGTTTGTTTTGAATTTCTGCTTGAGAGAATTTCCTTCGTCTGCAATTGCAAATCTCTTTGAATTTAGGTGTCAATAAAAGCAACTGATGCTATTGTCTTACAATATCTGTCCTTGTTCTGTAGTGCAGAAGTTACTGGGGATTGTCAAGGCCTAGTCTTTTCAGTTTAAAAATATTTGTGATGGTGATACGGAAAGGGTCTTTTTTGTTACCTATGGCTACGTCTTGAATATGATGACTGAAATGGATATGAAGCAAATTTTCGGTAAATTTTCTTGTGCAATGCAATGGAGAAAATTCCATCTGTTGCCAACATTGCACATCTTTGAAACAGGGGGATTTCCTTATGCATATCAGGGGGATTCCATTTTTTTAGACGACGCGCCGCACATATCATCATGCCTGGGTTGCATTCTTTGAGTTTGGTGTGGGGAAGCTAATTCTTAAGTAAATTTTGGGGCATCCAAGAGTTGGCTTATTTTTGTAAATTTCATAAAATAGCTACCACAGACCAGTCAGCAGAGAATGGCACTTTTCAGCAAGATCTCTGGTTTGCCAGAAGAAATTTCTTTTGTTCTCTGTTGTCTATTTTGAAAAGTCAATTGAAAATGTCTGGTGTGGAAGTGCCAATTACTCTGCACACCTGGCTGCAGATGGTGCTATTACAGAGATATGGCATGGCTGCAGCTAGAAGCATTCATAGTGGCATGGGGAAGGTCTTCCCAGCACACTACAAAGAATACAGACTGGAATCATGCTTTTTACCTTAGCCATCATGAACATTTCAAATCAAAGATCTTTGAAGCCATTGAAGATATAAGAAAAAAGTGAAAAAATTAGAAATATGGTAAGGATGTCCTGATTTTCTTAATTTTTTAGTTACCTGAGAATGGAATGTATTGTAAGCGGAAAGTAAAAATGGATCAAATATATTGTTTGGCAACGCTTTGAAGTAAAGGGGTGCACTTTTGATTTCAGAGTGCATCCTACGTAAAACGTATGCCAAGGGTACACTGAGCCTTAAGCTTTCATACGCCAGGTATTTTCAGGGAGAGAGAAGCTGCTAAAAAATCTGAATCTTCAAAATCTTATGATTTTATGAAACTTTCAGTACTGACCCAAAGTCTTAGTTTCTTATAAAAGAAATATGTGTCTTATCAAAAAGAAACTGCTAAAAGATTAATGACAACTTCAAATTCACACCAAGGTGGGCAGATTTTCAAACACCATCACGCCAAAAACTGATTTTATCAACGAAATGATGCTGGTATGCCAATGAAAAAGTCAGGTCCTTAAGACTGGACACAAATGACAGGCCGCAATGAAACATGCAGGTAGTAATATTTCTATTTTTAACATAAGCCCAAATGCGCATAATTCAATATTATAATAATTTTCTTGCAGTCTGGAAGGGATGTTCAAGAATACCAATCGCAAGCCAAGAAATTATTCAGAAAATTGAATGAAAGATCCCCTGCAAGATGCAGTATTGAAACTGGACCCTATGTCTTTCAGTAAGTTTTATGTGTGATTTCAAAGTATGATATACAAGAATTATGTCATTTCATTATCTTGCATGTTGTAAAGCTACAGTACTGTATAAATCTTGTACATTGCATTGCAAAGAAACCAGTTACCGTAGATCATTGATAAGTTTTCGGTTTAAAGTTTTGATGAGATTAAACCTAATCAGCTGAGGTTTGTTTTCCCATTTCAAGTAATGTGACCATACTGTTGGGAGGCTGCAGCCAATGATGGCGCCATAGGGGGAATTGGGGAACTTGTCCCCCCAGATTCCAAAAGTCAGCAAACATTGTCAAAGATCTCACATTGATTTTAAACAAGGCGGTAGAAAGCTGTTCTTACTAAGAAGAATGTGCACAACTCTCCGAAGGGTACTTTTTGTGGAGAAGCAATTTCAAACCACAAAATAGGCTCAAAGAGGGATACCCTTGGGACATGTTCGAAAAGTCTAACTTTACGGTCCTGACAAAGACTGTATTAGCCACTCGGCCCCTCAGCGGGGTGAGTGGCTGACTGGCTTATGCAGTCTTTGTCAGGTGACTGTAGTTAAGCTTGGTCAAATGAGGTCAGATTCGGGATGGTTGACCTCTGAGGCCTGACCTCACAACTCACCTCGTTGTCCTTTGAAAGGGACATTAAACCAGGAGACCCATGCCTAGATGCGGCATGCACAGTGGGCCAAAATTAGCTTTTGGTTGCTAGAAATCTTGACAAACCCACTCAAAATAAATTGAAAACAAACAACTTGGGAGAGTCCTTAAGCAGTATATGTTAATGTGTGCAAGGCTTACACTGTAATTCTTCAGGAAGTTTTGTTGGATATGAGCTTGTTTTATCACTTGCCTAAGGAGGGGGTAACTCAAGTTTTTGGATGACAAGGACATGCCGCACAACGTTTGGGTAAAGCCCATGTTTAAGGATTTTTGGTCAACTTTTGTACCCTTTTTAAAGGATTTTTGGTCAATTTTTGTACCCACTGTTAAGGATTTTGGGGAGAACAAGCCTGTCAAACTTCATTGAATTCAATTTCACCTTAAATATTTATATACACTGTACAATATGAAGGTAAAGTTGCCACTAATCAAGTTGCAAAGCTAAGGTGATAAAAATCCACTGCTGCAAATACAAAACTCTGCCAATGTTTGTTGCAGTTCAAACACTCATATTTAAGGATTTATGAGGTTCTAAACCCGTCATTATGGGTGGGACATACCCTTGCTCCATCAATTGAATTTACCACCCAAGGGTCATGTGACGTCCTTTCTAAATGCTGTACGTAAATCTCAGATTTTGAGAAGCATTTATTTCAAGACCCTATCTTTAATTTTTTGTTTTTGTTTTTTAGCTACTCAATAGACTCAGGAATTTGCTACTTAGCCTTGTGTGAAAAAGCATTTTCCAAACGACTTGCATTTGGATACCTAGAAGATATTCAATCAGAATTCAGCAGAGAACATGGAGGTGCAGTTGCCACAGCAACAAGACCTTATTCATTCATTGAATTCGGTAAGTGCTAACTTTTTAGATATTGTTGAAATCATCTGGCACTTGCAAATATTCACTCTTGAAAACAAGGTAGTTTATCATGAAAAGAATATCATGGATCAAGAATCTTATGTGTATGCATTTATGCCTTAATGAGAAACTGCTTACAGGGAGCAGAAAGCTCTCAGATAACCAAAAGTTAGGAAAACTTTTCATATATTTATAAATATACTTAGACAAAACTATTGAAGAAGCTATTCATTCTAGTGAAGGATATTTTACTTTATGTTTACTTGTTTCCTGCATCATATTTAGGCTAGGTTTACATTGGGCCTTTTTTGTTGTTAAGGTCATGCAGAAAGACCCAAGAGACCAACTGAGTTACTGTAATGACCCAAAAGACGTAGAGTGGACCAGGCTTTACTGAAAAGGTGCTAGAGTAATATTCAATTGCAAAAGTTTGAAAAATGTTCGTTTTGAAATGTTGACAGACAAATGGGAAGTAATAAGAATTAGTATAGTATGTCTTCAATGTGAGTCAAAAATATTTTGGCTTTTAAAGAATCACAAAGATTCAAGAATTAAATGAACTTTGACTGTTTTCTCCTCAGTCAACTGCTATCAATTGGCCAACTTGTAAATTCAATTGGTCTATGCCTTTGATAATTCTTTTAAACATGGTTTGTCCTTTAATTTGTATCTGAAAGAGAAAAAGTCTCCAAGATTGGCAGCAAGAGTAAATTTTACAGATTGAGACATTTAATTATTTGGTGACTTGCATGACAAGGTCTTTTACATTCAGACTTGAGCAGAAAAATTGTTGATAGATTGATTTTTGTTGTCTTGTTTCAACAGATACATACATACAAAAAGCTAGGAAGAATTTTATGGATTCAAGAAACAGGAGAAATTTGTCACGTATTAATGATGAGTTACAAGATGTACAGAGAATTATGATGCAAAATATAGATGATGTTCTTCAGAGAGGGGAACAGCTTTCAGGTAAAATATCTGTCCATGTTTAAATTTCTTCACTGCCTCCAAATCGTAATCAAATGAGTAGACACTGTGACCTGTGAATCTGCCGTAATTGAGCTGTGATATTGTTGTACTCAACAGCTGTTTAAAAATTTGTCCATTTCAAAGGAAATTAGAATAGAATAAAAGTAATAAGCTTTTCTCAATCTGTTGACATTACAAGATGCCTTTGCCCCCCTATGGTCTCGCAACCCCGCATTCTTGCAGTCAGTTCAGTTCTGTTGGCATTGCATCACAAAATAACTATCCGTCTCCCCACCAACTATAACGAAGTCAGACAATCACGCATTGATTCCATGGAATAAGAGACAATTAAGAAGGCTTTGATGACACCGCCTCTGACATTTTTTTTATTGTTTGATAAAAATAGGTTGTTTATAGCAAAGTGCAGGGCCGCCAAGAGCTTTTTGAGGCCCAGGGAAAAAACAGTGCAATGAAGCCCCATGCGAGCAAAGCGAGCAGAAAATTTTTTGGATCATGCCTATTAGATTGGCTTAAAAGGCATTTCACAGCATTTCCTGCAGTCAAAACTTTAAAAAACTTCAATTATGAGGCCCCTTAGACCCTGCGGCCCGGGGGCAAACTGCCCCCCTCTCGGGGGCCCGGGCAAAGTGAATTGCAGGATTGCCATATTTCCACAAACCGACAGAAAGAAAGAAAGAAAGAAAGGAAGAGGAATATTGCAACTTTTTTATCTTTTTGAAATACCTAGCGGTTATCTCTGCAATTAGCAGATACTATGAAATTATATCAAATTACTGCTATTACTATCATATCTCTGTACCTAAGAGACGATTTCGTTAAATTCTTCTTTGCAGTACTTGGTGAGAAAGCTGGAGAACTGAAGTATCAATCAGAAAAATACAGAAAAGATGCGAAATATTTGAACTTGAGATCTGCTTATGCAAAATATGCTGCAATTGGTATTGTACTCTTTATAATCGTTATCTATATCAGATATTGGTGGTTATAAATCGTATTTTAACAGGTATGAACAAATTTTTAGTTAACGAAGGTTTTGCCCACCAGCTGATGCAAATACTGTTATAGTTTTGTTTCTAGCTAGCATTCGAGTATAATTTTTGGAGATACTGAGAAGCTAGGCTGATCGAAGCAACATCCTGGAGCTTTTTCATAGTTTGACTACATCTCATGATCCTCTTATCCTCAAATAAACTGTTTTCAGAATTACCGCGGGGGCCTTACTTGGCTAGCCCTCTATCGGGTCCGTTTTTAACAAGCCATTCCCCTCCAAGGCAGAGTTTTATAGCAGGCTCATCCCTATCCAGTACCCTCCACATATATACTGTAAGAATTACGGAGGTTACCAAAGATTTTCCATTTATTTAGCTTAACAAGTTTGCCTGTTAACTTTCATGTGGTTTGGGCACAGGAAGCCCAATCGCGTATATTGTGGGGCCTAGCTTAAACTGAGGCAATTTATTTTGTGTTGTTTTCCTAACTGCAAAAGAAGTAACACTACTTGTTCTTTAGATTGAAATAAAATGAAATTCATACCGTTGAAGGGTTGACTGTTTATCTCTGTGTCTTTCTTCTTGCCTCTGCATTATCGCAACAACCTGCCGGTATGGCAACATCGGCCCTGTTGCTGCGGTTGTACTGCAATGACGCAACATTATTGCCTGTGTTTGTTGCGTTGTATCGTAAGTATAATAAGAAACGCGACATTTTTATTATACTTACGATACAACGCAACAAACACAGGCAATAATGTTGCGTCATTGCAGTACAACCGCAGCGACAGGACCGATGTTGCCGTACCGGTAGGTTGCTGCGATAATGCAGAGGTAAGAAGAAAGACACAGAGATAAACAGTCAACCCTTCAACGGTATGAATTTCATTTTACTTCAATCTAAAGAACAAGTAGTGTTACTTATTTTGCAGTTAGGAAAACAACAAAGCATAATTGCCTCAGTTTAAGCTAGGCCCCACAACATACGCGATTGGGCTTCCTGCGGTTTGGGATATAAAACTGTTGTCGAATTTATGTCTTTGACTCGTAACATAAATGAAGGACATTGTTAAAAGGATCCATTACAGAGAATTGGCTGCAATCCTCCCTCCAAGAATTAGATTTGCTAGGGCAGGGATTCGAGCCATCAACCTTTAGACTGATGATAGTCAAGCGTGCTATCACCGAGGCATCTCTACTAAACTTGAATGCTAAAGAGAAATGAGAACATTGTTCAAAACAATTTGAAGTTCGTGGTATCTCTATCTAAGGCTATTCCTTGCATTAGCCAGAGGTAGAGAAATGTTAACTTCTTTGCACCAACGATTAATTTTCGGACTTTGCAATTTCGTAAGATTAGGATGTCGTTTCTTGGCTTGATGAGCAAAGATCAATCTTGAAATCCAACAGACATCCGTCGAGAGATAGGCCATTGGTAAGCTATCATATCTGTCAAAGGTTGAACAGTCATAATTTCTAAGAAATCGTCATCCATGGATGAGTTCTAAGTCATCTAATTGAAATCTTTCATGAAATCTAACTAATCTGTTCAATATCATGCTTTGCGGTGCGATAAATATTGTCACATATTCGGGGACGATCCATTGCAGGGAATCATTAGAGCTAAACTTAGAAGAAGAGTGTATTGACTCTACGACTTAATACATGCAAATGCCTGATCAATAGATTTAATCTTCATGCAGCCATCGTAATCTTCTTCCGATCATTAATGCCTTATTCCTAAGTACGGTCATACAAAGTTGCTAATTATACGTATAATGATATAACACTTTAATGAAAGTCCAGCTTTAGACTTTGACATTATGATGTTAGTATTAAATTTACCAACTGTAAGAATGCCTTATTTCTGCTATACCATCTCCAATTGCAAAGAAAGATGTCAGTCTCAATTGCTAGTCTCCATAGACTTCCGTCTTTAAGAATATTTCTGGTAATTAAAATTCCGCAATTGAACATGTTTCAGATTCTTTATACTCGGTCAAAAAGTAAGGCTATAGGCTTACCCCTTTCATGAAAATTGACCATGTTTCAGATTCTTCATTTTCGGTCAAAAGATAAGACTATAGGCATACCTTTTTCATGAAAATTGACCATATTTCAAATTCTTCATTTTCGGTCAAAGCATAAGGCTATAGGCTTACCTTTTTCATGAAAATTTACCATGTTTCAGACTCTTCATTTTTGGTCAAAACGTAAGACTATATAGGCATGCCTTTTCATGAAAATTGGCCATATTTAAGATTCTTCATTTCCGGTCAAAAAGTAAGGCTATAGGCTTACCTTTTTCATGAAAATTGACCATATTTCAGATTCTTCATTTTCGGTCAAAAAGTAAGGCAAAAGGCTTACCTTTTTCATGAAAATTTAGCATGTTTCACATTCTTCATTTTCGGTCAAAAAGTAAGGCTATAGGCTTACCTTTTTCATGAAAATTGACCATGTCTCAGATTCTTCATTTTTGGTCAAAAAGTAAGGCTATAGGCTTACCTTTTTCATGAAAATTGACCATGTCTCAGATTCTTCATTTTTGGTCAAAAAGTAAGGCTATAGGCTTACCTTTGTCATGAAAATTTAGCATGTTTCGCATTCTTCATTTTCGGTCAAAAAGTAAGGCTATAGGCTTACTTTTTTCATGAAATTTGACCATATTTCAGATTCTTCATTTTCGGTCAAAAAGTAAGGCTATAGGCTTACCTTTGTCATGAAAATTTAGCATGTTTCAGATTCTTCATTTTCGGTCAAAAAGTAAGGCTATAGGCTTACCTTTGTCATGAAAATTTAGCATGTTTCAGATTCTTCATTTTCGGTCAAAAAGTAAGGCTATAGGCTTACTTTTTTCATGAAATTTGACCATATTTCAGATTCTTCATTTTCGGTCAAAAAGTAAGGCTATAGGCTTACCTTTGTCATGAAAATTTAGCATGTTTCACATTCTTCATTTTCGGTCAAAAAGTAAGGCTATAGGCTTACTTTTTTCATGAAATTTGACCATATTTCAGATTCTTCATTTTCGGTCAAAAAGTAAGGCTATAGGCTTACCTTTGTCATGAAAATTGACCATGTCTCAGATTCTTCATTTTCGGTCAAGATGTAAGGCTATAGGCTTACCTTTTTCATAAAAATTGACCATGTTTCACATTCTTCATTCTTGGTCAAAAGGTAAGGCTATAGGCTTACCTTTGTCATGAAAATTTAGCATGTTTCAGATTCTTCATTTTCGGTCAAAAAGTAAGGCTATAGGCTTACCTTTGTCATGAAAATTTAGCATGTTTCAGATTCTTCATTTTCGGTCAAAAAGTAAGGCTATAGGCTTACTTTTTTCATGAAATTTGACCATATTTCAGATTCTTCATTTTCGGTCAAAAAGTAAGGCTATAGGCTTACCTTTGTCATGAAAATTTAGCATGTTTCACATTCTTCATTTTCGGTCAAAAAGTAAGGCTATAGGCTTACTTTTTTCATGAAATTTGACCATATTTCAGATTCTTCATTTTCGGTCAAAAAGTAAGGCTATAGGCTTACCTTTGTCATGAAAATTGACCATGTCTCAGATTCTTCATTTTCGGTCAAGATGTAAGGCTATAGGCTTACCTTTTTCATAAAAATTGACCATGTTTCACATTCTTCATTCTTGGTCAAAAGGTAAGGCTATAGGCTTACCTTTGTCATGAAAATTTAGCATGTTTCACATTCTTCATTTTCGGTCAAAAAGTAAGGCTATAGGCTTACCTTTGTCATGAAAATTTAGCATGTTTCAGATTCTTCATTTTCGGTCAAAAAGTAAGGCTATAGGCTTACTTTTTTCATGAAATTTGACCATATTTCAGATTCTTCATTTTCGGTCAAAAAGTAAGGCTATAGGCTTACCTTTGTCATGAAAATTTAGCATGTTTCAGATTCTTCATTTTCGGTCAAAAAGTAAGGCTATAGGCTTACCTTTGTCATGAAAATTTAGCATGTTTCAGATTCTTCATTTTCAGTCAAAAAGTAAGGCTATAGGCTTACTTTTTTCATGAAATTTGACCATATTTCAGATTCTTCATTTTCGGTCAAAAAGTAAGGCTATAGGCTTACCTTTGTCATGAAAATTTAGCATGTTTCAGATTCTTCATTTTCGGTCAAAAAGCAAGGCTATAGGCTTACTTTTTTCATGAAATTTGACCATATTTCAGATTCTTCATTTTCGGTCAAAAAGTAAGGCTATAGGCTTACCTTTGTCATGAAAATTTAGCATGTTTCAGATTCTTCATTTTTGGTCAAAAAGTAAGGCTATAGGCTTACCTTTGTCATGAAAATTTAGCATGTTTCAGATTCTTCATTTTCGGTCAAAAAGTAAGGCTATAGGCTTACTTTTTTCATGAAATTTGACCATATTTCAGATTCTTCATTTTCGGTCAAAAAGTAAGGCTATAGGCTTACCTTTTTCATGACATTTGACCATGTTTCACATTCTTCATTTTCGGTCAAAAAGTAAGGCTATAGGCTTACCTTTGTCATGAAAATTTAGCATGTTTCAGATTCTTCATTTTTGGTCAAAAGGTAAGGCTATAGGCTTACTTTTTTCATGAAATTTGACCATATTTCAGATTCTTCATTTTCGGTCAAAAAGTAAGGCTATAGGCTTACCTTTGTCATGAAAATTTAGCATGTTTCAGATTCTTCATTTTTGGTCAAAAAGTAAGGCTATAGGCTTACCTTTTTCATGAAAATTTAGCATGTTTCACATTCTTCATTTTCGGTCAAAAAGTAAGGCTATATGCTTACCTTTTTCATGAAATTTGACCATATTTCAGATTGTTCATTTTCTGTCAAGATGTAAGGCTATAGGCTTACCTTTTTCATGAAAATTGACCATGTCTCAGATTCTTCATTTTTGGTCAAAAGGTAAGGCTATAGGCTTACCTTTTTCATGAAATTTCACCATATTTCAGAATCTTCATTTTCGGTCAAAAAGTAAGGCTATAGGCGTACCCTTTTCATGAAAATTGACCATATTTGAGATTCTTCATTTTTGGTCAAAAAGTAAGGCTATATGCTTACCTTTTTCATGAAATTTGACCATATTTCAGATTCTTCATTTTCGGTCAAGATGTAAGGCTATAGGCTTACCTTTTTCATGAAATTTGACCATGTCTCAGATTCTTTATTTTTGGTCAAAAGGTAAGGCTATAGGCTTACCTTTTTCATAAAAATTGACCATGTTTCACATTCTTCATTTTTGGTCAAAAGGTAAGGCTATAGGCTTACCTTTTTCATAAAAATTGACCATGTTTCAGATTATTCATTTTTGGTCAAAAGGTAAGGCTATAGGCTTACCTTTTTCATGAAAATTGACCATGTTTCACATTCTACATTTTTGGTCAAAAAGTAACGCTATAGGCTTATCTTTTTCATGAAAATTGACCATGTTTCAGATTCTTCATTTTTGGTCAAAAGGTAAGGCTATAGGCTTACCTTTTTCATAAAAATTGACCATGTTTCACATTCTTCATTTTTGGTCAAAAGGTAAGGCTATAGGCTTACCTTTTTCATAAAAATTGACCATGTTTCAGATTATTCATTTTTGGTCAAAAGGTAAGGCTATAGGCTTACCTTTTTCATGAAAATTGACCATGTTTCACATTCTACATTTTTGGTCAAAAAGTAACGCTATAGGCTTATCTTTTTCATGAAAATTGACCATGTTTCAGATTCTTCATTTTTGGTCAAAAGGTAAGGCTATAGGCTTACCTTTTTCATGAAAATTGACCATGTCTCAGATTCTTCATTTTTGGTCAAAAGGTAAGGCTATAGGCTTACCTTTTTCATAAAAATTGACCATATTTCAGATTCTTCATTTTCGGTCAAGATGTAAGGCTATAGGCTTACCTTTTTCATGAAATTTGACCATATTTCAGATTCTTCATTTTTGGTCAAAAGGTAAGGCTATAGGCTTACCTTTTTCATGAAATTTGACCATATTTCAGATTCTTCATTTTCGGTCAAAAAGTAAGGCTATAGGCTTACCTTTTTCATGAAAATTGACCATGTCTCAGATTCTTCATTTTTGGTCAAAAAGGAAGGCTATAGGCTTACCTTTTTCATGAAAATTGACCATGTCTCGGATTCTTCATTTTGGTCAAAAGGTAAGGCTATAAGCTTACCTTTTTCATAAAAATTGACCATGTTTCACATTCTTCATTCTTGGTCAAAAGGTAAGGCTACAGGCTTACATTTTTCATGAAATTTGACCATATTTCAGATTCTTCATTTTCGGTCAAAAAGTAAGGCTATAGGCTTACCTTTTTCATGAAAATTTAGCATGTTTCAGATTCTTCATTTTTGGTCAAAAGGTAAGGCTATAGGCTTACCTTTTTCATGAAAATTGACCATGTCTCAGATTCTTCATCTTTGGTCAAAAAGTAAGGCTATAGGCTTACCTTTTTCATGAAAATTGACCATGTCTCAGATTCTTCATTTTTGGTCAAAAGGTAAGGCTATAGGCTTACCTTTTTCATAAAAATTGACCATGTTTCACATTCTTCATTCTTGGTCAAAAGGTAAGGCTATAGGCTTACTTTTTTCATGAAATTTGACCATATTTCAGATTCTTCATTTTCGGTCAAAAAGTAAGGCTATAGGCTTACCTTTGTCATGAAAATTTAGCATGTTTCAGATTCTTCATTTTTGGTCAAAAGGTAAGGCTATAGGCTTACCTTTTTCATGAAAATTTACCACATTTCAGATTCTTCATTTTTGGTCAAAAGATAAGGCTATAGGCTTACCTTTTTCATGAAATTGACCATATTTCAGATTCTTCATTTTCGGTCAAAAGATAAGGCTATTGGCTTACCTTTTTCATGAAAATTGACCATGTCTCAGATTCTTCATTTTCGGTCAAAAGGTAAGGCCATAGGCTTACCTTTTTCATGAAAATTGACCATATTTCAGATTCTTCATTTTCGGTCAAAAGATAAAGCTGTAGGCTTACCTTTTTCATGAAAATTTACCATGTTTCAGATTCTTCATTTTCGTTCAAAAGATAAGGCTATTGGCTTACCTTTTTCATGAAAATTGACCATGTCTCAGATTCTTCATTTTCGGTCAAAAGGTAAGGCCATAGGCTTACCTTTTTCATGAAAATTGACCATATTTCAGATTCTTCATTTTCGGTCAAAAGATAAAGCTGTAGGCTTACCTTTTTCATGAAAATTGACCATGTCTCAGATTCTTCATTTTCGGTCAAAAGGTAAGGCCATAGGCTTACCTTTTTCATGAAAATTGACCATATTTCAGATTCTTCATTTTCGGTCAAAAGATAAAGCTGTAGGCTTACCTTTTTCATGAAAATTTACCATGTTTCAGATTCTTCATTTTTGGTCAAAACGTAAGACTATATAGGCATGCCTTTTGATGAAAATTGGCCATATTTAAGATTCTTCATTTTCGGTCAAATGGTGAGGCTATAGGCCAACGTTTAAAGCTATTAGGCTTATTGTTTTTGTGAAAATTTAGTTAATCCTCGAGAAAAGGAAGGGGCAATTCTTCTTAAACGAATACGGAGAAAGGGAAAATGAAAAGAAAAATACACGAATTCATATGAATTATTTTCAAACACAAAATTAATTTTCTGCTGCAAACCCTGAGGATTACATCACTTCGCCACAACACCTTCAAACTCAAAAGCTTCTCGATCGAGCCTTGTGTATCAAAATGCAGCAAACTATCGCTTGATCCAGGCTCATTTATACAATCGCTGAGAGACCTTTTCCGCTTGATAAAGTATTCCTAAAATATGATAGGCCTACGTGTCACTAACATAGCCGCACATTGGCTCTAAATCAATATCACTGCAGATCATAATGGTGCTTGATTGCAGCAGCTTTATTCTTTTGCGTAGGAACAAATCATCAACTAGTACGAAGGAGCTGGCGTAAGACTACTTTGAAACCTCCTCTACAGAATCATATCAATTTTCCTCCGCAGAATTATCGGCTTCTTACAAACCATGGTTTTGCAAATGCTTACAAAAGTGGACAAGGTTAGGTCTACTAGAACTTCTAGAACAATCTTTCATCAAAAATAGGGATAAAACATTTCTATTCATTGTATGGAACCTAATAAAATATATTAAGCATTAACATTTCAGCATTTCTGTTAAAAAGAATTTCTTTTCACCATTACCAACACATGCAGGAGTCAGTTTTAGGATGGATTTTGCGATTACACAAACGTGCAAAAATATATCGAGTGAGTCCAAAAAATGCATCCACTCTTTGAAAGATCGTACTGTAGAAACTAAAATGCTGATTCCAAAAATTACACCTCCGTTGCCTAAATAAGGGTTTAAGTTAATTTTAACAAATTCTTCAAAATTAACAATGCATTATCTTTATCTCAAATTGAAGAATTCTGTGGGGCTTGCTTGAACCTGTAAGTGAGTGGCTCAATTTGATCCATTATTGAAAGTGAAATGTTTTCTTGGTTTAGGCATTACCTTTTAAAGATACAGAGACTGCTAAAACGTAACTTTACACTCCAATCAGCGATGGGCATCACTAAGTCAAAAGCTACGTGATAGCCAACTGGAAATTTTTTTGCTGCAAAAAATAACTTGTGGTACAAAATTTTAAAATAGCCTTAAATAGCGGACTCATCATCCGTTTATCTTATGGGTTTATTATTATCAGTCCGCTATTTAAAGGCTCTTATTGAACCAGCATGCCTTAAACATGTTGCCTTTTGACTGGCCCTTGTTATTGCCATTTTCATGGGCCATGAAATGGCAATAACAAAGCCAAAACAAGAGATGGTGCCAGCAAAGCATGATGGTTGAATAAGAGCCTTTCCAAGCAAAGAAAGGGTTTTACCAAACAATGAGTAAAAGCTTGCTACAATGGATTCCAGATTTCCAGAAACGTAATTAATGCAGCCTTTTTCTAGGCGCGTTTTACAAAATATTTGAAAGAAGTATTAGAATAATTAATTGGGTGGCCGTAGCAAGCCTTTGGTCCGTGTTTCGTAGACCGTTTCTTTTTTAGGAATAATGGGCCTACACGGAGGCTATGTTCCTGTACGATTCTTCAAATAGTGGATACATTACGTGACTCACCAGCTATTTGTGCTACACTACGTTGATTGTTGTTTCATTAGTGCCAAATATTCTTTTTGTCCCTGGTGACTTGTGACAGCTTTCTTGACTCGATTGTACCATGGTTTGATGTCTGAATTCGCCATCATGTCATTAAATGCATCAAGACCTTCGATTGCACTCAGAACTCCGTATACTGCCTACGAATGATGATATTTCGAATTTAAACATAGCAAATTGCGACTATAACAAAAAAACCGGCAAACGATCGAACAACGTGGATATATCATGTATCCTAGACAAAAGTTTATAATTTTTTAGGGTCTAGAGAAGTGAATCCAGCTTTGATAAATGGCTAATCATTCTCACAATGTGCCTCGATTCGATAGTTTACTTGAGCATAGCTACTTCACTTAAAGGTATTGATTCTTTGAGGCCAGAAATATAAATATAAAAAGCTTACAAATTTAACTCCACTTTCAAACAAGAGCTTTGGCGTTTTGGCCTGTGCAAATGTTGAAATAATTTAGTGATAGGTTTGCTCAATTAGGAAGTATTGCAACAAGTATAGGCACTTCACACAAAACCAACTTAGTTATTCATAGTACAGCTTGCCTGGTAGAAGTTCCCCATTGTGCTCTGGTATGTAAGTGGAGACAAACTTATCTTTCAAGATCAAACTTTCTGCTCTTAAAGCACCACCATTACTAACAAAGGAGGTACCCATGCTCAAGTTAACTATTGAGCAACACTTTGAGAGTGACTATCCATTGATTAAAGTTAAATTCACATTGCCAAAGCCAATCAAATCTACATACTTTTTGGGACACTTCGTGGATTGCAACTTCTTTACAAAAGTCAAAACAAAGGATCCACTTACAAGGTCCGCCAGATTAGGTTTGTCTCCACCCATAAATTTCCTCTTCTTTCCAATTCCTTTTACCCAGTTATTTGCTTCCTCGTACAAACTCTGACGCACATCATCCTTCAGTCTGTATCTGAAAAATCAGTTGAGTTATATCAGAAATCTATTATGATTCACTGCACGTCCAATTCTTCGAAGATACCTTTGTTTGCACACTTCAAAATGTAAACTTGATCTTACTTTGACAAACCAGGTAGCAAAATCAACAATGCATGTCAGATTAATAAACTAGTCAGAGAATCTTGTGGTACTTTCTTCTTGCTAACAATGGCTTTACTATAAATTCTCCCCACCAAATCATAGCAAAGCATACCGTTACTTTTCTTTATAAGTGTCAGAGAGGTATGTTTTGGCACTCCAAACAAACTATACAAAGTAGAGAGAAAATTTCAAACTTTGGCTGGTGACGTCTATAGACATTTACATTTGTCTAAAAAATCACTTCGCTAAAAGAAAGAAGGCCACATAACTTTTAGCCCAAAAGGCCAACAAAGCTCCATTCTAAAGGTCTTGGTTAAAGTGCCTAGCATGATGAAAGAAATAGGAATACACCACACCAAGGAATACTGATGAAATGTGATTGTCAATAAAAGTTATTCTATGTTTAACTTGAAAAACATTTTTTTTGTTAATTTTCCTAACTTTTTTGGATCATGTTATCATATTCAATGAATACTCAAAAACTATACATTTCAGGGGTATTGTTCTAATGCAATTTGGAATCAGCATTAAATTCTCTTTCAAATGAGCTATGACACATCTAGTTTCGGCAGATAAAAATTTTAGTCGATTGGGACATCCGCCATTATGAATTTTCCCCCCAAAACCCCATTTCCCAGGCTGGGATTCATGGGGATCCTTTTTTTGGTAACTACTGATACCTTTATGCATCAACTGTCGAGGTTTCAGCTTTATACACCTCTGGGTAAAATCTTAAAACGACTGGACTATTGATGAAAAAACATACTGTATCTAGCGTACTTATCAAATTTATTATTGCTTCTGTTGTCAACAGCTGTAGGAAACTCTAAATTAAATATGAGATTTTGCATTCAAGTCTTCCTATATATATTTCATTTTTGATCTATCAAATGGTAAATCTAAATAAGTTTGTGTGCCAGATTGCCAGAATCAAAGCGCATTTTCTTCCCTTATAGCAACCTAAGCACTTTCAAATCTTCTCACACTTTCTTCTTATTTCCTTATGTACCACCCCTCTATCCTTTTTCTTTTCTCCCTTCCTTTCTTTCCTTCAGTCATTTGTTTTCTTCATTTCCCTTTCCCCTATTTCTTTTTCCTTTTCCCTTGCTCCTTCTTGGGAAATTTGAGCATTTCAGCCAGCTTCCTGGTAGCGCTGCTTCCATGATACTTCATGTTTTTTTAGCCCTGGCAGATTGACATGACCAAGAGACATCATGCCACTCAGATGGTTCAAACAAGTTATTGGTCACATAAACCTAGCATAAATGGGGACTAAAATAACTGATGATTTTTCAGAAAAAAATTGATGAACTAAAAAAACTTGATGTATCATATGGAAATCAAATTTCCAATTCAGGGTTTCCTGCAGCCTATATCAATATACAGAAAATAATCACACCTTTTCTTGAGATTTTTTGAAACCAAGAACATGAAAATAGCACCACAATTCTTTGCAAGGAATCTGTCAAATGCACTGAAGTTACCAACATCAGAGAAATATTCAAATGCTTGATATGATTCCGCCATTGTTCTGTAGATGTTTGGGGATAACATGTGTACCAATGTATGATCTACCCATTTACGCCATTTCGCTTCCTCTCTAAAATTATAAAGTCTAAACTTATTGTCAAAGCTAGAAAAGATTGCTATATAAGTCTTCTACTGTACTACATACAGCAAGAGACAAGTGAGAACATTTTGTTTTAAGCTACTGGACAGCCCAAATATGTTGATAATATGAAATGCTGCCTGCTTTGATCTGCATGGTAGTCACATCCTGGGTGTAGTGCTCTTTTTGAGACCCTATCCATTTCTTCTAAGAAGGGAAATGATCTAACTCCTCCCTTGACACTTCTCAATGTGAAGACCATTTCTCAATGGGTCGCTTCTCTATTACACTTCTCAATGGATTTGGACCAATTGGAATAGGAACACCAATGCTGAAGACAATTAAAGAAAGACACTTATTGCACCTAATCCCTCTGTCATGACGGGACTGATACCAGGCTTTCTTTTGATGATAACTTGTACTAAGATATGGAAACAGAAGGGCTGATGTTATTGATTTAGATACTGTTAGAGACTCCCTTTTCTTACTCTATGGGAACTACTGTAAGAAGATTTCACAAACAAGGGGGGTTAATTGTTCTTATAAAGTGGCAGATGGCAAATTCTTGGTGGTGAGGATATCATTTCAAGAGAACGCATTTTAAAGCTCTTATTGTTTTCCTGACCACTGGGTGCAACCACACCCCATGGACCCTCTGATGTTTGCTATTTTTTACATATAAACATAGTAGTCTTACCCAACTGCAGCAGCTTTTTCTTTTGTTGGCATTGCTTGCAAGTACATTACATTATGGCGATTTTGATATTCAAACGATTTCTTCTTATCTTGTGACTCAATCTTTGGATAGTACACCAACAATTCTTCCAATGATCCTTTACCAAGCATGTATGATCTCAAAATGCTTACTATTAGTGATGAATCATTCAACTAGAAAATAATTGAGTTTTCAAATCTTATTTGATGGTGCTGTGGATGCAGTGGTGCAATCCTCTGACTTTGCAGCCAGAACAGTCCGGCAGAGTGGGTTCAATAACCTGTGCATAGACCCATTTTACCCAACTGAAGAAATGGTCTACAAAGCAAAGATCAAACACTTGCTACTGCCACCCAAGCAATCACTTCAATCCATTATTCAAGTAATGTGTGAAATGCTGTCTCAGCAAAGGCAGTGTAAATCATGTATCCAGAAATCTGGAAACAGCAGTAGCAATTCTTTACTCCTTGTTCCATCAACCCTCTCTTCTGTTGGATCATGGTGAAAATGTGGTTTTTGGCACCAATCGCTGGCTTCGCAGAAATAACTAAGTGCTTATCCAGTCCACGGCCCCTTGTTATGAGGCTCAAGTGGTGGGGCCCTACCAGGTATTGAACCCAATGCACCTGACTGTTCTAGCTGCAACGTCAAAGGATTACACCACTGTGCCATAACACCTTGGTATATGTTACAAAAGATGGCATCATAGAAATTTACCATCTAGATCCTTTGAGTCTTAAGGCAAGTCATATAATCTGATCCATCAAACTTCTTTGAGATGCAAATAATCATGAAAGAAAGCCCTCATGCCATATGCATGGTGAGGTGACAATTTTATCCTGTTCTTGTTTTCTCACTATCAGAAGCACCAGAAGGTGCAAGATGGCCTCAAAAACTGGCCTAGAGTTGTTGCTTTTATGATTTTGTGCCTAGCTTTCCAAAGCAGGAAAGTTTGCTGAGCATGTGCAAGATACTGGGTGTGCAGGAACTTTCATGGTTTTCAGCATGGCCTGCATAGTCACAGATAAACACAAGATTACATGTGCAAAGTGCAAACTTTCCAGTCTGTAGCTTTGCAATTTTTTTGTCCCTAAAACTGTTGGGTCTACTAGGCTAAAATCAGTAAGTCTGAGGTCAAATGGGTAGGATGAAACATTTGGGTAAATTTTGCAGAAATCTTTGTTCAGAGTCTTCCTCTACCTGGCACCACTAAAACCAGGCTAAAACTACCTGGCACCACTGAAACTACTCTCCTTGACATAGTGTATGTTGATTTATCATTTCAGAGTCCACTGTTTTCCTGCAATCAACACTATCCATTTTACCCTAGTAAACCCTAAGAGTAACAGATGAATTTTCAGTCACACATGTACCTGTGTGCCATCCACCATAGCAATAGGAACTTTTCTGTATTCAGAAAATTTGATTTCTGTCTTCAACAATGGATTCACCTCAACTTTTTCATATTCAATTCCATAATAATCCAAGAAAGCTCTGACTTTGCAGCAAAATGGGCAATTATGATATTGAAACAGCTTCACTTTTATTGACTTTATTTCCTTGTCTGAATCTGTCTGATTCTGTCCATCAAAACTTTGATGAAAAAGTTCTTGCTGTCCTCTGCTCTTCGACTGCAATCCGCCATCTTGCTGGTCTGATTCTTCGCAGCAGCTTGCCATAAAATAATTCTGTAACCGAAGAAAATCATTCCTAAGTGTATAGGTTACAAAAAATCCTCCTGAAACTCCAGCCACAACAGCACTGAGTCTTCTCATAGTGAGCTTTGTATTTCCAGACAGATTTAGGCCCATTGATAAACGCCGGCTTGGGGTCCACTTCGTAAGGCCAGGAGTACCTCTGAGGATGCCTTGAAGACAATTAAACCCCCTTGACGGATTCATTTTGCTGTTGGTAGTATATTTGAATATCTTGATAGTCCTTTTCAGCTAATTTGATTGGAAAGAACTCCGCCAGACATTCTGGTACCAGCGTCAAATCGTGGTCATGAAAATCTATTTCATAACAACCTCTTCTTGAAACTGAGATCCGCAGTAAAATGTGATTTCTCGTTTCTCGTTCCTATTTTCCTTGCAGACAAATTGTTTCTTACAAATTTTAATTTCATAGTTTGTAGAATACAATTTTTGCTAGGTTGTGGCTAGATCGTTTGTTGAAAATCACTAAAAACTTAGCTAAAGGAATGGAATAAACCAGCCACTTTAAAGTAAGTATTCTGAGCCCAGCAGCAGTCCAGGGAAGTTACCAACTGTAAAAATATTTGTTTCTTGGAAGCAAAAAATAATTGTCATCAGGGATCAGGGTCCTTAACTGAATAGGTCGGAAGAGAACTTTTCATCGCCATATATTAAAAGCTGAGTTGGGACCTTATTCTGTAATGTTTGAAGCACATTTTGCTTTGCAGCAACCAATGGCGGCGCTATCACTCTGGGACCTGTTAAAGTAAAAGTAAAAAGTAAAAATATATATAAATCAAGTTTAAAAGCTTAACAAATTTTAAAAGTTTAAAAGTTGAAGTTATGTATATCTTTTTACATGGTTTTTCAGTTAAAATGTTCTCAACGTGGTAATGATTTTTCAACTTTCAGTTCGTTCGGCAATTTACTGAATAGCAAGGCCCCTTGGAATTGAATGCTTTTCCTAAAGGCTTCAAGTTTTGTCTTCTGAAGTTTCAGGTTAACCGCATCACCTCTGGTTCTTTTTCCGAGATTAACTTTTTCATAACAATCTTTAAAGACATCTGGTGTTAGCCCATTTATACATTTGTATGCGAACAGTGCTTCTTTTCTGTGTCTTTCTGACTGTAATGATGGCCATTGACCGGAAGAAGTTTTCCCAAATACAATAGTTTCTGCACGATCTTGGAGTCTTTCAAGCTTATTTACTTTCGACTCTGATAGACATAGCATCATTAGGTCTGAATATGCAATCAAAGGTCGTATCATACTTTTGTAGATTGATTCTGCTGCTTGAGTTGTCAGTTTTTGTCGTACGCGCTTGAAAAGATGCACTCTTGTCACCGCTTTGCGATAAACCTTGTCAAATTGATCCGAGAAAGACAACGATTTGTCCACACTTACTCCGAGATATTCATAAACCTCACTGTTAGAAACTTCTGTGCCATTTATTGTTATCTTTACTCCTGGTGCCCCTTTCGACCTTTTGGTGGTTCCATAGAGAACGAATTCTGTTTTCCCTTTCTTCAGGTTTAGTACCAATAAATTTTCTTGAAACCAGCTGGCAATTTGATAAATCTCTTTATTTATGGTGTTTTCTATAATGTTGCTGTCAGAGCTTGAATAATGAAAAACCGTGTCATCTGCATACATCAACACATTACAGTTTTCGAGTTTTAATTCCAGATCATTGACGTAGATAACAAATAGGAGAGATCCCAAAATGGAGCCTTGAGGGACACCACATGTAATATACTGGTTGCTGGAATAGGTGTGCTCAAGGCAAACACTTTGTTGTCGACCAAATCAAGACTATGACCAAATAGATGAGTTTCAAACCATAATAATTCTTTACTTTTGATTCCGTACAATTCTAATTTTGACAGCAATCTTCCGTGAATTACTGTGTCAAATGCTTTACGTAAATCCAGATAGAGTGAACCTGTAAGATGACCCTTCTCCATTTGTTTTCTAATATAGTCTGTGTAATAAGTAACTGCTTGGGTTGTCGAGCGCTTCTTCCTGAAGCCAAATTGGTAAGGTGACAATAGACATCTTTAGATTGAAAAAATACGTCAAAATCCCCCCATTTCTCTCGTATGTTTCAGAGCTGGCGCTGCCGCAGTAGCTCAAATCGGACTCCAGTTTCAACAAAATTTTGCGTACTTTTGGGAAGTGTACCAAGATGACTTTTCAATTTACGAAGTTTTGGCCTCGAACTAATTACTATAGCCTGAGTTTTACAATATCAATGGAAAGCTTGCAAGAATTGTCCACAAAAAATACAAGTAGTTACAACTATTCATACAAAACATCTGGATCAGGTCTACGCAAAGTACACGTTTTTTAATAAGAAACTGGTTTATAGGAAACTAGTACTATGTCTAAGAAGTAACAAGAAACTTTTCAAAGTTAAAAGAATGGACATTATAGCAAATAGATAGTTGAACCTTTATTCTTCAGCAATATTAGCTATCTAAACATTTGTGTTTTCGATATAACAGAACATGACATTTTAAATGTCAAGAGTCATATCTGCCGCAGTGTTAGCGACCACAATGATAATTCTGCATTCAGAAAATAAGAAACCAATTAAGAAACTTTTAGTACTAAAATGGACAAAATTTCATGTGAAATTAAGAAACTTTTAGTGCTATGGCCTGATCCAAGTTTCTTGTAAACAGAACGTGCAAAAGGCATCAGGCTGTCGGCTCTTTATAAATAACCACAATATAAATCAACAACATAATCTCGAATACACTAAACTCTATCGATGTTTCGCTTTATCCCAAAATACTTTTGATGTAACAACTATATTTTTGATTGTTTTCGTCCGTTTATATTTCTTTTAATTGTGGTTCTACGTAAATGGCTGCAAGGTTGATCCGTATTACCATGCTCCTCGCAGCATCATATTTGTAATTTTATCATTGAACAGTAGTTATCATTGAGGATACACATGAAAAGAATTTCTGATAAAGTGAAAGAGAAGAATTGCCTGATGAAGCGAAAACGAAACGTCAAGCAACTTTACTGTACTTTGAAAATCGAAATCTTTTAAGTGATATTGCTCGGTGGAATCAATCCTTCTGAAACTTTATAGAAGACGATTTTTGAATCAATGCCAACCACTGCAATGTTCAAGCTATGACATAGAAAAATATTAATTTCAACAACTTAAAAATATCTTTGTAGAGTGCAGTACTACAAAATTAAAGGAAAACATAACAAATCAATGCTACGGGTGCAAAGAAATAGCTGAGATGTAAGAACAAGACGTTTCGAGCACGTGCTCTTGATCAAATCATAACGAAGTTACTAGGAATAATTCTGATGGTAGTCGAGTAAAGCCAGCATCACTAAATCTAATTTGATTCGATATTCACACCACTGAGAGCGAAAATAAACATTCCAGAATTCTGAACTTAGCTTACATTCCAGAGGCCGAAAGTCTATTCAACTCCGCTGGTACAATGTAACTACTCACCATTTCTGGTCTGTAAGTTCTCTGAAAGCTTCTTCAGCCATAAGATCGCTTACTCTAAATGATAAACATGAAATCTACATCAACATGGGCGCACAGCGAGACAAAATTTGAGGGGCTGCCCCATAAAATTCCCATTGTTGACAAAAATTTTTACTTAAAAACTACCTTTAGACCTTCCCACTTACTTTAGACACTTTAGAACTTTCCACTCTAGACCGATTTCTGTCCGGTTATGGCCAATTCTCGCAAATTTTTCCAACATGCGGGTGGGGGGGGGAGTGTTTTGCCCCCTAGCTCCTGTCTCATTCGCCTATGAACATCAACTAAGTATACTGGTCCTGAAAGAGAAATCTTTTCGATTCTCAAAGCATGGAGATCAGGAAATTCCAGCATTTGAATTATAGACGGAATATGCATCGAATTGACCAAAACAAGTTTTGAGTTGCAAATATAGCAAATTACAACACTGCGTTCAGAAACCATCAGCCTTGAATATTTGCGATTTGACAGCATTCTTAGAATTAAAGGAGCTCCCAGAAAGTCGTGTTCCAGATATGGAATTTCAAAGATATAAATAACTTGGCTGCCATTTTGCCGTTCGTTTCTAACGCAAACACCAAACAAGTTTACTTGATATTTGAAATTCTAAATGGAGTGCTTAAAATTTACTTAATCTAAATTGATTCTATTGGTGAAATAGCGCAATCTTCGATCTTAAAGATTTGTAGCCAAGTCAAAAATTATCTTCAATCATTCTGATAATTCTTTGTATTGCATCTGATTTTCAGTATCGTAATTATTCTGTTCCTCATCTTAATAAACCCATTCTTAGACTTTGCTATTAGAAGCACACCTAGATTCAAAAACTCAATGCTGCCTAACCTTGACGGTGAATATGTCGACGTAGCAGGCATCGGTAAGAACACTTCTTTGCTTTCTCTCTGCAATTTAAATGAACATAACAAATGAACACAAGAAAGAGTTAGCTCAAAAAACAATGCAAAATTTTAGAGAAAATGAAGGAAAACGATAAACAATTCTGCATAATATTCTCAACTTTTTAAGGATTCTTGCTTTCATCATTTATCAACCATCACATATTAGACATTGTCTATGTTATGAAACGTCTTGAACTGTTGATACTCTGATATTTCAAAACAGTTTCATTGGAAAGCACAAAAAAAGGGAAAAGTACTTTAAATGCGCATGCATGCAAAAATTTACAGAAGAAAAATTTTGAACAAAAGATTTTCAAACACAGTTTCTTGGACATTTTTCTTCATAGAGTTTCTGAAGCTTCTTGAGAATACATACAGTGCTATATTTACGATTCACTTTGCTTTTTTATGATATAGCATGTACTTTAGAGGTAGAAAGTTTCGCAAGAAGAAAAAATCGCGAAATTAAGGGCATAAACTTTCGCGAATGACGTTTTTTCCCGCAAATTTCGCGACAAAAATTTTCGCGATCGGAACAGTAAAGCAAAAAATTGAAGAAACGAAAAAAAATTGGATGGAAAAAACTTTCGCGAGTCGAGAATTTTCTGTAATTTCGCGAGCAAAAACTTTCGCGAATTTGGATTTGGATTATGCCATGGCAGAAACTTTCTCGAAAAATGCCGAAAAACACGAAAATCGCAAAACTTTATGTCCGCGAAAGTTTCTGCCCCTAAAGTAGTCATTTCACTAATGTTTCATTGTTGATGATCAAGATTTTAGAGACAAAGTTGTTATCATAAGTCCTTAAAAGGAATCTCCATTCCATCAATGAATTTTATTGAAGAATTATCATGTTGTTTCCCTCAGTTGGTATATGAATACAAATAGTATTTTCTTTGTAAAATATTTTGCAAATCAACACTTTGTTTTTAACCAATAAAAATGCTTCCCTGTCATGATCATATGAAGTAAAAATTCAGGCAGCAAATATTTCCATCGACAAAACTTTAAAAATTAAAATCTTCTGATATTTTAAAAATTCCAAAAATATCAAACTCTAAAATTCTTCTGCAGTTAAAGCTCTTTGAGATATTATCCAACTCATGAAAGAACCATCATTGATACCCTTTCCGATTCATAAGTCAGTTCATCTTGACAAGTTTCTTTAAAACAACTTACTTCTTTATTTCTGTAGCCACTCACAAGAACATCACTAGTTTTTGGAATTACATGCAATCTTACATCAAACCAATGTTTCACTACAAGAAAAACAAAAGAGTTGAATTGAACCTATGACATATGATGTTTTTCAAAATATTTCAGTGTGTTTTGAAGGTTTCTTAAAAAGACAGTCATGAACGAAAACCCTTGCAAAATCTGAACACAGTGACCAATTTCAGTCAGAAAAATCAATTAGCTAATTGCAATTTCTTGTTGGTTGATATTAAGGGACCACCCAGTCCTTAAAATGAAATGCATTTTTTTCTTCACCAACTATAATCTGCTTATACCAGGCTAACAAGAAAAAACTTTCCACTTTTGAAAATTCATAGCACCAAGAGTACTTCACAGATCTGAATGATTAAAGTTTTAGTTAGAAATGGGAAAGTTGAGGTATCTTTGAGATTTTTCTCACTATCATGTTAGCACTAGGAGTATCAGTAAATTCAGCTTTATACAAATTTCATGGTTGTAGAATGAGTGAAATGGGGCCTAAAATATTGATCAAATTGCAAGGAGTCTCCTTGCACCAAACTATACACAACAGGCATTTCATTTCTCTCAAGAGTTATATGACATCAATTTTCGAATACCCAAGGTTTTTAGTCCCAAGGCAATAAGTGTGCAGTGGCTATCTATCAACCATGAACAACTGCATTTTATTCATTGATCTGTGAGAGGAGTCCTTTAAGTTTTGATCAATGTTTTAGGCTCTTTTTCAGTCATTTTGCAATCATGAAATTTTCATAAAGTTGAATTTGCCTATTCTTCTAGTGCTCGTGGTGAGACAAGGAGAAAAAGCCTTAGAGATCTTAGCTTTTACCATCAAGGAAATAGAGCCAAAATAGCATCGATTCAAAACAGATATTTACTCTATATGGATTTGGTCATACTTCAATAAACACTCTTTTGTAAAATGTACTGCTACGTTGAATGAAAACTTGCTGTAAAAAAGATGAGTACATGTACAACAGACGATGGTGGCATAGAACTTACTACCAAGATGGACTGCATATTTATTTGATTTAAAAAATTGTTAAAGATATTGTAACTAGAATGCAATGCATCTTGGTAAAAAGTTTTTCTCTACCATCTTTAGCATAATCATCTATGAAATTACCTTCAATCAAATATATGTACACTGTCATCGCATTGTATATGTCATTTTCATCATTTATTCCCATTTGTTTTAGCTCCATTGCCTTAAAGTAAATGAACAGAGATAAAGGGACATAATCTAAACACATCACAAAAGAACCGCAGGTGCCACTTATCTTGCTTTCGCTTGATAGATCAAAAACATCAAATACAATAGGTTATATCTAGATTACCCAGTCCCCCTAGCTAAGTTTGCTTTAACCCAGTTGATTTAAATAAAAAATGGAAATGATTTTTCTTATCAAATGGTACTGAAAGCAACAACAAACGCCAACCGTGAACAATGACAGCTGAGCCACAGATGTTTTTGTAGCACAGGTTCCACAGGTCTCCAAGGCTTTGGCTAGTTAAAGATATATGGCCAGAGATATATATAATTATAAGGCAACTTAAATCAGGGGCCTAGCATGGGGGGATCTAAATATTGTCTATTTATTGTATTCCATTGTATTTGATTATCTCGAGAGATGATATAAACAACTGGACAAATGATGGCGGCACCCATCCCCCGTTCTACTTTTAAACAAGACGCTATACCTAGATTACATCATGATGGGGGAAAAAGCCTGAAATCTTTTTTGACCTGCATCTTCTATTTCAAACCACAGTGGTTACTAAGGGTAAGCCACAGGGGTTTGTATATCTCACCTTTGGATGATTGCGAAACCATTTGGCTCGATCAGCTACCTTTATTACATCCATGATTCTAGAAAGTTATACTGCACACTTTGTTTAGTCGCAGCCCAGCCTGGCAGCCATCTTTTGGGTGACGAAGTTAGTCTCGTTTTCATTTGGCGCCCTTTTTCCAGCGCAACAGCGCAGTGGCTGCGAGCAGCGGCTACTTTTACGTCCAAATGATTCTATTCCTTGGCTGTGGCAATGGGGTGGCATTTAATGGAGTTCAAGCGGCTTCGATTCGAGTTTGATTTCGTGATGAGCTATCATATCAACTGCAAGTGAATCTTGGCTTTTGACGTTTCTTAGTGCTTCTCAAACAAATGGAGTTTCATAAATTTTCGGCCATCTCATATAAAAAATTTGCATTTGCAAATAGCCTGACGACAGATATGCCAGGGCTCCGACCTCTGAGACCATAAAGACCCGACATTCTTCCGACGTTGAAATTGAAAATCAATGAGAAATAGCAATTGAAAATTATTGCATTTTAATGCTTTGAGTTTATTGCGCTAGTGACCTAGTACAGACAAAAACAAAGAAAGCAAGAAAATATCACCGTTAACTTGATACCAATAGCGATAAACAGGTTATTACTAATACTTGTGTAAATATTTTCGAGTATACTGTATCGCTAAGAGATATGATGCAAATATAAACAACCATTTTTCTATTTACCATGATACAACATGTTGCAGTAAATCAAACTTACTTCGCCTCACATTGGTTGAAACGGACTCTTTAACAGGACATTTCTTTCTGTTTTCCCAAATGGTCCAAATGAAGGACTGAGGGGCAAAGCTTCCAGGCTTAGTATACCGAGTGTCTTGAAATAATATATTATCGTTCAATTGATTATATGTCCTGTACCAATGAACCGATTTTCAAAAGATTTGTTTGATCCGATTGCCGAAGGGCTAAATTGTATTCCCAGATGTTGGTTGTGGCTTCACGACGATTTTTTATGTTGAAAAGAGATCAATAAACCTACTCTAATTTAAGCCTTAGACGGCATGAGAAAGAAACAGGTATGAAACATTGAGGGCCCCTTGAAAAACAACTTCGGTTGAAGGGCAACCCTCCCTAAACAAATGAAATATGAAATATGAAATATTCAATAGAAACCAACAACTGATGGGGCGGGAAGGAATTCGCGCATGACTAACATTTTGCGGAAGACTCATGAGAGATATGGTTTGGGTTCAAAGAATTCGTTTTCAGCCTTTTTGTATCACATCTAAAATGTTGATTGGAAAAGTAGGCCGTTCCTCCCTTATACCATCTAAGGCTTGAATTTGAGCGGGTTTATTGAACATTCTCGAAAATAATTTAGCCTTTCGGCAATCGAATAAAACAAAGTTTTTTGAAAACAGGCTCTCATGATATTTCTCTTAAAAACTGGATAGAGTGATTTCGTATTCACCTATAAAATTGCTAGTATCTAGTTTTTAACCAATCAGGAGGCGTTATTTAGATAGCTGTTGTTGTTGCTGCATAAAAAAGCGGTTGATGAGAACTAGAGTTCTCGCAACTGCGATGGATCCATTTTGTTTCCACAGAGGACGATTACGGCCTCAAAGTAACGCATTTTGCGATTTGTAGGTCCGGAAAACATCACTCTGTGCACTAAAAAGGTTCCTTTTCACTGTTCAAGCTCTTTACTTAAGATCAAACTTTGAAGAGATTTCTTGAGTGTACGAGAATTCCCGCTTACTTGGGCCATTTTGAAGAGGGGGCCCGCATTTTCAGAGAAATATTTTGAGTCCCTTTTGACCCAGTGATATCAGCAAATCAAAGTACACGGGGAAACAAAGGACGAAAAGGCATAAGTCTAGTCTGCCCGCAAGCTACGAAATAATTTCTGCAAGGTTTCAAAAATGTGAGAATCAGACTATGTTCACACGATACCAACACAATTTGATGATAACAAACTCTTTGCAATTTTCAACAAGTTGACGCCAAAGAAATGTAACTGCACCTTAATAATAGATCAGCCTCACTTTGAAGGCGCAAAAAAAGTTCGGTTGTTTATCGTTTTCAAGTGTTTAAAGGATGACGTTTTCAAAATGCGCCAATAAGAGTTCCCTTTTCAAACATGCAATTTTCGTGAGAGTCCTATCTTGTAGCATTTTTATGCCGTTTTCGAGTTTGTGCCAGCATAGTGCAAACTTCGTCTTACATATAAGATGGTAACTCTATCATATTCTACAATACAGACAATACGTTAGAAACATTTATTATTCACATCCATAATCCATACTACAAAAATCAAAATTTCAAATTCAATGTAAAGTGAAAAAATCAACAAGACATACATTACATTACCCTGGGTACCAGACTCCCTCAAAAAAAGAGTCTGGTACGCATGGTACCCTTACATATAAACGGAATATAAATTCAAAACTTTATTGTGCAAAGTGCAAAACATATTAGCCAGTGTGTAGATGAAGTACCCATGAAACGGGAATGTGCCAGTAAGGAAATGAGATTACTCCCCATTAACAAAGGAAACTCGCGGAAACTATACCCTTAAATCCAGAATATATAAATTATAAGCTCCTTTCTATTGGATTTATTTCTGATGAAGCGAAAGCGAAACGTCATACGGGCAATCTATATTTTCGAAATTCTTAAATCCAGAAAGTATTCAAAAGTATCACCATTGACATCTGGAAATCACCCGCAGGGCTACTTTTAGGGGTACTTCGGTAGATTCTTAAAATAAACGGATGAAAGCATAAGAATGAGAGCCATAAATCTATAATCATTAAAAAACCAAACCAGGCAGTCAGAAAATAAAGAATAAAGCACCCTTAAAATGGCACAACCCCGGATCATAGAGTTCTATGGTGCATTAATAAACGATATAAGTTTCCTACTGTCGAAGGGAACTATTTTATGTGGCAGGCAGTGGCAGCAATATTTCACGCAGTCATATTCAAAGATTAGCAGATATTTTGCAATGCTGTCTTACGCCGCATTATTCTTAACGACAATATCAAGATACCTTCCACTTGGATTGTTAAATGCCCTTTTTAATGTGATTAATGCAATTTGGGCACAAATCCCTTGTAATGATTCTCCATCCACTGACACAACTTCTTGGCCAACTCTGAGCTGTTGACATTGATTTGCTGCGTACGAATCTCCTTCCTGCAACAGAAATATTTATATTTTATCTATATCAGACAATTAAAAACATTCTACAAGGTAACTAAACAGCTTTCTCCTTTTGAAAGATCACTGCTTCATGGATGTTAAGATGGCAATACGGGCAAATATATCATTTAATGGTTGAAACGTTGAAATCTATTACAAAATTTGCCCAACTGAAATCAACTACTTACTCCGTTCTGAAATTATGAGGCATTTTGTTGAGAGCTCCCTCAAGAAGCCTTTACAACAGATTTAAAATTACGATCAACTTCAGGAGCTGAGCAATAACTACTTCGTTTAAGCCCTAAATATGTAAGAATTGCAAAGCCTTCTGCTTGGCTTTGGATTCAAGTAAACAAAATTCGCGACGCAGATCCTAGATTTACCTCTCTTCTTTCAATATAAACTCGTCACTTATCTTGAAGAGCACCGTTCGTGTGCACCAGGTGATAGTTTGCCAGACTGGTTTCTGCGAAACTTCTGCGCTTTGTTTGGTTTAGATTATTGGTTGAAAGAGTTTCCTTTACCTGCAATCGCTATTCGCTTTGAATTCCGGTTATCAAATCTGTCCTTGTTGGTCACTATACGATACTTACTTCTATCGTTTTAATCTGAACTCCTCTCCGTTCCTTTCTGGTTGCCTCAAGAAGCAGTCCAAGCTCTGGGCGACCTTTCTCAATCCTTACTGTCATTTGTCGCGATTCGCTGACTGGGGAATAATCTTCACTGCCATATCCAGAACTATTTTCGATTTTATCATCAATACTTTGAAGACTGAATTTATGATCCATCTGAAATAAGTAAGAAAGTTTTTAAAATATCATAGAGCAGTAAGTAGCAGGCGAGCCAATAAAGGCCCAGCATTTGAAAGGCAATTGTTCTTTGAGTATATGAGCAATGATATTTTTGCGATATGTGATTGAATAATAATCATTCGATTTTTTCTTGTTGAAATCAGTCACTCAGTTCAGATTCTACGAGTGATCTTCTAAAAAAAATTATCTTCAGGAACCTTAAAAACGTGCAAAAATCACTAGCAAGTTTCCCTAATTTGCTGACCTTACATCAATGACTTGAGCACGCTTTTAGCATGTACTTTCCACTTAAAAGGGATGAAAAAGTTTTCCCCTTGTCATGAATAACTTTTTCAGGGGGATTCCATCCCCTTATGAGGACAAAATATATGAATCATTGCCAATATATAAAAATGTGATCATTGCCAGGAATGAAGACAGAGGGAAGATTTGCTCGTCAATTTATGTCTTTTTCCAGGTTTTTCGAAACGGGCCTTCTGCAGAAAATCCCTTATATCGAAGGGAATCTGGAGCCAATTAAAATCCGGGTAACTTACTGAACCTAATTGGACTTGTCGGGAACAAAACAAGTAGTTCTCAACTTTATTGCTTTGACATTCAGGGGCAACATTGTTTCAAGCGCCGGACCTTTTTATCAACTCACCCGGCAGGGTACCAACACTTTTATGATTTGTCTCAAATTCAATGTCAAGTGAAAATTTCAGCGAATGACAACAATTGCAGTGTCTTGCATGAATAGTTTTGTGCAATCACAAATATCACGTGACAGCTATTTTGAGTCAGACTACAAACACGCAGAAAGTCACCAACTTCGATCAGCACATCATTCATCAACTTGTCGTTCATTGAGGTCAATATTTTCTGAAATGCAAGCCTACTTCTTTGAAAGTCTTTAAAATGGTGGGTGCAAATTTGTGTCATATTTTACAGTGAAATGAATGACTCGCAAGGAACTTTGGGTAAGTTGCTGTAAATCTGCGGTGGCAATTTTTTGACATCTTGATTAGTGTCAAAATGGCGACATTTTCGATCTTTTTGTTGATATTCATCGAAAATTTTGAAAATTAAAATCATCGCATATTTCAAAGTACTTGAGGAACTTCATTCAATCATCAAAAAGCAATGGCTTTTGAAGACCTAAGATATGGTCGCAAGCAGAGATCTTTAGCTCTTTTGACTTCGGATTTAGAAATTTGATGACTTCACAGCCTTGAAATCAATAAATGCCGCCATTTTGAAACAAATCAAGATATCGAAAATTGCCATGGCGACAGACTTAAAGTAAATCACCTAAAGTTCCTTTCAAGAATTTTAATTCAAAGAGAAATATGATAAAATTTTACACTAAGCCTCTGATAGATTTGAGCCTTATGAAAATATACTTTATGATAAAACAAAAACAACGTACCTTGGCTCGTGAAATACTGCTTGAAAAATCGAAATCATCTGTGGACGACAAATCACTTTCTGTTGTCACACTCGATTGATAATCATTTGCCCCAACCTTCCCGTGCCTCTCATCATCAACGCTCAAATCTCTTTTGACACTAAATCTCTTTTCAATACCTTCTGTTCTCGTATCTGCATAACTTTCTGTACTTTTTATTCGTTTCCTCCCCTCAGTGTTATTCTTTTTAATAATCTCTGATAAATATTCCGTTCTTGGTGTGTCTAATCTCTGATGCTCAAAAATACTGCGTAAACTATGAACCGTTGGAAGAAGCGAGTCCTCGTTTCTTCTCTCGTTGTTCTCATTTACTGACTTCGTTTCAACGTGTTTTAATGAAAGTTTTGGATCCATCACATCCGAATTTCCGTCTCTCTTTTCGGGACTACCGGCTTTGTAGCTAATGATTGGAATTCTCTTGTTCGTTATACTTCGTTCAGGAAAATTTAAAACTTCTTCACGCAGAGTTTGATTCTCTGAGCCCTCACTTGTGTTCTTCAAATTATAGATTACATCAGTCTCACTTTCATAACTACTACCAGAACGAGGCGTATCGCCAACAGTACTTTTGCTCGTTGACAATACTTTTGCCTCAGTATTTTCATTGAAACTATGCTTTGTTAGCAGTTTCGGACTGTAGTTTTGAAATCCTCCAATTTTATCATCCGAAATATCTTGAACATCGAATCTCTGTCGCCTGTTATTTCCAGTAAATAATGGCAGTTTAGGGACAATTGGGTCTTTTGCAATTCGCAAGATGGTAGGGTCCTTCTCATAAAAATTTCTAGAGCATGCTTTATTCTTTTTACTATCCAAATTCGGTGAGCTCGGAGCTGTTTCTTGCATCTGAATCGGCGCAAATTTTAACGAAAGTAAATCTTCATCTTTTTCTTCCACTGTAGTTTCAGCAATCTCAGGTTCATCCTCATCAAATTCAAATTCTAAATCATCTGCGAATGCCTCAGATTCTTGCAGATCACTTAAAATACTTGTGTTCACATCATTCGACGTATCCTCATTGAAACTAGGCAGTTCGTCGTCATTATTGTTTCCATTTTTACCAATATTTGTGCGATGCATCAAGGAACTTAGGCCGAATAATTCCTTCTGTGCAAATACCGGCTCCTCGTTATTCTCGTCCACAGATTCTGAATCAATCGATCCGGCAGGTGCACCACTGAAAGATGTTTCGCGAATCTCTTCAATCTCTTTCCCATCGAAACTATCGTGGTATCCACTGGAGCTTAACTCATGTGATTCAGTTCTAACATCGCAGCTTTCTCCCCTCCTAAATTCCTCACCCTTTGTTTCTGCTACTTCAGACAATCGCATTTCACTAACAGAGTTATCATGGCCGAATTCAACATCACCCTCTCTCTCATATCTAGGCCTGAAATTTCCCAGCTTTATACCAAACGAACTGAAATCATCTTCCTTGGGTATGGCACTAAAATCGTTTTCATCTGAATTCCCTCGATCAGAAGTAAATTCAAATCTTTTTTCATTTGTTGAAACAGCACTTTCACCTTGAAGCAAATAATTCCTGTTCTCGTCCTTACAGTCATCCTCGCGATCCTCCTCCGCAAACCCAAGCAGTGCGCTGCGAATCAACGAAAAGCCTACGTCACTAGAATCCTCCTGTCTATTTTCATGCATTATATGATCAACAGCAGCATCATTTAAATGATTCTGCGGAGGAGATTTTCGATTTATTTGCACCTCATGGAGTACTGTATTTACATCATCTGCGATTCTTGGTTCGTAAGCCTGTGAATACAGAGAGCTTTCTGCGTTGGTTTGCGAATATCGGCTTCTAGCTTCACCCTCCTGCAAATTCAGTCTCCTTTCAGCTCCTTCCGGCAAAGCCTGCCTCTTTTTCACGCTCTCCTGCGCGAAATCTCGTGCAGTTACTTGCGTTTGGATTTCACTCTCTTCGCGTTTTGAAAACCAAAAGTCTTCTCTGCCGTTATTTGCAGGCGAGCTTTCCAGTTCCTCCGCTTCGTGCGGTACAACCTGAAACACAAAACAATAAACTGACATCAGCCAGGAGCAGAGGAAATCCGGTACAAATCGATGAAAATTGGACAACAGCAGTTCTTTGCCCATACTTGGCAAGGCCCATCTCGCATTTATTTTAAACAAGGCCGTAGAAAACTGTTCTTACTCGGAAGAATGTGTACAGCTCTCCGAAGAGTACTTTTTGTGGAGAAGCAATTTCAAACCACAAAAATAGGCTCAAAGAGGGGCACACTTGAGATATGTTCGAAACATCTAACTCTACAATCCTGACGAAGACTGTATAAGCCACTCGGCCCCTCAGCGCGGTGAGTGGCCGAGTTGCTTATACAGTCTTCGTCAGGTGACTGTAAAAAAGCTCGGTCGAATGAGGTCAAACTCCGGATGGGTGACCTCGGAGGCCTGACCTCACAACTGACCTCGCCGTCCTTCGGAAGGGACGTTAAACTAGGGGTCCCATGCCTGGATGCGGCATGAACAGTGGGCCTAAATTAGCTTTCGGTAGCTGGAAATCCCGACAAGCCCACTCAAAACCAATTGAAAAAAAACATTTCACCATTATTACTATGCTTAGACAATTATTTCACAATTAAATTATAGTAGTTACGACAAGAAAGAAAAGTTGTTTAGGAAAATTTGATAGAAATCTGTTTGTCCTTTAAGAAACTGAACACGCCCCAAAAATTTTTCTTTCCAGTTTTACTTTTCTATTAATCAAAGATAATTTTTCTCCCTTATTTCGCTGTTCCTAAAAAATCAGTTTCTACCCCATTTTGAAAGACATTTTTGCAGAAAATTTTAAAGTCAAACCTGGTTCAAAAACGTCCGTAGATACTTCTACTTACATTTTCAGAACTTCCATCAAAATTTATTCTTCTTTTCTCCGCATCCACTGTGCCATAAACATTGTCTTCATAATCAAAATCATCCTCATCTTCAAAACTTAAATCCTAAAATAAACCAGAAAGAAAAATGGCTTCATTCAGATTCAAGCAAACTGACCGAAGTCGAGGGATAGCGAAGAAAAATTATACTAGGACGGATCTTCATTTACGTGCTCATCAGAAAAGTTAAAAAAGGATAAGTCAAAATTTCTTTGGCATTTGAAATGCGGCAGCTCCCAAACAATTGATCAGATTCTCATAAACTGATGATACCTGTGTAACTTTCTTATCTACTTAGATAAGAAAATTTAATTTGTCAAAATTGGTCTTATTGTCCTCACATTACACACAATTAATTTTTCATTTTAAAATTATTTACCCAAGGTACAAATTCAGCTTACATATTGCTTTACAACTGCCCCTGCAAGAAAACTACTTACAAAAAATATTGGTATCTATAAAGATTTAAAACAAAAAGCAACAGAACTAAACAAAAGATTCATATATGAATTTACAGATTCCTATAGAGCGACGTGAAATATATATATGTACAGTTTATTTCATCTTGAATTTGAATTTGAAGGCATTGATTGAAGAAGCCTCTTTTGTCAGATCAAGGCTATTCCAGAGACTTACCCCGTGATACGAGGAGGATGTTTGGCCATTTACGGTTCTCCAAAGGAGTACTTCAAGGTCTGTTCTGGAGTTTCTGAATTCTCTTGGATGTAGCTCAGATAATATTACGAAAAGATCGCTGAGATACTGAGGTGCAAGAAAATTAACAGATTTGTAAACTATGTAAGATGTTTCTTTATTGACAAGGTTTTGCATAAATTATCAACCAAGTTTCCGTAGCAAGGGAGCAGCTGATGCATCGAAAGGGCTACGTGTTACTATTCTCGCAAGTTTTTTCTGTAATTTTTTAAGTACATTTAGCTTTCTAGTACCACGAGATCCCCAGACAGAACAGCAGTAGCTCACAATCAAACTTTATCAGTCTAGCGTTGTCGATTGGAATTTACTAGATACCTACAGTTGCACATACAGTGCGTTCTTTAACTTGCTGACATCGCTTGGCCAAAAGGGACTCATAATATTAGTCTTAAAAAGTGGGTCCACTTCAGGCCCGCGCAGAGTGATTCCGTATTCCCAAATCAAATCGCTAGAATTTAGTTTTCAGCCAATAAGAGGGCACTATTTTGATAGTTGTTGTTGCATACCAAAAACGGTTGATACGGCCTAGAGTCTCCTTACTTCTATGGATCTATTTTGTTTCTACAGGGGGAGATCATTGCTTGAAAGGCATGCATTTTGAAAGTTTGAGGGTCAGGAAAACATCATTCTTTGTACGAAATGTATGAAGTAGCCTTCCTGCTGAGTCTAAGACGGCATCCTCCCTGGGTGATTTCAAAAATCAATACAGGGTTGATTATTTCCTTTTCTATTGTAAATATCACATAATTGTAAGTAGGTTTTTAATGTTATGGTTTCTTTTTTTCTAGTATTCTAATTGTATATTGTAATTAGCTTTAATTGGAGGGCCCCTTGAAAAACAACTTCCGTTGAAGGCAACCCTCTCTAGGCAAATCAAATATGAAAATACGAAATATGAAAGTTTGCTTTTCAATTTCAAGCTCTTTAAACCAGATTTAGAAATGATTTTGCGTTGTGCAGGGGAATTCTCGCTGGTTTAGGTCATTTTGAAAAAGTGGGCCCAATGTTTCAGAGTAATATTATGAGTCCCTGTTGACCAAATGAATCATTGATATCATCAAATCAAAGAGTGCAGGGAAATTAGGGACGAAGAAGCATAAGTCTAGGGCTGCTGCATAATCACATCAAATTGGGGCTGCCTTTCAGCCTTTTTTCACGTATGTCTATTTTAATAAGGCTGGATTGCAAGCAAATTTGATCTGGGATTTTTAGGCCTGTTTTGAATTGCTTGAGTGCAACTTCAACCGTCTTCCGCGACTACTCACAGGTCACTTTTGAAGGATTTGAGATGGAGCAGTTATGTAGAACCAATTGTAATTTGAGAACAATGCGACTGATGTTGACAAATTAAATTTTCTTATTCAAGTTGCTAACTTAGCAACACAGGCATTATCAGTTATAGAGATTCAATATAAGCTACGGGCTTTCAGAAATTTTTACATTTTTCTCTATCACCCCGGAGTGACAGGTGCTTTTACTCCAGCCTTGACAAATATGCTGAGTAAGGGGAATATCTCAATGATTCCTCAAGGATTCTAAAAAGAGCAGTGTTACAGCTATTCGAGGATTCTTCTGTTCACTGGAAAACTCAAATTTCATGACAAACATTTTTGGGGCAAATGTAATATACTCACGTCTATAACGGGTGATTGCTGGTGGTTCTGCATTTCAATCTTTTTAAAAGGCTCTTCATAAACGACATCAGGAATACTGGGCAGTGGAGTTGTAGGTGGACTCATCTTTGAAAAGCTCTTGAGAGAAATAGAGCATTAAAAGTTAGACTAACAGTCTCTCTAGTGGCTCTCAAAGTAATGTTGAAAATAATATCTGCTTGTCTTTGAATAGCTACACAAACATTGCCGAAAGCAACCCATGACGAACTAAAAATCGACGAGATTACGATGTGCCACTGCGGTCTAGTGGTTAAGATGGCTACCCAGGAGAGCAGGAGAATCGTGTTTCGATTCCCGACGGTGGTAAGTTTTGATTTTCTCAATTTTTCCTGGTAATTTAATGGTGATATGAATCACAGAATCATAGACAAATAATACATAAATACATCTTAAACAGCTGCAACGAAACCATCTTTGCGGTATTCACTAAATCATGAGTAAAAAAAGAAGCAAACGAGCAATCCCTGTTGGAAAGGCCACCCCTCTCTTGATATCCCCGTTGGAAAGGCCACCCCTCTCTTGATATCCCCGTTGGAAAGGCCACCCCTCTCTTGATATCCCCGTTGGAAGGGCCAACCCTCTCTTGACATCTCCGTTGGAAAGGCCACCCATCTCTTGACATCCCCGTTGGAAAGGCCACCCCTCTCTTGACATCCCCGTTGGAAAGGCCACCCCTCTCTTGACATCCCCGTTGGAACGGCCACCCCTCTCTTGATATCGCCGTTGGAAAGGCCACCCTTCTCTTGATATCCCCGTTGGAAAGGCCACCCCTCTCTTGATATCCCCGTTGGAAAGGCCACCCCTCTCCTTACATCCCCGTTGGAAAGGCCAACCCCCTCTTGACATCCCGTTGGAAAGGCCACCCTGATTCTACTGATTAACTTTGGTACCATAAAAGAGAATCCAGCTCAATCCGACAAGAAATAAAATTAACTTGAAAGGCGAAGGCTTTCCAACCCCATCCTCACAAAGATCAATCTATTTTCAAGTGAAATTTACCTGTCTGGGTGACTTCATTGGTCGATAAGTTGATGGATTTGAGGGCGTGCTAGTAGTTTTATTTTGTGAGTAAGAATCTGATGCAACGAGATGATGTCCACTTTCAGACCGATCTTTCCTTGGGGTCTCTCGATTCAAGCTCTGCGAAGAAATCAAGACGCGCTTAGGGGATAAGTCTACGGTAGGTATGATTGATGACAGAATACAAAATTATAACGTTGTGAATCAACAAGCGACCAGAGGATAGTGACATCATACAAACAAAGAATCTGTGCTTTTCTGACGTCACACTCAACGAAAATGAAGAGCTCTTGAATGTTACATATACCTCAGCAAAAGATTTTGGCAATAGAGTTCAAAATTGGCAGTGAAAATAAACAGGCTTCAAGAAAAGTTTGTGCTCACCTTCATAGCTTCCATTTCTTTTTCCAAAACGAGTCGATCAAATAAATCAATGTCTTGCGGGAAGATCACTGTTCTGACATCATTGAGGAGAGAGATCTATGAATGCAAGTACAATCAGATAAGATACAGCTGGTTCATTGCAATGATAACATCTCAAAAATCTTTGATGAAGTACCGGGAGTCCCAAAAAAGTAAACAGGCATCGACGTGAGTTTAGCTCTAATCAATGCCTGATCACTCTTAAATATTCTTTGATAATTAACTTGAATATAGGTACCTCGTTTATTGGCATTAGTGCCTCTATAGCAGACATATCAATCAGAAAGCTCAAATCTGCATCCACCTGTAAACCGGAGGAGCCCTTTGGTCTGAGCAAATTCTTAAAGCATATCCTAATAAAGGAATGAAATTAAAGAAAAATAAAACAACGGCACAATGGGTGACTTTTTGCAAGTAAAATGTAAAATGATCCATATTTCAAATTTGTCAAGGCTATTTTTAATATGATGTGCTTCAAGAATTTGTTAAGGCCAAGGTGCCATGCCTCCAATATGTCTCAGTAATGTCTTAGAAAGGTCTCAGAAATGTCTCAAGAAACTTCCAGTGCTGGTTCAAATTCTTAGTTTCTTTTATAATAATGAATATTCTTGACAGAAATGTTTGCATCACAATTATGACAGTTGTTAGAAATAAACAAGTGTTTCTTATACCATGGTATACACACTATCCTTCGAAGAAGTATCTTTTTATATAAGAAACCAACCACGCTGGTTTCGTCAAAATAGTTTCTTAAAGACGGGATTTTAATGTATTTTCCGTGTAATCAATTCTAAACAGCTTAATTTCTTTTTGGTCCACATTGTATAATAACAGTCTACGCAAACGTCCTACCTTAACTGACGAGTCTAACAAATGAAAGAGTGCTATAACAAGCCCATCGACATTAATTTCTCCTTGTATATATTCACTGATGTAATATTTCAATGATGATAATTCTTTGTCGTTTAACACGGGTCTTGCTTGCTCTTCAATCATCCTATGAGCTGGAACAACAACACTTGATTGATGCATGAGCTGAGATCCTGCGATACCTTGTCGAATCAGGGATCGCTGAAAAAACAAACAATACAGGACTTTACATTACATAAATTTTTCACAAGAAACTAAGAAACTGAGCCTTGCGATCAGCAGATTTTGAAAACTCAAAATTTCTTAATCTTTTCATAAGGTTCTCACAAAATTTTTGATTTTTCTTCATTCTGTGCCCCACTACACAAACAAAACGATACCGCAAGGAGCACAAGGCTGTATCCCTCCTGCAGCCATTTAACATAAAGATGAAAACTTCAAGTAAGTATGAAGGGAAAGAAAAACGGAAAGAAAACCAAAAAACACAGCTAAATCCCAAAGGTTGCTGCAGCTAAGTTTCAGTGGCATCGTGTTATTCAAAACATTGCGTTGCATATATGTATCTTAAAGTTGCTTTAAGGATTTCTGAATTAGACTCAACGGACAACCTTTCATCACCATACAATATCATTTTAAGCAATAGAGCATTTGAAAGATTTGGGAAACCGTAAGGTTGCAAAGTTTAATTGATAAAGCTTCCTTGAAGCCATTCAGTTAAGAGAAATTGGTCAATGTCTATACAAGACCTTTTTATAGACTTGGAACCTCTGGTGCACTTTATCGCCTCCTCCAGCATTAGCCCAACCATGAGATCAAAACGAGAAAGACTGAAGCAATCAATAACATAGAACATACCTGAGGAGAAGGACTCATTCCTCCATCTTGAGCTAACGAAATGACACTTGATGATCTGTGACGAAATGATAATATAAGTAGCACTTCAATCATACGAAAGGCTGTCTCAAAATAGATGTTACGCGCAAATGCTGGCGAATAGATACAACTAAGGACCTTTACACGAGTAATTTTGCGTCGTATGAACGTATGAACGGCGTATGTTCGAATGAAAACCAAACTTTTTCAACGCTTTCAAATCCAGGCTGATTGATTCTTTGGGCCTTGATAACTTTCTCTGTCGTCAAAGCTCATCCTGTTCTTCGCAGAGATTACAAAAAGTTTCGTGCCGTCGAATTTTCGATCTTTTTGAAATTGTGCTGGCTTTGTGTGAACAAAGTCTAAAACAACCTCGTTCCCAGGGTGTTGCTACGTCATTACGCTGATCAAGATGCCGAATAGGCACCCTGGTACACTTCGATCAGATGCACCCAGAAAATGGGTGCATAAGCAGCCATTATGGATTTGCAGCTTGCAAGGCAACACTACTCATGCGATCTTGATTCAAGACAACAAAGCAGTATTGCAACTGTTGTTGCTTAGTGACAAGATGACATATTGTTATTCGAATAATTAGAAAGTTTTGAGAAATAACACACCTTTAGCTATTCTAAGAAATAATCTGAATCGAACGATGTTTCGATTCACTTTGTAGAATTTTCGAATGTGCATAATAGTATTAGAAGCTCTAACGCCACTCGATCGAGCCTCACGTTTAAAAACGTAACGCTCGTCCCAGGCTCTTTTGTAGAATAGAAAGTCTATTCATGTTTTCCATTGTTTCCAAAGAGCCAATCAAATCGCAGAAAGGCCTCTTGTATCCCAGAGTAGAGGTAAAGCGACAAACTCATTCTGGAAACGAGACAGAGTCCAAAGGAAAAAAGATCTTCAATGAAGACTGAAGACTTCAGAACGTATCCTCTGTATGAAAAATTAAGATGTTTCAAAATGGAAATTTTGACCCATACCTTGATGTCCTGGCGCTGTCGAGCCATTCAGTTTTCTTGAAAAGGGTTCTTGAATAAGGAATCTTGCCAGTATATTTTACAATCATACTCATCATTCTGTATGATTTCAAAACACGAACAGCATCTTTGTGCGCGATCTCAAGAAAGTCTAACCCATTCACATCTAAGATTTGATCACCAGCCTAAAAAAACAAGACACGATCAAAAACTGTCAATCATGCCATGATTAAAAACAGCATTACAAAGATGCCATTCATGTTTATTCACACATTTATCACGCTGGAGAGATTTCTGGCTATTTCTAACAAATTTAGGCCTGCAATGCTTGCTGCATCCAGGCATAGGACTCAGGTGAAGAAAATGACAAACAGAGCTACGAGTTAAGGTATCTTGTAACCAAACAGTTGCGAGTGAAGATTTGAAAGGTTTATAGCCAATATCATTTGGCTGCAAGCTTCGTAAAGACATTATCACATAATTGCAAACAAAAATAACTACTACAAACAGACACATACAGAAGGGATTTGGGTCCTCTTTTCAGGGATTCCAGTAACTTTCAACAAAAGCGTTCTGTTCCGGAAATTTACTTGGTTGGTCAAGCACCAGGAAGGTCACCCATCCAGATGTTGACCTTACATGATGGAACATCAGTCCTTAGCGAAAACCATATTTAAGCTGCTCACCCTTTCATACTTCCAAAACAGCCATTCAAATAGGGCACAATTCTTTTGGGATGGCCTGTACTGTACATATCAAAAGAAAGCAATATTTAAATACAAACCCTTATTCCTGATTTTTCTGCAGCATAATTTCTGTCTACTGATGAAACAAAAATTCCCAGACCATATTCCAATCCACCTCTGATTCTCAATCCAAGCCTTGCTCCATTCCGTATGTGCACAATCACCTGGAAAAGTAAAACAAATATTGTTTAAACTTTCAAAGTTTTTCATTTCAATAATTCATAGATCAATCAAACTGATAATTCTAACCACCATATTTTCCCCTTGATTGACAATACACAACTGAATGTTGACATTCAGATTCACACTTCAGGATAGTAATCTCACCTGATGAACCAACAAAAAATGACTTACAGTACAGCACAGGCTATTTGTAAATCAACAACCTATTGATGCTCTATTTAGCTCCCATTCTATTAAGCCCCCTCTCTAATAAGCATCCTCCCCTCTGAGCCAAAATTCTACTGTAAATAAGCCCCCTCTTACATCAAATTCTAAGAGACTACCAAAGATTTTCCAATTACTTAGCTGAACATGTTTGCATGGTAATTTCAGTAACCAGCAGTTGGGGATAAAATGGTGTTGGATTGGTGCATTTGACTGGCAGCAGTGTATACCAAATCAGCAAAATACGGGATAAAAGAACTGAAAAAGTATCATATAGATCCTTGTCATTTGATTTCGCAAATAACCCCCCCCCCTCTCTACCAAGGTCCCCACATGAGTACTAGGCCTTCCTCATTCAAAATATGATGTGAGCAAAACATGCACACCAGTTGAGTTGCACCTGTTATTTACATTTATCAATAATTGAGGTTTGAAATTATGATAAAGAGAGTAAACTCATAAGGCAGTTATATAAGTCAAAAGACAGCCAAACAATAAAATACAATTAGGCAAAACAATAAAAAAGTTTCACATACAAAGAAGTATGTAAAGTTTTGAAGCAAAAATTGCATTCAATTAAAATTTAAAGTTTTAAATTACTTGATCCTGACAAGTTTCAACTAATCCCTTGTGGGAATATATGGTAAAGATTGCAAATAAAATGTTGATGCTTAGACTTTGCTCCTCAAAAAAGATGATGTATATCATATAAAAATTTGCATATGTGATTAATCACTTTTTTAACATTACTAGAATGTGTGCCAAGAAGTGCATCACAATTGAAACCCCTGCAATACTTAAGGAGTCTGGCTGATTTTGAGTAAAGACTAAAATTCATACAATACAGGGGAATTTCATCCAAAGCTGCTATGTTCAGAGAGAATTTCCAAATGAGGATTTTTTGTTGGAAATGAAACTCCTTGTTGGCTTGTCACTCAACTTTGACATTTCCACATACTTATGAATCCTTTTGCAACAAACTCTTAAAGGAACAAGGAAAGAGTCAATCATATGTAAAGAATCAATATGAGGGAGACAACATTCTTGTCACAAATCATTCAGTTGGGTCAAAAGTATTTGGTCTCATTTTCTACAAAAATAACACCAACTTTTTTCTCAAGGAAGAATTTGTGAAGCCTACTATTGGTTCTTTGTTGGCCACACATTTCCCAAAATTTGTCATTTTAACTTTCAACCCTTATGTTTAAGTGGGCGCAGCAGTTACAGTAAAACAAAAGTGGAACTTACCCTTCTCTCTTCATCATCCTGCAACAAACGTATATCTCCTACGCTCCTTGATCTTCCAAAATCATCTTTCCTATTATGATTCAAAGGAGGGGATACTGCTCTGCCATTTGTGTCTACCCATTGGTATTCCATGTGTGCCAAACGTGCTCCTGGTACCAAATCAGATGAGAAGACAAGCATCTTCAATTTTTTGCTCTGCAGTATGATCTACAAAGTACAGAAAGAAGTTTGATGGTTGGCAATTTTTAGATTAAATCCCTGCCCAACTTGGAAGATCTGAATCCTACAGTGAAAAGCGTTGGTGTTTGAGAGTTGGTGAATCTGGTATATGTTAGCATCATTATGGAGATCTTTCTTTTGTGTTTTGTTCTTAGTTGTTTCTAAGATGGCATAGCATGCATCAAAGGCTGTAAATCTTAGCATGCATAAAACAAATTTCTGTCATGGATCCCAGGCTTATATCATTTACTTGAAAATTCAATTAATGATATTGAAAAGCAAATACTGTATCCTTTGTAAAATATGCAAAGAGATATACATTAGTATACTGTATACTTTACAAAGTTTCCTTTTTGCTTTTCAGAATAAAAATTTGGGCAAAATCTAGTCATTAGACCTTCTGACCCACAAACTAGAAATAACAGAAACTACAAAAAATTTCTTAAATTTTCACTAGATGATAAGATTGCACCAATGTAGCAGGGAACCTACCGTATTTCAACAGCTTTAAAGTGTGCAAACAGTATCTTTGAGATGATTTGTAATGTGTGTGAGAAGATTTGATTCTTTAAGAAGATTCTTTTTTAGGTCAATAAATTGCTAGCTTCCCATTTACAATATGTACGAAAGAAAACATCATTTGCAAGACATGATAGATGTCCAAATTTCTTAAAATGAAACCATAAATTCTACTTTCAGTCATGGTTTTGGTTTTCAAAGACTTTGATATGTCTGTCTTTATAACTATTTTGGTTTCATCAAATCATTTAAATTTGTGTTGAGGAATTTTCAGTTTGTTAACAGTAGCTTCAATCCAGCCTGCAGAGCACGGCACTTCTTGATGATATCATACAAGGAGAAATTTCTTTGTCCCCTCCCCTGTTGTCTTTTTTGAAAAGCCTATTGAAATCCCCAGTGTGCAAATGCCATGCTCTGCATACCTCGCTTTTATCATATCTCACAAATGGAAACAGTTAAATTCCAGAAAACCAAACTTCAAAACAAAGAAAACAAATTGACTAGACATCTTGTTGGTTACCAACCTGAACAGCCGTAGCATGGTCGATATTCTGAAAATTATGCTCATTCAGCTTGATAATCTGGTCACCAACAGACAAATTTTTCTTATCCGCAACTGACCCTTCATCAACAGAGGAAATAAAAATCCCTAGGCCATGTTCAGCACCACCTCTGATGCTGAAACCAAATCCAGAACTTTTAGAGCTTCGTCTGAGTGTAATGAGATGTGTTTTTGATTGTTTTCCCTGCTGACTTGCACTCCTGAGTGATGGGACAGACACACTCAGCTGATTGCTTGATAATGCTGATAGTGGTCTAGCAGCTGGAGAATTTGTCTTACTTGGTCTTGGGAGTGAATCTGTGATATATGGATTATTACGATTTGTTATTTGTTGTCTTTGGTGGATAGGATATGAGTTATTAAGGTTGTTTCTGCTATTTACACGCAGTTTAACTTGTTTATTGTTTCTGTTTTCATTTGCTTTATAGTATACATTATAATCTGATGTTTTCATCCATAATTGAAGGAAATGTTCCCGTTCTCTGTTCGGTAAGATTGCCACAAGATACGGAATAACTTCTTGCTTGCTTGGTGAACTCAAAAGCCTTCTGAGTGAAAGTACAAACTTCTCGCGGCCTCTTCTTGATTGGAAGTCACTAAGTATGAGTGTGAAATGTTTTCTCTCTTTTTCGCTGAGTGTGTAAATCAATGTATCGTGAAGCATTCGCATGTTTTCTGCTCTTTGTTTTTTGTCCGCCATCGCGATTTGGAGTTAGGCCCTCCTTCTATGACCAACTTTGTGATGTCCTAGTGTGTATTCATTCAAAGTTTTGAGCATAACTTTGTTGGTTCCACTATTCAATGTCTAGTTCTACGCATGAATAATGCCATTAATAAAACAATACTTTATAATCATGAATAAATAATGCTATTTTCTTCAACATTCTTCTTCGCTGCTTTTCTTCTCTGATTACATTCTCAACTAACTCTCAGCATAGCCTCTCTTTCGATTGTTTGTTTTCGCAATCCAAGTCCAGAGTAGATTTATTACACAAGTTCGTAATGCTTCTCATAGCTCCTTCATTGTTGTTGTTGTTCTTTCTTTGAAAATAAGTGCTTGGCAGTTTGCAGGACGGGATAGTGGACCTTTGTAATAAGTCTAAATGTATTCAGCAGTGCTAAAAAATTTGCTAAAACGCAAAACTATTGGTATAACACTAAGTGATATTTTTATTGGCGGATGTTTTCGCCGGACGTCAGGCATGAGCCAGATTTGAATTTTTGTTCCTATTTCCATGTTTTTTTGTTTCCTATTTCCTTCACCCAAAAAAAAGCAAATTTGTTTGCTATCGCCTTAACAATCCATTATGCAATTTCAACAACCTTCGACGAAAATCCAAATATCTTTTCATTAGCAAGAAAATGAAAAAAAAACACGAGTATATATTTGTAAATTTAATTGTTCAAACACAATCAACTCGCACAAGAGTATACTTATTCTAAACTTCATCTTTAAATTTCAAAACACAATTCACTTGATTATGAATTTAATACTTCAAATGATTTGAATAACGGTCCAGCCGAAATGCAAAATATCCTTGGTCTGACAACCAAGAAAGAATATACATTTATTGTAGGAAACTACAAGATTATTGACTTGTTGAGATGCCAACAGTACTAATGCCACACTGTTCCTACGAAGGCACAGCATGGAATGAATTTTAAGGAGATTGCGCCTTTTTAAATGAAAGTGGGTATAGTAATGATTGATCTTTATAATATTCACTCATTTGTTCCTTTGCGAAAACAAAATCAGCTCTATTTCAGCAGTATTAAAAAATATTTCTCGAACAAGGCTGCTTCTAGTTCGAAAATTCATCATCGAATTATGCGTCCAATGCACCAGTAACTTATTGAGTGCCACAGAAATCACCACATACAGAAAAAAGTAATTTCTCTTGCATTTCAATATATGGAGGCCGAGGCAATGTCACATACAAAACGCAATTTCAACATTTTTTTGATTACCACAAAAGCTCTATTAAGCCACTGGGGGCTTATTCAGTCCCAACTACTCCAGAAGGTGGACCTTGCTAGAGATGGGGGCTTATTCAAACAGTAAGATGACAAAGACATAAATAGTAGCTTTTTAGTTCTTTTACCCTATATTCTTGGGAATCAACAAACATCTTTATTCCAAACGATCTCAACATTAAATTGCTGTGGCGTAGTGGTACAATCCCTCTGACTCTGCAGCCAGCACAATCAGACGGAGTTCGTTCGATCCGAGAGAGCCTCAGCACTTGAGACGTATGAAAATGGGTTGCGAACTCAATTGGATATACTCTATTTCCGCGTTCACAGCGCCTGGTGCCTTGGCGCTAAAAAACACAACTTCACCGTCGCATTAACATGCAAATATTTCAGCTACGTTGATGGAAAATCTTTGGCAACCCCTGCCATTTGACAATGTGGGGTGGCCTAATAGAGAAGGGACTTATCTTGAATCTTGGTTTGGAAGTGATGGGCTTAGCAGAGGGGGGACTCATAGAGAATGATTGAATGATAGAGAGGAAAGAGAAGAGGCTCGTAATAGAGCTTTTCGGTAATGTGCATCTGTTTCAGGATCTGCACTATGCTTACAAAAGGCGTTGTATAAAGCACACTCTGCAGTCAGCGTACTGTGTCCAATATGCATGTCCAAATACGAGCCATGGAAAGTTGGTGGGAATCTCAAAAAGTTTTGTGACTTGTCAAAGTTTTCTCTTTTCAAACCAGCTTCAAACACGACTCATTCATCTTGTCAGATTGCAATTAGAAGGGTCACGTGACGATGACGTAACAGCTAAATAACAAGGCAGGCCACTCTGGGTCGGCATCGTTTCATTGTAGTATTGTGATCTGAGATGCATGGCATGGTCCATGATTGGCACAGGCAAATGTGATGCAGATCCATAAATAGTTTGTGTTGCATTTGGGTTCATCGTTGCATAATATGGGCTGGTAATGAGTGGGTGATATATGGATGAAAAATAACCTGTGTTTGTCATCGGCTGATGATTGTTTGATTGCATTGCTTGTGGACTATATGTTGCATTTGTGTAATTTGCCAAATGATACCTGCAAAAATAAGATGCATTGTTGACTTAAAAGAGGGTGGCAGGATTTGAGAATTGCCTTCTTGTCTGTGAGGAAGACCACCTAATAGTGTGGCCATGCTCACATTGCGTATCATAAAGTTTTTGCGTTCTTCCTGCCGTTGGTAACAACTTTTGACAATATTCCTTTTCTTTAAATAACTTCAGGCAAAAATTAAGGCTATGACCTGTTCATTTCTCAAAGAATCGCATCACTTTTGTATATGATATTCGATGCAAAAATGTAAAGCTATCAGCAAGCCTTTCGGCGAAGAAACAACTTCCCTTTCTGAGCATAGGCGTTTTCTGGCAGTTATGTGTGATGATGTGGGCATGTGGCACTACAGCTTGTGCCCTGGGAGAACTTTCTTCAGAGTCCTCATTTATAGATATGTCATTTTCTCGCCAAGTAATCTGGTATTGACGAGGAACAGCCGAATATCGGCCAAAATATCGATTTTTCTGAATATTTGATTAAAAACATTTATGGCAAAAAGTCGGCGAAATATTTTATCATCCAATTGCCGGTATCTTAACAGTTTTGTCAACTGTTTATCTACAACTGACAGCGTTATAACAGGTTTTAACTGTACTGATCAACTTACTGATCAATCGATCAGCTCGGAAGGTCCTTTAAACTCAGGACGATGAGTCTCTTCATTGATAATAGAACGCTGTTCTATTATCTATGGTCCCTTGTATCCCTGTGGGTAAACTTTGCAGAACAGGGACTGATAATGAAACAGTGAAAAAGCTGACCTAATCTTCTGCCTTCATCAATCGAAATATGATGAAATCACGGCTTCAAACGCCGAATCCTATGGGAATGTTATCAGTTCTTCAATTGAATCGAAAATTCTATCACATTTTCCGTAACCATAGTAATGCACAACTAGAAATCTCAGAGTTTGGGCCTAAGAAGGGTCAGACTCTTCATCAACCTCGATTCCAGGGCTATCTTTGTCTTCAGTTACCCTGGGTTCGAGGTTGACTTTTCATAGCTATGTTTAGAAGTCTCTTCTGATTGAAGCGCCATCATCAAGTTAAAAGAGCAAAATGTAACACGGGATTCTAAGTCATAAAACTAAAGTTCCTTATTGGTACTATTTCAAAGTTTCAAAGAAGTTTTCTTTTCATCAAAATGTTTGTGTTAATGCTACCATCTTTAAAACTCACCCATTTGTTACTGCCGTTGCTGTTGCTGTAGCAGTCCCAGTTGCATGTCTTTGATATTTCGATTGTGCCATATATGGGGTCATTTCTGCTCCTTTACGCTTTCTTCGGCTTTTTGCATCTTGATAGTTGAGGAACTTCTGATACAGCTGTAACAAGGGAAATTAAAAGGGCTCAAAATAGAATTGGATGCTTCTGTTCTTGTCCTTAACAGTCCTTTAGTGAAAGGCTTAAAATGCAAAATGCAGAGATGATAAATTACAAGGTAGCTTGCTCTTAGACTTATGACAATGAATTCCTCGTATCCCTGCGGTAAACGTTGCTCAACAGGGACATAATAAAACATTGAAAAGGCTGACCCTATTTTTTGCCTCATCAATCGAATTATTATGAAATCATGGCTTCCAACGTCGAATCCGTTGGGAATGTTAGTTTTTCAATCGAATCGAAAATTCTATCACATTTGCCATAACCATAGTAATTCACAAATCTCGCAATCTGATTGGTACTCTAGGAAGCTCAGAGTTTGGGCCTAAAGGGGGTCAGGTTTTCCAAAGAGATGTTATAAGTCTCTGTTGACCGAAGCGCCATCATCAAGTCAAAGGAGCACAGGGAAACAAGGGACTCCAGGTCATTACCCTGGGCACCAGACTCTTAGCGAGAGTCTGGTACCCAGGGTACCAGGTCATAAGTCTAGCTTGATCTATTCAGTATAGCGACTGTTAGTTGATTACTTTGTCATAACCAATACGAATGCCAATAACATCGGTTTGCGTAGACAAAGAAACATCATCACTCACTTTTTGTACACGTGCGTTTTATGAGAAATTAAGAACTTCTTAAAGATCCAGTTTTAATGCTTCCTGCACCATCCTAATAATTTTGAAACGAAGTTATTTGAAGCCGTTCCAATGTTTCAACCCCGTTTCAACATTACTTCTGACTGGGGAAAAATAAGAGTAAAGGAATAATATACAAAGAATCTCCCAAGTTATATTTCTTAGTGCTGGAGTTTCTAAAATTTTTGGCGATCTGAGAGTCAAGTTTCCTATAAGCAATTTCGTATAAAAATACATGTTTCATTAGGCCCATTACTCAGTTGTCTTTGTTTTTAGCTTCACTGCTTAGTTTGAGATAACACAAACTCGTGGAAATGAATTTTCAATAACCTGAAAAAACTACCATTCAGTTTGATTACATTGCTTTAAAATTGCTCCCCATATCCAGCGTTTTCAGCACGCAGCTGTTGCGACGAGAAGTAATTCCTTTGGTGGCGATTGCAAGCGCCTGGGGTGGGAGTTGAAACTTGTTCCTACTCCCAAAACGCACAAAAATCGGTCGCTTTTAAGTAGATTGATCGCTAAAGTTTTATGAACTGCGCATGCTCCTATTTGGTCGCAGCATCCGCTGACTCCAATCGAGGGATATGGAGAGCCGCCTTTACCTGTTGCTGTATAATTGTTGGTAAATGTTCTTGCACAACTTTCAAGTAGTATACTGTTAATTCGAGGACCTACGGAGGAATGCAGGCAATCATTGAATACAATGAGCTGCACGAATCTCTAAATTGTCCAAACAAGTCTTTTTGGGAGCAGATATCTTCAACTTGGTTCTTTGGATACTTTCATTAAATATTGTTAGGTAAAGCAAAGATTAGTTTGCAGCAGTTCTTGATAGTGGGGGTCGTAGGGGCAGACAGTTCGCAGTTTCTAGCTGTGTTGGGACTGTTTGATGGTTTTGACCGTAAATATGACGGTTTTGCGGTTTATCTTTTTTCGAGGGTTTCCAAATCTCTTCACAAATGTGATTCAAAAGTCAAGTTATCACAAAATTGAAGTCAAAAGCTACGAATGATTATCCAGTACGATATAGTTTTATGAAAATTCGTTTGATTTTCACCTTCTTCAGAGGATCTAAAGCATTGAAATTAGCTTTCCCTTCTTTGCGTAATAAAGATGATAACGAGGTAGTCGTCTGTAGCACAGAACCGAGACGGTATTTGCAAAGCGTGGACAGATGTATCGGTTTTAGACGATTCTTGAGGCGGTTGCAAGGTTTTCTGAGGTATTTTGGTCGCTTGACTGTTTCTGGTGAAACCCTACGGCCCCCCGTTTGCTAACTCTTCATTTGCAAACTGCAGTAACTGCCTTGGCAGCATAACTTGAAAATTCCTACGAAATAGGCTGAAAGATACTAACCGTTGCCATATCTTGCCTCCTTCCAGCCATTAATTGCTTTGGTAATAGTTTTCTCAGCTCATCACAACTTTCTTTTATTCGCTCTCTAAAAGAGACACAGGTTTTTAGTTCTTTGCTATGATCTGAGCTCTCTACTTTCAGTGTCAGAAAATATGCAATGGAAGAGTAAGTAATTTGCAAAATTTGTCTGGAAATTACAGAAATTGATCCTTTAGGCCATACTTTCGAAGTTTAAAAAAAATCTAATTCTGCTGCATTTCCCTCACCGAGGGGGGAGTGCCAGTCCCGAAAAGTAGGGTGGAAAAAAGGGACAAAATTGATCGCAAGAAGTAAAACCACATGTTTTTACATCAGTTTAGCAACGACAAGAACAATTTAGGATGCAAATCAAAGTCTCTAATGCATGGATTGATTGGGGCCATGACCTTCTTCCAAACGTTAAAAGTTCTTTTAAAAGTCATTATCCAAATAAATGAAAGAAAAAGTCTCAATGTTTACTTCTCATGATAACCATGGCACAGCTACATGCTACATGATAAATCGGCTTACTACAGGCGGCCAACTGGGGGGGGGGGAGATCAAAGCTTCAGAGTGATTTGGGATCTTCTAGGGAACTGACCTGTTGACGTTTACTGTGGTAAAGACTCGTGTCTTCTGCTGTGGCAGTTATAATCAAGTCATTTTAATCTCAGCAGAGAACACAGTTTAGAATACAAGTGAAACTGGTTGAAAGTAATTTTCTGAACCACCAGAATTTTGGTAACTTACTGGCAACTCCAACTGGTAACTGGCAACTGGGAACTTACCATTGGAAATTTCACCCAACTTCGAAAGACCTTTGGGATGTGTATTTGAGACAGAATTCGCTTTTTATGTCAAGTTTTCATTTCCACGGCGGTGGAGCTTATTTCCATGGTAAGCATTCCCCAACTGGTGCTTATGACAAACATTTCATGATCCCTCACTTTCCAAAATGATGGCCCGATAGCTTTTGCACAAAAATGCCAGTTTGTTCTTTAGGAGGATCAAGGATTAAATGATGTGCTAAGCGTCCTAAAATTACGCGAAAAACGGCTTCCTATTTTTCCCATTGTCTGAAGGGTACAGTCATGAAAAACTTCTTGAGGGTTTGGACCCCAGACCCCAATCTTCCTTTTATTGGCCCCCAAGCTCTAAGGCTCCTACCCCTGTAACCTTTTTATCCTCACGCTATCGTCCTTGCGGTATGGTAAAGTAGCTTGCAGGTAGAGTAATATCCATAATATTATGGATAATCTTTAATCGAATCAAAGACAGATTTTGCTAAGTCTTCGATCAAACAACGACTTTGAAAGACCAAGACTTTTCCAACCCTGCAAATGTAAAATATGTAGAGGGGAATAATGCTGGCAAACCTTCTCTCCCTCTCTTTGCTACTGTGTTTTGCATAGTCATCAGGAACAACTGATATTCTCATATTTGAGCTGCCAGGCGTACCATTAACAATGTAACTTGTGTTCTGTGGTATGACGACGGTGGTCGTAAAAGCAGAATTCGCTTCGTAGGACCTTTGCTGATGTTGACAAGTACTTGGATAAACAGTTGCAGAAGGAGTTACAGATGGCTGGCTGGTAGGCGTCTTAGTCATTGGTGCTGTGTTGTTCCCTGATTGAGCTCCAGCCTTCAGTTTGCTGTCCACATCTTCGGGCAAAAGAAAAACATTGAATTTCAAAATCTTAGAAAGTGAATCGTTCTTTACCCTGAGTACCAGACTCTCTCTAAAAGAAAATTTTCTTTTTTTTTCTTTTAGAGAGAGTCTGGTACCCAGGGTAATCGTTCTTCAGCTAGCATAAAAAGCATCGACTTGACATGTTTTGTGATTTTGCATGAGATATGAAATTTAATGGAGGGAAAATAGCAGCGTTTTGATTTCATTCAATATTAACTATTAAAGGTGGCCTGTCACGTATTTGATTGGCCACAACAGTCAGAGGTCAGCACAATGGATTTCTTTGTGAGTCTGTGTATTGGAAACAAAGGAGTGCTAATCATCTTGACTTTCTACGGTCGTAGAAAATCAGAGGAGGAGTAGCAGCCATTCAAATTTCCTATTCTTTTTATTGTCATTATCATCAAATCGAATGCGTGACAAACTGCCTTTAATATCAACCATTGACTATTGTGCACTACAAATCGTAGCAAGGTATTGTTCGATTCTGATTCTTTTCAGATTAGCTTCAAGGTCTATTTTTCAATATCATTTCTTTTAAATTCAGGGAACAGTGTCTTTTCAAAGGTCGTGAGTTCTTTTTTTCACCCGGTACATATGAACTATCATTTTATATGCAATGTTTACCTTTCTGTACATTTTGATGCAAATCTAGAATTTGTTGAATGACATTCCATCCTGAAGGATTTTGCTTGGACGCGTTGGCATCTAAATTGGTCACGGCACCACTATTAGCATTTGGTAAAACAACTTCTGACTGGATTTGTCGATTGGCATTAGAACTAACTAGTTGCATCTGACAATGAGTTGAATAGGTTGGCAGGGAACTTTGACCTACAAGCCAAGAAGGATAAGTCATGGTATAGATACTGGCGCAGTGGTGTGATCCTCTGACTTTGCAGACAGAACAGTCGAGTGAACAAGGTTCAATCATATGTAGATCCCCTACCACTTGGGCATCATACAAGCGGCCACTTGAGCATCATACAAGGGGTCGAGGAAGCGATTAGGTCTTCTCTACTTCTGAGATCTCAATTATTGTCATTAAAACCGCAACTTTGCTTCAGGAATTGGCAACAAGTATTGGAGACTGTGAGAGGGGGGACTGAGCAACGGGGGAGGGGGGCACACAAAGAAGAAGTGCATTGTGCTATGTTGATTCGTTCAACAAAGTCTTTCGAGCGATATCTAAGAAAACATTGTACGAACAAGAGCGATCAATACGTGTTAGGGTTAAAACTCATGTTTACTCAACATTGCATATCATTGGGATTTGGAATATCAATTGTATCCAAAAAATGGTGCTCTAAATTACCTGTAGAAACAATGTTTTTAGTAAATCGAAGTCACCTACGGGTTCTCCAATAATTTTTCTTGAACAAACTGAATTGCAAAACTCTGATAAAACCTTCCACCTTCAAAAATTCATGGCATTAACAGTACTGAATGGAACTGAATAAATCAATATTTGCTTGACAGCCAAAAGATCGAAGTATTTTTTGGATTTTCTTGCCTTCTTACGAGTACTGCAGATATAGATCGATTCAATTTTACAAAAAGATAACATTTTCAAATCTATCGTCATGGGAATGAAAACCTTTCTTACTTGAATCAAAATCAAGCGTTTTAGTTTTATAAAGTTGAAATTACTTATATGTCTAGTGCTCATAAATACGAGAAAATCAAAAAATACTTCAATCTTTTGGCTTTTGAATGATTCACTAAATGAAATACCTCTGGTGCCATGAATTTCAAAAGTGGGAAGTTTTGTTCATTGTATTTTGCAACTTCAAATCGTGCCCTCTCATTTTGTAGCAGAGAAAAAAGGATGCATAGATATTTCGTTTGGCCTTTCTACGTCTATTCCCTTTAGCTAGCTGATAACTAAAAAGTCTACAAACCTTTAAATTATAAATCTTTTTGAAATCATGTTTATACCTGTTGTCAAATAAGTCGTGCAAATTTGAGGTGATGTTGTTTTATCATCAACATAGCCTTGTTGTCCTTCTACTTGACGAATTGTTGCTTCAGAATTTTCTGATTCGCAGAATGACGTAATTTGATCGGTTGAATCACATGCTGGAATTGGACTTGCATTGCTTCGATTTGGTGCCCACGGATGCTTTGAAAAGTTGACATCGAGGCTACGTAAGAGAAACTCAAGTTGTTATATTAAACTGACGATGTGATTCCTTGTATTCGTTCAATATTCATAATCTGATGTTTAAGAACAACAACAACAACAACAACAACAACCGTAAGCTAGAGGGACTTATGTAATATAGTCTATTGTTACATCTGTGACGAATTTTTCATGTTGCCTATCGGGTAAGAAAAATGGCAATCTTCGTATGAAGGCCACTGCATCTGGTTATAAAGATGATAATTTTGGCAAATACATTATAATGATAGACACGTTCAAATTAACGTTGAGTTTTACTTGACTCAAAGCGGCCACTCCGCTCTAAAAGTTTAAGGATACTCTGAAAAAAGTGCTTCTAAGAAACATTTAAAAACAGGTTTATAGTTAACGCGAAAATTTTCTCAACAGGAATGAATTTAAATTTTTTCAGCACTTTTTATCCTCCTTGGAAGATGAAATTTTCCTGAATGACATTCTTGTGCTCCCATGTCAGGGATGACACGTTCGTCCGCATAAAGGGCTAGCACGTGATAAAGCATGTAAATGTCATTGCTGTCAGGCAGAAAATTTGATCGTGATTTTAAGTCTCCTTTGAAGGTTTGTTGAAGGGGCTTTCTTGAAAATAGTCCCTCATAATTTTAGGATAGAGTAACTGATTTTAGTCACGTAAATTTTGAAATGGATTTGAATTTGTCCATCAATTGATAATCCGTCCAGTTGTCAGCAAGTTTGTCGTCATAAATTTTGTTAAATAGCCTGGCGCTAAAATTGAGCTCAATACTTGAGGATGAAGGTGAAGTTGCGGCTTTTAGAGCCAAGTGCCAGAATTGGAGAAGTAGCTAAGAGCTAATCGAGTCCGTGATCCTTTGTCATGACGCTCAAGTGATGAGGCTTTGCCGGGTATCGAACCCATTACGCCTGGGGATTGTTCTGGCTCAAAAAGTCAGAGGATTACACCACTGCGCTTCAACGACTTCACCAACAACTTAAAGAAGCAACAGTTGCAGTAAAAGTGTGAATGCAAACCTTTGGCTTGTTGTTTTCTGATATGAAGGTGGTCTCTTCTCATCTTTTCTTCCACTTGCTGATGCAATGAAAGCGAGGTTTCGGCTCACTTTATCATCAGCAACTTGAGGTTCTGCAAGTTTGACAATTATATATCACTGTATTGTTTCATGCATTTCACAAAAATCTGTCAACACTCATAAGGAGAAATATGGCCTCATTTTGATCTGCAACCATGGTTTTCTAGTGTTTAACCAGATCACAAAATTATTTTCATGCAGCATAAAATAAGGCCATCTCCACAGTGCTGCATTGCATGACGGTTACCCAAGAGCCTTCAAGGAAGAGAATAAGATAATCACTGTCTCTTTCTTTGGAAGGTGAACGAAATCATTAGCTTTCTTTGTTTTTAAATTTTCAAGCTTTTAAAGCTTTAAATTTCTTTGTTTATTTGTAGTAATTGTAATGGGTGCCTTGTAAAGAAGTACTGCCATCTACACCGTGGATAGCAGAAATGCATATTACCGTACGCCCTTTCGGCGGGGCGGTGCGTGCTGGGTGATTAGCTTCGTTGCCTGGTGCGCGCCGTTTTGTTCAAAGACGTGTTTCCATGATATTGATATTGTATGGGTGCTTTATAGATCATTTCCAGTAAGGTGGTGGAGGTCTTCTTTCTGAGACGCCCGTTCGAGTTGTTTTTCTTTCCTTTTAGACGAATTATTTGTACACACATCTTGAAATCATTGTAAGTGGCTGTCGCAGTTGGAACTCGCTGACATCATGTCTTTCCAGCTATGGCAGCCATAGAATATTTGCGTTGTTTAGAAGCAGTTTTAGGATTTTATGTGATAAAAACAAAATCATTAGCTAACATACAAGATAACACTGATTCGCCTGCAAAGGTAACCATCGAACGAAATACTGGAATTGACCTTTTCTACAGGGTGTTCGCAAACACTGTTCCAATGTTTATGGCTGTTTTGAAGGAACTGTACATTTCATTGCTCTGTTGTTGACGCAGTTACCTAGGAGAGGCTTCAACTTAGAGTTTGAGGCCATTTTATAACCAATCAGACAAGCAGATGCTGATTTATGGTAATGGTACATAAAAATTAAAGAAGTGATCGTTTGACGAACAGCACTTTGCTCTTTTCCAAACATTTTGAAATTACATAGATTTTGTAATACTGTAAAGGGTACTCTTATGACTTTTGCATACCATGAATCAGCAGCCACTCGTTAGACTGGCTAAAAAAAGGTTTAGAACACTAAGTAGAAACCTATCCCATGCAAATGTAGCAAGTAAGGAGAAATAGAGAGCACAGCTCCTCCACAGAAGCCACACAAATAGGGCAGGCACAATTATTTCGGACAAGCTGTGTCAAAGTTCATAACATAAATTCGTCATACCTCTTTTGACAGTTTGACAAATGAACTTTCCAAGAGCACCATCAATAGCTGAATGATACAATGGACCATATATGATTTCTGTTATTCCATAATTTTTCCAACGATCATCTGTTAAGAAAAAGAAATTTCCAATGATTTGTGCTGCCAGGCTGCTCTTTTGCAATCAGATTTGCAAAATTTGTCCAAACATCTGATTTCACTGTCGAAGCTCTTATGAATTCAAATTCTTTAAATCGTTATAATCTCAAACGAAGGCAGATATGAAAGTGGAAATTTGCTTATGTTTGAGAAAAACTTCAAATTAGGATAAAGTTTCTGAGTATAAAAGTCATGTACTAATCAGCGACTCAGAAACTAGCTCTGTGATTGTGGTACAAAACATATCATTTGATTTGTATTAGCAAATTTTCACTCCCAAGAAATGCTGCGATTACTCCTGGAAAGGGCTTTTTGCTTAGCTTGCACACAAAATGCATGTATAGTTTTTAAATAGGAAACAAACTTTTTTCAGATCTGTGCCAGTTTCTTATAAAATGGAGTATTATTTTGAAAATCAGGGTCTGTTTTTCTTTAATGTGTGTTTCTTATATGCAAGACACTACTATACTCCTTGAAGCCACAAACCTTTTATTGTATCAGCATGCTTGAAGCCAATAATTGGAGTGTTATGATTGGATAATGTTGAAGACCTGAAGATGATTAAAGATTCATTCTAGCTTTTAGCATTCTATAGGCACAACCCAAGTAAACAATGTTTTACTTTTTCACAACAAGATAAAAAACATGGAGGAAGGAAATGGAAACAAACATGGCAAACAGATCCGTCGGTACTAAATTCATTGGGGGGGGGACTGAAAAGGAGTACGAGGGAAGCGAGCAACGATAGGCTTGCCTCCAGTAATTCCATGACCACGCTCTCTAGATCTTTGGAGAACGCCCAATCATTTGAAAATCTGTCATTGAAGGAAGCAAAGGATCACGGCTGATGGAAATCTTTCTAGGAAAATTTTGAAATGTTGCATGACACCAAATGATGTTGCATTTTTGATAGATTTTTGGCAGCTTTCTTGAATATATATGACATCCAATCTTCATTCCTTCGACTTTGGCTTTCAACGCCTTTTTCCCATACAAAATCAACCAACTTCAGCAAATCTTTGGGCTCCAGCTCCCCCCTCCCCCTCCGCTTCCGACGGGCATAACAAATGAGCAACAAGGAGAGAAATGAAGACGCCCAACCACCCACATCGTATGGAGCTGGCAGCTGCAGAAGATTTAGATTAACAGATTAGACATAAGAGGGGTGAAAAACGCAGATTGGCTGCATTTTCATTTGATCGGAAAACTTTGTTGGCGATCAAAAGAATCTTGGTACACGTTATTTTCACCGGAATGAACTCAAGCTCTGGAGATATTCCCTTTCAAACATAGGAGAAGCTCAAATGTCGCACTTCTAAAAGAATCTGAAATGTTCATTTCCAAAGGCCACCATCATCTTGAGTAAACTTGCAAGACGAAGAAATACTTAAAATCAAATTACCTAATTGCCAGAGAAACTCTGAAGAAATTTTCAATAACATCACCATTCAGGTCCAGAAAGATGAGGCTGTATGTTCGTAGGGAACAAATTCGAAATGACGATTCTGGAAAACAATGAGAAACTTCGATTTCTGCTCCCAGGACTTTTGCCCTTTCTTCGATCAAATTCATTATCTGAACATCTTTGCAAAAACTTATGAGCAGCACCACTGCCTAGAAAGAAAAATTCATTTATATCAAGAGCAACAATTCAAAAGTGACGTAATATGAAAGTTTAGTTTTGAAGAATATCTACTACCTGGTGAGTCAAAAAGTTAACACGTTTGCTGGATTGTGAAACAAAAGATAGACAAATTTGTAGAGAGACCACTATCTACTCTCTGCAAAACAACAATAATCAAAATATAACATAAACCTGTAACTAGAGAGAACACTGTTAAACCTGAAAGAAAATTAAGTAACCACCAACAACGCTATATCACCAAATAATTTCACCAAATAAGTGTTTCATTGCACACTCTTCAGTTTGGCTCATGCGAAGAATAGATGAATGAAACCACTATTCTGTTTTATGCCGAACCAATAAAAGACATTTGAGTATCACATGAACATCACACCTGAGCCACTGATTGGCTAATCTCAAACAACGGCCATCCAATTGACAATTGCCAAAACTTTTGGTTTCAACTTCAAAACAGCCCTGTGGTGTTATGTATCTCTTCTTCACATGAACTAAACTGAAGAGTGTGCCATGAAACACGTGCTTGGTGAAATGATTTGGTGATATAACGTTGTTGGTAAATGATTACTTGATTTTCTTGCAGGTTTAACGGTTTTCTCTCTAGTTACAGGTTTATTTCATATTTTGACCCTTGTTGCTTTACAGGAGTGTTCTCTTGACGTGTTACAACGTTATCCGTGTTACAACTTTATTAGAATGAGCTCGCTATTCAAGGCTATTTTACAGTTTTGTACCACAAATCATTTATCTGCAGAAAAAGACTCCTGTAAACGAGCAACAACCAAATAAACTTGTAACTAAAGAGAAAATTGTTGAAACATGTAAGAGAAAAGCGAATTAATTTCATGCCACCAGTATCCAAAGTGATATTGTCAATATATCAGCCAAAACGAAAATTAGTTGTGGAAATGTTGTTTGGTAAAATCATTCATCATATAGACACAGAAATCAGCAAAATCCAGGTAAGTGGCTTGTTTGAGAGGGGAGATTCCTCGTTCAATAGTGGTCCATTATCATCATCATCATCATCATCATCATCATCATCATCATCATCATCATCATCATCATCATCATCATCATCATCATCATCATCATCATCATCAGCAGCAGCAGCAGCAGCAGCAGCAGCAGCAGCAGCAGCAGCAGCAGCAGCAGCAGCGTGCTCACGAAATTGAATGGCACTCAGTATGATGCAAATATAAAAATGTCATTTCGTAAAGAATTATTTCTTTGAAAGGTGGTCTGCCTGAAAACTTAGACGTTCATAATAAATGTTAAGGTAATCATTTTAGTCATTCAAGTTTGACCGAAGAGTAAGATTCCACTTCATTCCATTTCTACTCACCCCTTCTTCTTTGACATAACTCTTATTTTCATTTTTATTTTCATCTTTCGATTCTCGATTCCAATTTTTCTGCGACATTAGATTGTCTTGCTCACAAATAGCAACTGTCCCAAAATCTTGGTACTGTTCATTATTTTCTGTGCCATCTTCTTGGAATAATTTTCTCCTGACATTATTTTGTTCCACTTTGACGAACCCCACTTCTTTTTTGTCATTTTCTTCATTGTCATAATTTATCTGCGAAGCGTCCAGCTCCATCGTATCTGGGTTGAAGGACAACATATCAAAATACTTTTAGCTTCAAGGTGTTCAAAGATCTCTGCTCAGAGAATTTTTTAGATGTTGCTTTTTGCAAAATACACTACAGACTTGCTTACTCTAATCATTCAAGACAAACTCGTCTTCGTACCTATCGCTAGCAAATTCTTATCAAGAAAGGTGGGGTTAAGGGACTCTCCATTAAGAAGCCTAGTCCAATTAAATATTTCGTCATGATTTTCAATCCTGTGTGGGTGTGAGTGGGTGTCGTTAAGTGGGAAAACGCACCCATTTCGCAAGATTTTTCCTACCAGATTGTCGAATCTCCTTTCCAATTCATTTCAGATTTCAGATCCTATTCTTGATTAGATTTTTAGATAATGCATTTCTCCTCACAAACCGTCATGATATCTTTAGAAACGATCAGATTGACATTTCTAAAAATACGAGAAATTCTATTCAAACTCGTTCTTCACATTGTTTTAGATTCGAGATAGGTTCCCGCTATCCTCTTGCTCAAGACGCTATTAATGATGCAAACCATTCTTTTGATGAACAAAGAAATCTTTCTTCGCACACCACTTGGAAAAGATCTAACTTTTGCTTTGGAAAGTTGATTTTCTTCTGAAAGCAGTGTTCAAGAAGAATTAGTTAACAGACAAAAGATGCAGAACAATAGAATGATCGAGTTAAGGACAATTGCTTTGTGAATATTGTGAAATATGAGAAGGTGAGGTGTGTCATTGATCAAAGTAGGTCACGAAACTGAAGCATAAGTATTGTGCCATATTTGCTGTACTGAGAAGATCTGGTATAAGTAGGAGGCTGCAGAATTGGTTCCAAATTTTAAACAAAGTGTAAAAAGGTGGGTTGAAATCACATATTCGAAGGCAGGAACATCACAATACAACGCAAAAGAAATGGCGATATTATGAATGGAATACAAGAGTTAATCTTTTCACTCATTATGCAAGTCTTCTTCAGAGCTATGCTAACAGATTTAGAAATCATATCTAAACCCGTTGGTTTAGCTCTGAAGATGCCTTGTATGCCGACGCGAAATATTAGCTCTTTTATTCCACATATAAACAATATTTAATCTAGATAACAGTGTCGTCATTTCTTTAGTGTTGCTTGGGGTCTTCCTGCCTTCGAATATTTTACGCTCGTCCTTCACTGTAAGCATCTTTCGTTCAAGGAAGATCCGACGCACAGCCTGCCATCGTGGCTTTTTCTCAATACAATTTAAAATCACATGATCTAGTTATTTGAATTGAGTCGCTTCAAAGAAGATTTAGCTAGTTCACTAAAACACTACCGTTGTTACTTCTCCGAAATAATGCATATTTTCAGAAATGGAGTCTTTTAAGGATTCATGATAAATTCTGAATAAAACTTAGAATCATCATAATACCTAAACTAAGTAAGGAATCAGAGAATAATTTCAAGACAGACTTTGCATCTAGATGTTTACAGAATGGTATCAAGAAAATTCTTTCACTATTCTGGCTTGAGATATAGAAACTTGATAACGTAACATCGTCAGAAAAGTTGAAATACAAAATTCGCTATAATTTCGAAAAATAGTTATAAGAATCCTGAAATTTCAGACAGTGTAAGATGTGAAAACTTACTGAACACTGCTGTAAATATACACTTTTTGAGTTGCAGAAAGCTTACCATGTATTTGTGGTGGAAGAAGAGTTACATTTGAACAAGATAGGTTGATCGGAGCTCATCAGGAGACGTAAGTACTAAAGCTATCATCTTAAATCAATCCGTGATTGATATCTTTTCTAATTTCTCCATATCTGCGAATAGTTCTCGGTGATGAATCGGTTCTTTTCAGCTGACTCTGGTTAGAGGCCAGAGATAGTTGCATAGAACTTCCTCCAGTTAATAGGAATTTAAACATTTATAACAGGAGAATCGGAAAAGAAGGAGGCCGTTTGTAAAGTTACTGCTCCCAAACTATAAGAGCAATAATATTTTACAATACCTGATTGAATAGCCAACATACTAGATAATCTTTAGAAAATTTTCTGGCTTCAATTGGTCACTCCTTTCTGATTTTGCAAGATATCTTTTGGAGAAAGTCACCGAAAACCTTCACAGGCGTTTAAAATCAGGATCATATTTCCGAGATATTTCTACTCTAGGACTATTGCAATAACTTGAACACGCTGTATCTCGTGAAATACTCTTGGAAGGATTAATATTCTCCCTGGCAGTGTGAAAAACGTATTCGCTGTTCTCCATAGAGGACAGAATGTACGCTAATGCATGTAAATGTCATTGCCGTTGGGATGGACACCGATGAAGTTTTGATCGTCATAGACCAAATCGGCTAAGGTTTGTTTACACTCATTTAAGGTCATGTGATTAATCTTTTGATAAAACTCCTTTTGATTTCTCTAATATATTTCTGCCATGCAAAGTTTGTGCCATGAATGCAAAAAGAAGAATGATACTGAAACGTCACAAAAGTATGGTCACATGATCTGAAATGGGTAAACAAACCTTAGCAGATCAGGACTATTTTCAATCATTTTTGTACTCATGATTAGCCAATGAGAGAGCTCTGGTTCTCTCTGATCTCCACTGGACGACTTTCTGGACGATCGTCTTAAAAATTCGCGGGAAAAAAGTAGTTTTCATCTCCACATGATTTGATTTCGTCGCGTGATGCGCTGACGAACTCCTGCCTTCCAAAATAGAATTTGAGCGAGGCTGGATAAATCCTTCGATTTGATTGGTCAAAGATTTCAGCGAAAAAAAACGTCACAACGAAAAGTAAAAACCATTTCTACTTTTCGTCCAGAGAAGTTTTCGACGCGACGATCAGAAATTTTCCACTGCGCATGTGTTGTCGCGAATTTCTATGACGATCGAAACGATCGTCCAGAACTCGTCTATTTTTGGTTAATTGAAATTGTTAGGTTTGGGTTCTAGGCCATCTGCTGTGATCCCATATTGTTCACTTCTATTGTGCACCTCTAAGATCTCGCATTTATCTAATGAAATCACAACGTCGCTGGGTTGCTTTTCAGATTTTGAAAAGTTCCCATCCCCACCATGCACCATTTCTTCGCAAAAACCATTTCTCCGTCGTTAACACCAGATGGCCAAAAGCTGACGGCCGCAAAATGAAAATCAAATTTTACGTTCTGATCATCACATCACCAAGCTCATAAACTGATTTATATAGGGTTCTCTGTCAAAAAGGAGATGGCCTGATTTTTATCTAGCCAGAGAGGGGATACTAAATTTTCAACACTAGAGGTAGCATCATTTCTAATTTTGTTGTTACGTTTTCTCATAATCAGTCAATTGAGAACCAGTAAGGCTGAGAATGGCCAGGAGTAAGTATAACGGGTAAAAGAAGAGAGTAAATTAAATGGTCTCGTCGCAAAGCAAGTCAGCTGGGGTAAAATGGGTGAGTGTAGGGTAAAATGGGTACAAAAAAATATCTGGACAATCATTTCCAAAATCATATTCCAAAAACCAACCGCTAGAGCCACCCTCCTTGACACACTGAATGTTGAATTACCAATTCAGATCCACATTTTACCTCAGTCTACTAACTTTATCCCCAACAGACCCCCAGCCAAGTAAATGCCCTTATGCTATAGGGTAGGGTTCCTGCCAAGACTGAATTGCTACGTTGAAAGGGTGAACTCAAACTACTTGGCCTACATTTCCGAAACTGAGTAAAAACGCTGAAGACAATCTGTTAAAACTGATCTAAACTTTCATTCTGAGCTTGTATCAAAAGGAAGTTACTCTGAACCCACTAACCTGCTTCCTGTAAAAATCTTTCGTTGCCAACGTGGTTTCGTATCCTCGTGCAAGCCTCTGAAACGCATCTACGCAAAAAGGAAGATATTTTCTGACGCACATGGCAAGCAAACAATGCATCGATGCCTAACAATTATCAAATTCTAATTTCGTGCCTTTTTGTCCAAGCTCTAATCTGATTGGTTAAAGGCATGAAATTGATAACTTTCCCTCCTGTGGGATTTTAACTTAAGGCAGCACAAGGGAATGCTTGTCATGTCTTGAAGAAAAGAGTTTTACCAAGGGGAAAGCATATAAATTTTCAAGAACTGCAAATGTTTCGGCTGAAAGGATTTATGGGGTTAATGGGAGATGGCATAAAAGCATATTTGAGAGCATGAAGCTTTCTTTAGCAATGTATTCTTTGAATGTTGACAATTCTTGCTGCTGTTTACGAATTTTCACCCATTTTTGTCTAGTTTTCGTCGCTATTTGTAAAACCTTTGATAAACTTGTTTGTCCCCGTAGAAACTCCCATTTTCCAAAACTTTCTTATAAAGCTAAATTCACCCTTGAGGCTAATAAAGAAGCCACAGACAACACATGCACACGCTATGCTATATTCCCTCTACACTCCCGGCCGAAACTCTTGACACATGTTGGCTTTTTTAGTGGATTCCGATTTAAAAGCTCTCCCCCCCCCCCGGTCGCAATGTTGGGGAGGAAGGAGGGGGTAATTGGCAGTGGCAGGGAATGGTTTCAGGGAAGGTATCTTTCAAAGCAAAATCTGTTTTAATGAATACGCATTTTTTTAAATAGGGAACTTGGATCAGGCCTTAGTACTAAAAAGTTTCTTAATTTCACGGGATCCTTGTCTATTTTAGAAAAGTTTCTTAATTGGTTTCTTATTTTTTAAATGCAGAATTATCAATGTGGTCAATAACACTGCGGCAGATATGTTTCTTGACACTTAAAACATCATATAGAGGAATAAACAGTGTTCTGTTATGTTGAAAACACAAATGGCTAGATGAGATTGCTCAAGAATAAAGGTCCAACGATCTATTTGCTATGATATCCATGCTTTTAACTTTCAAAAGTTTCTAAGTATTTCTCAGACATAGTACTAGAGTCTCTTAAAATTTTGGCATCTTAGTACCAGTTTCTTGTAAACCAGTTCTTATAAGAAAAACATGCAGGCCTATTGGCCAGGATTGTAGCTAAACTATATCCAAGCACGTGTCGAAATCCTCAAACACGCCTAACTATTCATTTATCTTCGTCAACTAACTTTTAGAATTAGCCTAAAGGATCTTTCTGAAAACGCTGTTGTCGTGTTGACGGGTGAGAACGGAGCTATTCGAAAACGCTGGCATCACAGCGTCGATATACCACCCTAGACTGGTTGCGCAATCTCTGTATGCTCCTTAGAGCTGAGTCTAATACCACTCATCTGGAGCATGCTCTCACATCTTTGGGGATCATACGAGGGCATTTTGTTAATATTTTTTCGAATTTCAAATGTCATAGCGTTTTCGTGGGGACGGGGATGTTTCCGAAAACGCTCCTCGTGTGGACGAAGATCGGGTGGGCGTGGCCTCAATCAAGCGTTTCCTTCAAAGATAGACAAAACATCGTTCGATCCAGGCTCTTCTATAGAAGAACAGTTGAAAGATCTATATAAATGTAGGTTTAGTATCAGTTTCAGCAATATCTATTATACCTACTTTGCATATGTAATGGTATAGTTTTCTGCTTGATTTTCCTTGAATACATGTTATCTGAAGTTTACGATTTCCTTTTACTATATAGATTTTCGCCTTTTCAACTGTCCATCAAGTTCAATATCAAATTTCTTCGTAACTGGATTACATTCCTTTAAAGTTAATAATTGCGAATACGTCAGTTGCAATTCATTGTTTAACTCTACGATGGCAATTTTGCGGACAGTCACTTCTCGATTTCTCGGCACTGGATTATTCGGGATTCGGTGCCCAACGACAACTGCGATATTCACGATAAATTGTGTCGTCGGGTCGTAACTTGATATCACTTCAAGCAGCTTCTGTCTATATTTGTTCGAAACGCAGCATTTCTTTACGTCGGAAATCGCCGAATACAACGGCTGGAGTCGCACGCCAGCGATCTGAAATTGCAGAATCTCGTCCAAAGCCTGCAGCGACGAGAAGGTCATAAACAAACATCCTTTACCTTTCGTGAGATATCCTTCATTGGCTAATTTCGAGAAATAAAACCCAACTGAATTGTTATCAAGTATTCGGACAAGTTTCGTGAGTTTGGAGTCTACATTCCCGTAAAAACATATACTCATGTGTTCTGCAAGATTTTCGTTCTGACATTTTGCTGAACAATAATGTGTAAAGCAGAAATTACATGATTTGAACAGCACTTGTGTTCGGCCGAATAACAAATCGGTGTTCGGACATCCTCTATTTTGGCAGATGAAAGTTCGGCGTTGTTTCATTCGAGGCGGTTTCGGCGGGTAGGGCGAACAAATACTTGCTCGTCTCGGCGGCGTTTCCACGAAAACTTGTTCGTCCTCGGAAGTCGTGTCGGTACTGTGATATTCCGTCGTAGCACTTGCAGTTTCCGATAAAAACAGGCGATTGAATCCTCGGTGGCAGGGACTTTCGTTGATACTGTCTCCATCTGTTAGTAGAAATACATTATTATTGTCGTTAAAGCCGAGCAGTTTCTCGACGGTAGGCGAGCTTTCGACGATCGGAAAAGGCTCTGAGATATTTCGTTTTCGCTTGTCTTTTACGCTCAATCGTCTTGACTCTTTATTTGATCTTAGCCTCAAACGTGGAAAGCACCCTTTGTAACTGATATATGAGAACATTTTAAGCTGTTGTTATCTGACTTGAGTGCGTATGTTTAGCTCGCAAAGAACGCGCAAACAGACTCTCCAGGTTCGACTGTGTTGGTTTTATTGTGATGTTAATGTTTCAACTGATGCGAGCACAGTTTCTCTCCAAAAGTTTAAAGCTGTTCTTGTTAAGATTTGCCGTAAACACGACTTGAAATTCTCGAAGTTTAGGCCACTTCTCAAATACACCACCTCTTCTCACTGACAGTGCCTGAAAGGCTACTTGTTTTTCAACACCAGTCTCCCGAATTTCTTGCGCATGAGTTCAAGTCATCGCAGTAATTCTTTGATCAACTTTCATCTGTTCAGTCTTGTGAACAACCGAATGCAGTCGAATTTCCACTAAGCCTTCTAGTACAAAAAATCGCAGGGTCTCCCAGCCTCTTTTTCTGACAATTGAAAAAATGCAGTTAGCCCGTACTACATACAATTTGATGCTCTTTGGAGAACCTTCAACTCTTAAATGACTTCTCCAGAATCTACAGCTTTCTCAATACGGCCTAAAACAATCTGCGAAAGACTGAGCCTCTAACTTATCGCAAGAGAACTGACATTCGTCCGCTTAATTTGTTGATATATTCAACGAAACTCTCACTTCAAACTCTAAACTTCATCTCCGTAAAGTTCTCAAATCATTACGTGATACAGCCAAGTTTCCACCCGTCTTCCTTCTCCAAAATTTAGCTTCATCTCCACCATACCCGAAACTGCATGCAGCCTAGTTTCTGCGTGGGTCTGTTATAAATAGAAAGATTCTCTGGAAATTGTGATATGATTGAGTGCAAATCTTCTTCATAGACAAACGCGTTACGTCAGTAAACATGTGATCTCGAAGCTATTCCGTCTCAAACCAAAAGATCTTGGCAAAACTTTGAAGAAATCTTATTCAGAAGAGTGTCTCTCGTTCTAGCATGAATTGGGCGAAAAGTCCCCTCACTTCATCGTGTCTGTTTGACCCCACAGCTTAATCAAGAAGCTTTTCACCTCATACGAAAGACTCTTGACAGCATTTTGAAGACAGATTGTTTGCAAGAATGTTGTTCTCTGAGATGCCCAAGCTGCTCAATCTTCGTTCGTTAAAAGCTTCCCTGGTAAAACGTACACTTTGTTGGCTTGGGAAAAATTACACCAGAAAGTGCTCCACAGTCACTCCACGCTTCCTTTTCGAAGTAGTGTCAACACAACGTAAACAGTTCTTTCGACGCTCAGTTCCTCCCTGAATCAACATCTAACTAAGACATATAGTTCTGACATAAGTCAAATTGATAAATCACACACTCCTCAAACCCTCTTTTGATTCAGTAGTTTCAGTCACAATATCTTCCATAACAATGACTAAACTCTAAGTCAGAATGAGTCTAAAATCAATCCACAAGAAGCTAAATTGTTCATCGGCCTAAAATCGAACTAACACGCTCGATAATGAGATTAAACGACAGCTGTTCCCGAAACCAAAATTGCATTCATTTGCATATACCTCATTTTGACTCATTGACAACAATAGACAGGTGAATTTCTCCACAAAAAACTCACAAAATAAGCTCAACTTCTTTTTGAGTCTGGATTAGTATTCCTTTTGGTGTTCTGATTTCGTTAGGGAAGGCTTAACGGGGCTTAAAATACTGACCATTGACTTAACGCATTGTCTATGTGCTGACGTATTCATGAAATGTTTTTGGCCATTGGAAGGCTCAAAATTGACGTCAAGATACTAAGGGACATAAGATGTTGATTGAAATTGCCTTGATTCTTCTGGTGCCATTCCTTCGTTAACGAACTCATCATTTTCTTCAAAGACCTGGGAGGCACTGGCGTATTTTTAACCTATTTTGTCTTTATTGGGAAGGCTCTAACTTGACGTCAAGAGAGAGGGGAATACGGTGTCTAAAACTCTCCTCATTCTTCTGGTGTTGTCTTTCGTTAGGAAAGGCTTACCAGACTTAAGAGCTTTACTAAGGGGAGACATAGTTTGTCGTGTTGTGGATTCATTTGGAAAGCTAAAAATTGACGTCAAGGGAGGTAGGGGGTAACATGAACTAAAGAAATGACGTCTGCAGCTTTCTACCGTCTATGAGCAACGATGGAGATCAAAACCGGTATAAAAACAAAATAAACAATTCTTGACGTCATAAAAGCGAAAAACTTCGGCAAATATGACTCACTTTATTTATGAATTAAGGAGATTTCTCTATACACAGATCAATTACGTGTTTCTAGGAAGTTCACCTTGCAGCTGCGTCACTTCCTCCCATTTACAAATCTCACATTTATTTTCATCAGAATTTATTTTGCTGATTTGATTCCAAAACGTCATTACCACATCGACAACTTCCGTCACAACATTTCTTGCACATAAATGTTAGTCATGTAAACGAGGTCCCTCAAGAAAAACATCAGTGACATGAAACTAGGCAAAATATACGGCACAATCTCTTAATTTTTCATAGACATAGTTTTCGATTTTAGTAATTCAAGCAAAATGTCCTGAAAACATTAAAAAGGGTTTTGAGCAACGTCATTCTCATGGCTTTTCGTCTTACTAGGCTCTTTCTTCTCCGTTCCAGTATGTAAAAAGTCATTGGAAACGAGTTTGGCTTTTGAAAAGATGGTCTGAAACTGAATTCCGTGAGTCAACCAAAGGTTACCTTCAATTGATTGACAGAATAGCACCGGTGTCGTTGAAATCAAACAACAACTATTATTGCTATGGACAGTACACAGCAGAAAAATTTCAGAATAGTAAAGTATGAAAGGTGTTTTGATGCATTGGTTTAATCCTCTGCTTTTGCAGCCAGAACCGAGGAGTATGTCATTCCCACAAATCTTGTTTACCTTGGCAAAATCCTTTTGTCTTCAAGAAAAATCTGTCAAAATCGGTAAAAATCTTTTCGTTCTGAAAAAGAATCGTATGCTCGAAAAGTGAAATGCCCCTCGGCCAGAGCAGGCAGGTGGATGGGTTTGGAGCCCAGTTGACGCCAAATCACTTGAATGTAAAAGAAGGTGAAGGTGAAATTGCGCTTTTAGCGTCAAGCGCTTGAATGGCAGAAATAGAGCAGACCTAATTGAGTCCACGACCCCTTATCATGACGCTCAAGTGATGGGGCCCTACCAGGGAGCGCCGAAGGCGCGGGAGGGAAAACGGCTAATGTCAGGGAGCGCCGAGGCCCTACTAGGTATCGAGCCCATTCCACTTGACTGCTCTAGCTGCAAAGTCAGGGGACTACAACACTGCGCCACAGCACCTACGAAAAGCAACAGTCGCAGAAGTGGTCTTCTCAACTACTGCGATACCAGCACTTGGTGCAAAAAAAACTTAACCCCTCAAAGGCAGGGCAGTTTGACCATAGACTAGGGCTTGGCTTCACCTCTTTTCAAGCAGTTACACAGAGTTGGAGGCAGTTATCTCTTTAGCTTGAGCGTATAGATTTAGATACGATCTTTTATTGCATAAAATTTTCGGATGTATACGGAGACAACCTCACGTGATTCAATAAATCATTAACAACCAAGGTGCAAATGGATCTGCAAAAGAAATAACAAAATTCTCTATAATAATGTACTCTGTTTATGATTCATTGCATTCTTATTCACCATACATGGTTTATTCCGAAACAACATAACACTTTATTCTATAAACTCTTTTCTATACAAATTGACGTCTCTATTTCTACTACAATTAACAAGATTCTTATAAAAGCATACTTGTAGTCTGAACAGACGGCTGTACAGTTTTAATTGTTGATACAGAGATATTGCATGCAATAGTTGACATTTTAGGTCCTGCAGGCATTCCAGCGCCATACAGATGAAACAAAGTATGTGAAATAATACATCGCAGTGCAGCCTATCTTTGTGATATATACTCGGTGAGTCAAAAAAGTTTACGTGTTTGGTGACCTGTGGAATAAAACGTATACAGCCGATATTCAAAAATGAAGTTTCAATCTATTAGTCAAAGGCTAACTTAGATGAGAAAGTGTTGTTTGGTAAAACCACTCATCTCTAAGGCCCAAAGATTCGTAAAATGCATGCTATTAGGGGTTTGTATGGGAATCGAGATTTCCACGTTCCATTCTGGTCCATGATTTACTCGGCATTGAATTTCAAATTCAATGCCTTTGTCAGTTTCAGGAATAGATTTTGATTTCAATAGTGAATGAATCATAGACCAGAATGGAATGTAGAATCTGCGTTCCCAAACAAGCCCTTTTCCAGCATTTTCCTAATTTCTGAGTCTACCGGGTGAGTCAAAAAAGTTCAGGCGTTTGAAGAGCTGTGGAATAAAAAGTATGGATCCGATATTCAAGACTTTGTCATCTAAGTTACCTTTGAGTGATAGATTAACACTTTAGTTTTGAATATCGGTCACATACTTTTTATTTCACAGCCCTCGAAAAGCATAAACCTTTTTTTTTGAATCACCCGGTATAGGATGAGTGATATTGCCAAACAAAACTTTAAAATCTAAATTAGCTTTTGACTGACAGATTAACATTTTAGATTCGAATATAGACCGCATACTTTTCGGGCACAGCCTTCCAAGACCGTAAACTTTTTTCACTCACCCGTTAGTTTTCTATGAGTGTGTTTGATTGATTGGTTGATTGATTGGTATCAATTCTGAAAACGGTAGAATCGGTAGACCCTGAATTTATGTATTATGACCGCAAAATTCTGACTGCATTATGACTGCATTATGAATTAAAATTATGACTGCCAAATTCTGAAAACAATGGATTTGGTAGGTTTGGAAGGACTGTAACGATTTCTGGTTCTTTGCTATGGAGAGAGAGACTAAGGCAAGGCCCAAGGGCCTAAGCCTTGATAGAACACACAACAACTCTTTGCGCGTGACTGTTTCCTAACTCGATATCGACGAAGTCCCTGATCAATTCTAATTCAACAATATAAAAGCATATCTCACAAAGGCAACGGCATACAATAGGCCTTGGCAACACATCTCGTTCAGCCAATTACCTACTTCCTTTTGCCAGTTGCATTGACGTCATTACATACCAACAACGTGTTTACAATCGTTACACCATCCCCTCCCTTTTAAAGTCTACTTGATACAAACAACTGTTTCTTCATTCGAGTCCTTTATGACCGTCCTATCCATAGAAATTAACATTAAATGTCTGACATTGCAAAAAGCTCGGAAGCAATGGCAAAGAAGGATTTGTTTGAGCTCCAAGTTTTGTAGAAAGTTGCCAGACATCGCTGTAAAGATTCCTTTCCTTTCCCGGCAGATAGTACCAAACATGCTTTCTGCTGCTTGTTAACATGATACATCGCTTGTTGATTACAAATCACCGCTGCAAAGTCACGTTCCTTCTGCCAGCTTTGAACACATCGGCACTACCTCCTGTACGAAAATGAATACATCACTTGATGCGACAATCATCCCACGCTGCTCAGTTAATTCTCACTGAATTCTTCCGTCCGCACCAAATTTTTGATTGCCAATGCCAAATGAAAACTACAAACAACAAATTTCGGATGCAGTCTCCTTTATTTTGCGACTCGTCTTCTTCTCTGAATCAAACCTATCTACTTCGATCTACTTTTGCACGTTTTCATCCCTGCTTCTCGTGCTCCGTGGTCTTTTTCACTTGGAAATGTGTAAAACGATTATGGTCACTGTCCCTCTTCCCGTCTTCCTCTGGTCTCGTGAATTCGCTCACTCAGTGTCCTTCGACGACGATTTCCTTCTTGTGCTATTATTTCATCCTTTTTGCTGTCGAATCTTCTCTTCTCTCCATATCCGACCTCTGTCATCAAATGTAACGATTTCTGGTTCTTTGCTATGGAGAGAGAGACTAAGGCAAGGCCCAAGGGCCTAAGCCTTGATAGAACACACAACAACTCTTTGCGCGTGACTGTTTCCTAACTCGATATCGACGAAGTCCCTGATCAATTCTAATTCAACAATATAAAAGCATATCTCACAAAGGCAACGGCATACAATAGGCCTTGGCAACACATCTCGTTCAGCCAATTACCTACTTCCTTTTGCCAGTTGCATTGACGTCATTACATACCAACAACGTGTTTACAATCGTTACAGGACTTCCAAGCCATGGCTTCAAAGGCAGAAGGTTTAGGTTTGGCATTCTAAGGAAAGACTCATTTTCAGAAGAAAATGTTTATTTTCGCAATTGTGAATCAAAACCTGCTGTTTCAAAGACAATTGCGTTAGAATGGGAAATATACTTCCATCTCTGCGAGTTTGCTGTCTTCAGAATTTGGAAACTTTGGAATTACAAGTCAAACACACTCTACTTCTTGCGGAGAAAATGTGATTGCAGACAATTCCGTCGTAGTTTCATCCAGCTGAAACTTATCATCTGCTAAAATTACATCAAAGGGTGTGTTTGATCGATAATTTCGAATCTATCGAAATCTGAAAAAAGTAGACTTTGCAGGGACTGAAATATATTTCCCAAACAAACACAAAAATATTGAAAACAGCTTTTTTCAGATTCAACATAGCAATAACGAAAATTTGTCGATGAAACGTGAATCTCTCCAAAGTCTGCTAAACTCTATGGCTTTTGGAGCAGAAGGTTCAGAGGGCCTTTCAGCTATACCAAGCAAACGGTTTTGTAAATCTCGCAATTAATCAAACACAATCCCAGTCAACCAAGTCTATAGTTTTCAGAATTATTATTAACCAAACAAGCCCTAAGATAACATTAAATTTCTAAAATCTGAATCTAAATTTTATCCTCAGCGCAACTATGTACATTCTCACGACGATGATGCATCATTGTCAGAAATATGTCTAAAAAATGAATCGTGTGTACAACATCTAATAGTTCAGCACTGAGCAAACTTTTTTCATTAAATTTTCTTCAAACAGCTTCTACAGAGGAATATGTCTCCTGTGAATCAATCCAAGGCCGCCCATGCAGTAAATATTTCTCACTTGCATTCCAAATGGCGTCTTTCAGCGGATAAAAATGGTCATGTTCAGCGTTCAATTGTGATGGTGATTCTCTCTAACAAAGCCTTTCTACCAGTCAGGATGTTTACAAATCTGCCTTCAAAGAGACATTCAAGAGCAAAATGATCCAGTTCCTCACACAATCCAATTTACCTTTTAACCAAGGCACAATAAATAAAGTTCTTGCAATGCACTCACACATATCATCAGAGGGACGGAAAGAGAGGCCAGTGCATGCGCTATTTCCACATACCAGCTCGTGACCCTGAAGAATTCCCTGCAAATGCCAATTCCTCAGTCTAGAACTGTTTCTTATCTTCACTTAACAGCTCAACTCGCCACAAGGGAGACATTCTCTGCAACTGCAGTTTGATTTGTGTGGAGACGCTTCCTTCATTCCAAATTTGAAATCGAATTCCAAAAAGAATTCGAAATCACGTGATCATCACGTTTCACTTTCTCGTTCTATGGTTGTTTCAGTGTCTATTTTCACGTGTCCATTTGCATGGGTCATCATTCTCACTTCAGGACGTACATATTCGCCATTGTTTTGTCTGTGTCCGTATAAAACTGAGAATAGGCCACCATTTGACACGTCGCTCTGGATAATGAATAAATGTTCCATTGGAATTTGATTGAAGTTAGACAGAATCAAATGCAAAGCAGTGAAGCTGAAAGTTACACACATTTTGCAAGCTTCAAGCAATGTGGAACTGTTTTTGATCAACATTTTGCAACCAAAAGCGTGGACTTACATAAAGATATGATGAAAGCAAGCTTATGACGAAAGCAAGTATCTTGAGATAGTTCACTAACATTGCCCAACTGTTTCTGCTTGCCAAGAAGTGTTTAAATGCCCAATTGAAGCTTTCATATTAAAATAGAGCAATTCTTATACCTTGAACACAGATGGCGGAGAATGGTTCAGTAATACTTGCACGATTCAGTAATAGATACAAATGTACTAAACCTTAATCATACCTACCAGTTAGCTGTGTTGAATTTCTCTCTCCCATCTTTACATCTCTGTTTTTGTTAGGCCATACATTGAGTTGTTTTGTTGCAGTTGTATTGAATATGTATATTCATACAACTGCAACAACACAACACAATGGATGCCTTAACGAAAAAAGAGACGTAGAGATGGGAGTCTGTGTAACTGATAGAGGATTCAAGTGAAATTTAAAACAATCAACTGGCAGGTATGGTTAAATTTTTACACATTTGTATGTATTAAGCCCCGGTCAAACAAATCAAACATTTCACCTAACATTTCAAAAACAAATGCTTGATGAAACGTTGGGCTTGTTTGGTCTCATAACATTTGTTTGGCAGTGTTGGGCAAAGTTTGATCTGGTTCAAAAATAAATTTTGTTTTTCATTTTTGTGTGAAATATTGGATCTGTATGACAAATCCAACAAACATTTCGCCAAACATTATCTTTTGTCTTCATCAATATGCCTTTGTGCATGCTCCGCAGTGTCTCGTTGACTGCACAGGCACCTTCTGATCACAGGTTTCAAGCCAAATGTTAGGTGAAATGTTTGGTGACATGTTAGTTCTGTTTGACCACCAACCCACAACATGAAGCAAAATCAAAATAGAAAGTTTGATAAATGTTTTGTGAAATGTTTGATCAGTTTGACCGGGGCTTTACTGCATTGTGCACAATGAAAGCTACACACTTACCTGCATGTATAAATGCCGATATTTCACTCTATGAATGATATAAATCATGAATCCCAAAACCAGAGCACCAAATATTCCAAAGATTACAGCAACTGCCAAAAGTGCTCCATCCATCTTTTTCGATTTTTCAGTTGGTACAAATTTCTTGTCATCTCTAAGAACAAAAATTTATCGCAAGGTTATACTCACTTTTTCGAAACTTATTCTTGTAAATGCAATGTTTCCATAATGTATGGCTACCTACCCAAAATAGCATATTCCTTGCAATGTGCACTGCATTTCAGCGATGAAAATTATGCAAACAAATGTTGAAAATTTCACAAACCAAACTTCACCAAACACTATCAGAAAGCAAATATATCAAAGGATTGTTGGAGCTTTTGTTGATCAAAGTAAACTACCCTATTGAAGCCGTTCAACTTCAAAAGTTCTGGAGAATTTCATTCACAGGACAATTCGATGCAACAAACGGAGGCTAAACCTCATGCTTGCAAACAGCAACATAATTTAGCGAACACTGTTTACGACCACTTCAAATCATGTGATTTCCCTCTGGAGGAATCTTTCTTTTTATACTTGTTGAGAAATGCGTACTATGAAAAGCGTGATGTGGGTAATTGTGTCAATAGATAAAGAAACAGTTTCACAAAAGAATGCTCAATTTACCTGAATTGGGTGTATGCAACGTTGGCTAAATTTGTTTACACCCATTTCATGTCATGTGATTGCTCTCTAGCTTGGGGACAGTTTCGTTTCAAAAAAGTAAAGAAGTACAGGGATCCTACATGTATGAGCGCTTATGACGTTGGGTCCCTTTTGTATCCCCTTAGGTAAACTTTGCTCAACAGAGACTCATATTGAAATAGTGAAAACGCTGACCCTATTTTCTGCATTCATCAATCGAAATGTGATGGAATCACGGCTTCGAATCTCGAATACCGTAGAGATGTTACCAGTTCTTCAATCAAATTGAAAATTTAATCACATTTACCATAACTATAGACTTGCCCCAAGTCTATTTCGTCAATGGAAAAAATTGAGAAAGGGATTGTTTAAGGCAGACTTATTAAAGATGACGAAATAGACTTGGGACAAGTCTACCACAACCAAAGTAATTCACAAATCTCGCAATCTCATTGGTACTATCGGAAGCTTAGATTTTTGGCCCTAAATAGGGTTAGGTTTTTCAGAGTAATAATATCAGTCTCTCAGTCACTCTTGACCGAACATCAAAGTCAAAGATAAGAGGGAAACAAGGGACTCCAAGTCACAAGTCTATGTCCACTTGACCTGAAATGGGTATAAACAACGTTACCAGAATTTGTTTTTTAATCAAAGTAAGAACTGACAAGTAAAAATTTCTACTTACAAAGGTTGGTTTGAAGGTGGTGTATTCACCGTGCCACCAGACCATACGATGTTCCTGAAAATAAGTAGAAAATATTTGTTTATATGATACAAAATGGCTTACTAACGAAATGGAAATTGAATAAATGTTTGGCGTAAAATTTGTAACTCCTACCAGCAGTCTATCGCAACCCAAACTCATTTTCTCTCTCAACGGTTTGCAGCTCAGACTCAGAATGGTTTTATCAAGTAGTGCCTTTTTGTTAGCTTTTCAATGAATAAACAAGTAACTGAATGAATAAATGAATGAATGAATTAATTAATTAATCAATTAATCAATTAATTGATTATTAAATGTCTTTGACAATTAAAGATGTTACCTCGTTATTTGAAGTCTATTTGAATGGAATGAGCCAACAGTCACCCAAGAGTCTCCCTAAAATGAAAAATAATTATTTCAGATGAATACCTTCGACGAGGTCGTTATCTAAGAATTCGCGGGTAGGGTATATGACAGCGTAACGGGGACCTTGTTGAAAATACTTTACCCGTAATAGGATGTCCTCCCTCAGGAGACAGAAGTCAGTAAAAACGCTTGATTGAACTAAATGCAAGTCAAAGTCTTTCTCATTTACAATAATTTCAAGGTCCATCAGCAGATTCAATTCAAAAATCTGGTTCAAAGACATTTGGTAAAAATTAGCCAAAAGAGAAGAAATAAATTTTTTGCTTCTGCGTGAATCTACAAAAGTAGCGTGTGCATAGACTAATTACCAGGCTGTGGTTATCAGTCAGGTCTCGTTTTGATGAGTAATTGTTGTGTCTCATCGCAATTAGTCCAGCCTGCTAATAAATCGTGAAAAGGAAACCAGAAAGCAGCACAACAAAGAAACTTACATTTAGGTTGACCAAATCGTAATTTCCCGGTGAATCTTGATTATCATCGAAATAAAAAACTTTTCCCGTTGTACTCTCAAATCCCGATGAACCATCTTTCATTTCCTGCAGTTTTCGAACCATCAAATTGCGAACATCAGATCTTCTGGTTTTCTATGAAAGATAACAGACTGAGTTTGAATAACATTCTGGGATCAAACGACGAACTATTGGATTCTTTTAGAACTAAATTTATTGTTTTCAACCATAGCGTTTTGCTGCAGCAACTATTCTACCTTAGCTATGAACCAGAATCGGAACCTATGCTTAATATTTACAATATTTGATATATTATACATCATATTATATACAATATGTATAATCAATATCTAATATAAAAATAGTTGCATTCTCTGTAAAGTTGTTTTGAAGTGTTCCTGCCCTCAAACTTTATATCTTCCAAAACTCTTCAAATGTTTCTTTTGCAGACGCCTATTATCACTTGAAACCCAATGTGAAACAGATATTACTTTTCTTGGCATTTTATGAATGTTATTGAATTGAATTGCAAGTGTCTTTCATGGTAGGAACTCCGATAACCCACAGCACAGGCCTTGCACACATTGACAGTGTCTTGCATAATGAAAGGAATCTTGTCGTGCGTGAGCAACGTTTGTACTGCAGTGTCTGTTCTCAAAACGATGGGCACAATACATAGATGTAATGTTTGTTTTTCTTTCGAAGTGATCTTAGGCTGTAATAGGAGAAAGTAAATCCAAGTCTATCGAAGCTTTTGGATCGGCAAACATTCCATTCTAGGCAGCGGAATAAAAACACCACCAAGCAAAGATCTGACAAATACAACCGTATAACATTGTCGTTGACAATGTGAGAGGGAAACGGCTGCAAAAAAATTTTTCTCAACGACTGAAATATTTCGTTATTTACCTCGGTAACAATTTTTCGTGAATGCAATCGATGTAGTGCCATGGCTGGTGCCAGCAAAGAATCCAATACTTGAGCAAGATACGGGATCTGGAAAAAATGGAGAAAGGTAAGTCGTGAAACAATTGATTACTTTCTGCTTTCAGTTATGACACAGCGTCGATATTCATAGACAAACTAAACTATCGTTATTTATATAGGTGACGTGATTGTCATCTTGAAGAAAGCTTCATAATCAAGTGAGGATCTCTGTACCATACAAATCGTAAGGTTAGCTACATTGGTCTCTGAGCCAAATTTTGTTGACGATATCAAAAGTTGTTCTTTCATCAAGATTTTTGATAGAAGGTATTTCTCATATATACCATTTCCATATTGCGGTGAAGATCCTAGAATTCCTTAGCACATAGAAAACTGACCTTATCTTTCTTGCCTCCAAATTTCCATTTCTTTGTTATGCTTGAAAATAAATTCCCTTCGGCACCGATTGGCCTAAATCCAATCATTCCTTGCATTGCATGCTGAAGATGTTGTGACTTTGTAAATGTTGATGAGACTGCGCCATCTGAACCAAGCCATGTCCAACCCTTTCCAGTCATTCCCTAAAAAAAGCACGAGGCGTTAGATATGCGCTGTACCATCAAAAAAGATTTCATTCAAAGAGAGATTTACACTGTCCGAAAGGCCTTACCAAACCAAATTCTTTGTGCAATGAAAGTCTGATTAAGTCATGATAGCACTGCTAATCAAACTTTGTAACTAGCTATCTTTAGCAGCCTAGACAAAATATTGTCCAACTCTAGTCAGCAAAATACGGGTTCCTGTAAACCGTGGAACGACATAACGACTAATGCTAAATACAGATTGTCATTTTGTAACATAACTATGACGAGACTTTAGAGACAGAAACATTGTCGGTTACAATAGCTGCAAATGATTGAATCGCAAGTTTCAAGGACAAGAAGGGATTTCGGGGGGGGGGCAGGGAAATTGCATTTTGAGATGGGGGGCAACTTACAACATCTGAAAAAGTTTCATTCACCTGTTCAAAGGCTTCCTGGAATACCCTTTCTGCGTCGGAGGGCTGTGAAATGACCAAGTTAACACCAGTACCGGAGCTCTTTAGCTAGAATGAAATTTGGATGCGTTTAGAGATTACGTGACTGACATAAACGTTGAAGTCTTTAGACATAATATTACAAAGATGGTTAAGTATTTAGTTCTAGACATAACATCAAGACAAACATTTCCAGAAGGAAGACACAGGCGTTTAAAGTCTATCTCGAATGAGATTTACGATAAGGTAAACTCATTCATATAATAGTCTTACAAGTTTTATTTGCGGGAATTAGCACCTGACATTTAATCTGAGACAGACCTTATAACTACATTAGTTAGCCTACAGCTCTAGCATGAAAATCAGAGCAAGCTTTCTTGGTGCAAATTTTACTTAGAACTGAGAATATGCTTAAAATGACTAAGTCTTTAACCATCTTAATGAAAATTTACTCTAAACCCTCCTTCATAGCCACGAAAAGTTATCCTTCGATTCAAAAACAAAAATGCTCGAGGCAAAAGTAGAATACATTGAGGCCTCAGAACGGTTTCAATAAGTTCGCAAGTTTGCTGTCGTGTATTCTGCTTTTCGTACATTTATTTTATGTAATCTTTTGTTGCTGGAATTATTTGTAATTGTTATTTGTTATTTGCTATTTGTAATATGAAATTTTTGATATAAAAATGTAATATTAATATGTATCTCTATATTAAATATTATGGTCACTGGATTACTATCTATTTCCATTGTCCTCGTGGCATCTTCTTGTAACATTTTGTTTGTTTATTGTAATATTTTATTGGAATAAGAAAAGAACATGCTTACAGATAATATATTCTTCGTTATTCTTTCAGCTTTTCCAGGAAGGAAGTCTTCACTTGCTGTGATCAGCACATTCTTTTCCTTTAACTTCTCAGTTATCCCTTTCATGAGGCCAGTTCCATAGGCACCTTTCTCTGAAATAATTCCAAGTTTTTCCCATTTCAGTTTCTCCACCAATTCGTTCAATGCATTCACTTGGTATTTGTTGGATGGGCATGTTCGAAATAAATAAGGGTACATCATTTTGTTTGAGAGGGTAGAAGATGTTGCACCGTACGAAATAACAGGGATGTTGCGTCGCTCCGCTTGTTGATAAAGAGCCTTTGTGCAGGAGGATCGAAATTCACCAATCACAAGGTCAATATTCTTTTGAAGACCCTGAAGAGCAACAAGAATTTGAAAATAAGTAACCTGCGTGCAGTACAATGCATAAAAAGAACTATGATCAAGTAAACCCTTAACATCATTTAAGTGTTCTTAAAGTCTTCTTACAACAGTCTGACTCCTTGTTATGTTATGTAAAAGGGGGCTGCATTCTGCAGTTACGAAATTATCTTATTCCAAAGTAATTTTGCAATATTTTAAGCAGCGTTACTCCCCATGCTAAAAAGATTGAAAAATTCACTAGTCAAAAGCTGTTTCTGGATGGAAAGACGTTACTTCCTCGGTTTTTGCTTTAGTCTATATTCCTACCTTGCATCCAGCAAAAGGTATTTTGGGATACTAAGAGACTAAACTATTGAAGCGGTGTCTTTATCCTTACTCCAACAGAACCAAGCCTCACGATTTCTTTAGCCTGAAATTATAGAGAATTGGCGAGTCTCGTTACTCTAAGTATCTATGTGGCAGGTTTGTCAAGGTGGGGCTCAAACCGTTAGCCTTTAGGTTCCTATTCAAGAGCTCTACCTCTGAACAATCCTCACTGCATCAATCAGGATTTTGTGCTTAAAACTTGTAAAGCCTTGGAGATATCAAATCAGGGGTTTCTTTTGCGATTTTCTGGTTAAAGCAAGATTTCAAAAGAATACCTGTGCAATAATGGCACAAGACTGTTCATCAATTCCACCATCAAAAGTTTTCAATTTGAATCCAACAGAAATTGACTGATTTTTGTTTATCCAATCGGCTGCTGCTTCTAGTGCACTCTCCTGAAAAACAATGCATGGAAATCATAAGAAATAAATCACCATTAAAGTCTGATTCACACTAGGTTGTCGTTTGGATAGTTAGGGTCGTCAAAAAAGACCCAGAAAGGACTCAGAGTTTGAGTCCTATGTCTTTTGGGTCTTTCTGTACGATCCTAACGATCCAAACGACCTAGTGTGTATCAGGCTTTAACGACCAAGCAACCTGGTGTGAACCAAGGTTTAAGAAGAGAATGCAGACAACATCTTCTCCTTTGAAGTGCTAGATCTCTCAGGAGTAAATTATGAAAGGGGCATTGTCTCGAGTATTCTAGAATCTAGGGTATTCATTTCATTTGGGAATTTAACTGCCTTGCACACTTGATCAGAATTAAAAACAATTGGCAACTTACCCAAGCATGTCCAAGCTCGGCAAGTGGTCCGAGCTTTGGATCTTTTGGAAAAAATGCAGCCACGTTGTACATAACTTTACCAGCACCAATAACTGGAACCGTTGTTCCACCAGGAAATATTGGGTCTTGTGTGAATGAGATGCGATTTGCATGGCCTGAATAGCCGCCGATTGTTTTCCATTTTGAATCCTGGAGGAAGAAACGTCAGTTAAATATACGTTGCAAGGTCAAACGAAGAATGAGTAAAAATCCCTTGCTGTGAAACGAAGAATGAATAAACATCCTTTGCTGTTTTACTATATCTAAATCAGCTGCATTGATGAAAAGCAGGAGCCAATTTCAAAGCACCTACTGCTTACTGGCTGATCAATGAAATGCCAAGAAGAAACATGTCTTGTAAGTGAAATTTGTGACAACAATAGAAAGATTTTATGAGGAAAGATACAGGCTCCGATGTGATAAAACAATTGAAAGAGCCTCAAGGATAGATTTCAGGTAGCTGAATGCACGCGGTCAAAACAAAATAAAACAGGTAAAGAGAGGTTTTATGGCTGGCTCCACTGCAGTGCGAAATCTTTGTTTGTTGTCTTGCATAGTTCTTTCAAGCCATAAGTTTTTGCATCTTTTAAGTTTTGGTTCAATTATGAATTGTTCTGCATCAGCTTTTCTTAGAAAATTCAAATTTCTATAATCTGGTCTGTTTGTAAAAGATAGCTCAAAATCGAATGTGATGGCGAAGCTTTGATGACAGTTTCGATAGATTTACTGTTTTTTGACTTTTAATCATGGTATTCTTTATAGTTTATGTTTATCAAAAGATTCGAGCATTCTCCGCTGATCAAATCGCTAAATTCACTGAATCGCTAAATGAAATAGATAAAAATACTCACCAGAAGATTAAGAATATCAAGTACAGGTGGTCCATCTTGGTTTTCATCAAAATACATTGACTTTGTTCCGCTCGCGCTTGGATATCCTGTGGCCAAATCTTTATAGGTCTTTAACTTCTGGTATAATTTGTTGCGTCTCACTTTCTGCCTCGTTTGATGTGAGATGATTTTTCTTGTTATAAGATCTGAGAGCGATAATGCGATGCCATTTATTGCATCAAATACCTGCGAGGTATATGCCATTGCTGCTGGATTCTATGAAAGAAAAAAAAGATAGTTTGAAAGATAAATCATTATCTTTCTATTTAAACTAATGAAGAAGAATATTAAAAATAACGCAAAGTCAATCAAATATTTTCGACTTTCATTTTTCCTAGATTCTTTGAATTTGAGAGCTACTAATAAATACCAACATTGACGCATTAAGTAAGTTTTCGTAAATGTTATACCCTATTCATACTGGGGAGTAATGCAAAACAAGTTTTGACTAAACCAGGTGATCGTATGTTGCATTCTAATTGGTCAATCCAACGAGTAAAATACATTTGATTGGTGGAAATCTAGCACGTTTTAGATCAACCTGATTTATATGTACAGGTATTGTGGTGCAATGGTGCAATCCTCTGACTTCGAAGTCAGAACGGTCCGGCAGACAGGGTTCGATCCAAGGAGAGACCCATAACTCGAGCGTCACGACAAGGGGAAGGGGTTAAAGACTTGATTAGATCTTCTCAACTTCTGCTCGGCAGACAATAATCTTTATTTTCTCGCTCCCTGACTAAAATAATATAGCCAACTTTTGAAAATAGCTTCGAAGATCAATGTATAGGCAAAAGGACTTTTCGTAGGATGATGTTGACAGCATGAAAACTATCAACTCTACTTACTACAAGTTTATGAATTATTCCGGGATATTTCGTTGCATCCTTTTCAAGCCATTTCGATAAGAAATTCAAGTAAACGCTTCCCTCTCCAGTGGAAGGACCAATTCCAAGAAACCCTTCGAGTGATTTCGCAAGCTCTGAATTTGTTGAAAACAATTCTGATGTAACTCCACTTGTTCCTATCCAAACCCAGCCTTTGCCAATGACTTGGAATTGCTTTGCTTGTTGCATTACTGGCAGAGTGTCACCGATGAGTGTGGATAGCACGTTAACGTATGAGGGAGTTTGTTTTATCTACGATTAAAAAGGAAATATCAAGGCGATCCAGAAATTAAAGAAAGACAACAAAATTGGTCTCTTTAAAATAGTAACTAGTGGAACATGGGTGAATTTCGTAAAAAAATGACGCAATTTTGTTAAAGACAAAACAATTTGATAACCTGAAAAAGTAGATTTCATTCCTTCAACGCAGCCAAAAAAGATGTTTCTTTCACTGTTTATTTTGGTCTGATGGAGTGAATTCAGAAGTGTGGAATTTATTCTTCCGAAAGAAAAATCGTTTTGTCATTTCAGAAACCGGAATCATCTCTTACAAAAAATTTGCTACTCCTAAATGGAAAGCATTTTGTCAAAACAACTTCATCTTTCTCTTCAACAAAATTGTTTGGCTGACAATCGTCAGGATTCTAAATCCTAACAGAGTATTGATAAAGAAAAGCAAAATTTAGTGCTACGTCTTCAAAGCAAGCATCTGAAATATAGATCGATTGAATGCAAAACGTTTTGACCAGTTTATAAAGAATAAAGGGAATTCGAAGTAAGCCCTAACGAAAGTCAGGAAAATTTTGCAATTTTTCTTACTTTGTCCATCAATGGTTGCAAAAATTTGGCATTGGCATTAGATGGAAATCTTTCAGAGATTGCAACTGATAAAGTGTTATTTTTGAGATGGCTGTAAAATATTTTTGCAGTTTCAGCTGAAGTTTCTTCTTGTGATGCCAGTGTTCCAACCTACAAGAAAAGAGTAATGATAAGTAAACAGGAAAGCAAGGAGACGAAGTGCAGAGGAAATGACTTGCGCTAGGGACAATCTCTCTTTAACCTATTAGCATAGTCTTGCTCTCCTCTCTCAAACATATTTTCTTGCTTGCTGCGAGCAAAGAGCACTTTCCTGGGAAAATTTCAGCCATAAATATCAATATCAATGACGTCAGAGGCTGGGAATACACTGCAGAAGAATATAGGATGACACAACAAAGAGCTGCAACTAAAAAGCCTAACTCTTGTGCATAAGTAACAAACAAAATGTTCACCTCTAAGTTAACCTTTAACTGATACATTAAAATTTCAAACTTGAATATAAGCCGCGTACATTTCATTCCACTGCCCGCTGAACTTGTTGAATCTTTTTGCCCTACCCGGCATATGAATAACTTACCCTTTTAAAGCCATATTTGGTAACAAGTTTAATCAATGCATTGGCTTCATGATAATCAGATGGGACGACCCTGAAGAAATATGGATGCTGTGCTTTGTTTGAGAGTATTGATGCAGCGGAGGCATACGAGATGATGGGTGTATTAGTCGACGCTGAAAGAGAATGCAAAACTTTTGGTAAGCTTAGAGGGTCTGTTTCATCCAGCATGCCCTGCACTTATCATCTCTTGGATTGCCTTTGTTGTCGCCATTTTCATGGCCAATGAAACTGGCGACAAACACAGGCCAACCAAGAGACGACACGTGCAACGAATGCTGGATGAAACAGACCCTTTAATAAACTAAGTTACAGCTTCCTGCGTGCACCATTGGCTTTCTGCAAGTTTACTATCCTGACGCTTCGTACGAGCTGCTACAAAAACAGCTGGCCGACCGTTAGAGGGCATTTCACGTCAAAACGTCTGCAGCAATGCAGAATAACACTAGACCCATAATAGATAAGCCTTGTAGACATTAACATGACATTAACATTAACATTAACATGACATTAACATGACATTAACATTAACATGACATTAACATGACATTAACATTAACATGACATTAACATTAACATGACATTAACATTAACATGACATTAACATTAACATGACATTCACATTAACATGACATTAACATTGCAGACATTAACATGACATGAATTTTCTACATTATGATAAGAATCCTTGAGCTACATGAAAGAATTTAAATTTGAAAAAAAAAGATTTCTAAAGGAGGAAAACGATGTCAATGCAAGAGTAGTATTGACATAAGACAAATGGTTGTTTAATTTTATTTTGGAAATATTTAATTGTTACAGTTTAACGCTGCTCAAGTAAGATATTTTCTAAGGGGACATAACGTAATGTTTCAAAGCAAATGAAATTTCGAGATTTTCAATTGTCTCCATCTGAACGCAACTCTGGGAAAAAGGTTTTCTCGTTCTGGCTAACATTTACCATAAAAGCCAGCTTGAAAATGTTCAAATTAGTTTTCTTCCATGCATTGCTTCACATTACCAAATACGACCTGAAATTTCCTTTGAAAGAGAATGAATTTCACCGCTACTCACCCAGTGCTTTTGATACAGCCATAGAACACGATGATCTATAGGCACCAACAACTGCAATAACATTATAAGCTAAAAGATTCTCAGCTGCATTTTTACATGATTCCTTTCCATCTAAACCCTCATCCATTATTTTCAAATCAATTTCAACTTGCTGATTTCGATCACTGTTGATGATATCAACTGTCACTTTAGCTGCTGATACGAGTTCTTGACCATGCTTACGAATGGCACCAAGGCCTGAATGCAAAGGAGCAATGAATCCGATTTTGAAAAGAGGTTTCCCTGGGGTGCCACGGTCTGTTGGGGTCTTTTTCGTCCCTCCTGGCCAAACGATTTTGCCACTTGGTAGGCTCAGGCCTAAGGATGTCTCGTTCCATGTGCCAACATTAACAAGAGTGCCATCCTGTAGGAACGACGGACAGAAAACTCCTTGAGTAAGAATGGATCTATTTGAATCTAAATCAAACTCAAATACCAAGTAAAACTGTAGGAGTGAAATGTGAGAATTTCTATTGATTATTTGGCATGCCGTATTAGTTTGAATATAACTGAGGTAGTTCCAGCAACAACCTTTTCTTGGATAGCAGCAATTAGGTTACATAAGTACGATCATTGGCACACAGTAATCCTTCAAATGAGGTTTTAACGCAACTTTTAATTTATGGTCATAGATACCTCCAAAATGAAATTAATAAACAATATCTTTTGAGCTAACTCTACGTTTAATCCATGAAGCAGTCGATTTGATTGAATTAATTCAATTTCCTATCACCCGTCAAGCAACTGCTAAGTCACCTTTGACGAATTTTCGTTTCGAAGTAGTAGTTATACATAGTTGTCGCACATTTATCTTCTTCACGAAGTTAAGACGACATTTCGCTCCTGGTGGCATCTCCTCCTTAGTATCATAGAGCATTTTATAAGAAGGAAGATCAGTACCGTGTACTGTAAATCTTTGATTGGTGATAAAAATTGGCTCTAGTAACAACGATTCTTAACTCTAGTCCTTGCTGTGACACCATCACGAATTTAGGACCTTTATTCACTTCAAGAGGAAAGAACCTAAATTATGGATAAACAAGACAGAGCGAAAGAAAATTTACCACAAAATTGACAATATCATAAGAAGCAGGAGCATCAAAAGTATTTCCTTCAACATCAAAATACATCTTGCCACCTAAAGATAAAAAATTTTCAATTAATGTTTTGTTCGTAAAAGTTTCATTTCAATTTCATGAAGCTTGAAGTGAAGGTAGGAAGCATATGATCATGGAAGCCCTTAAATGCAAAACTGTAGTCTTTATTTGATTTTGCAGGCAACATTTCATGATATTTTGATCTAAATTAAGAGAATTTGGTAAAATATTTCCGAGCCATCATAGTTAACAAATCGCTTTCTTGAAAGGCTTTCAGTTCGAACACATTGTCTGATAAGGATGTACTTTCGCATCTAGGAGGAAACTTCTTCATCAGTCTTTCAAGTCACTTTTTGCATCGTTTGTTAATAACTTACCAATGAGAAAGTTAAAGAAGTAACCAATATAAATGAATTTGGATTGAAATCGATCATCAAATAATTCTTACCTGCTATACTGTTAAATCCACTGGACCAATCTTTAAATTTTTTCAGTTCTTCAAGCACAAGCGACCTTGTATCTTCAACGGTCGTGTCCTACAAAAGATAATGCCATTTGCTACACACCAAGGAACAAGCAAGTGCAATTTCTTTGCAATCTTTTCTTGTTTTCATCCTTTTTGCAACAGTCATTCAGGTTTATCTAAATTTCATTTCCATCTCGTAGTGTTGTAGAGATGTTTGAGTGGCGTAAAATTCAGAAATAATGCAAGGAATGATGTAATCAATACTGCAAGTACATTGATTTTTAACATTTAACTTTTCTTCATGCAAAAGAGACTAGACTGTGCCTTAAAATTCAATCTTGAAATAATAGATTTCATCCATGGATTTCTTGATTTGAAAATTTTGATTCTGCTAACAAATTTCGTCTTCAAAAATACAATAAGAAGTGAAGAAAAAGAATGCATACCTTGGTAATATTTTCATTTCTCACGAGGCTCTCCAACACATAATAATAAGCAAACACAGCGTCATACACTTGAGCATCATATGGACTAATACCAGGTATCTAAAATTCAAAGTAGTGAGCAAATCATAATAATATGCGAACACTTTAGTGAGGCTTGCGAGTAGCATCAAGCAAATGGATAATGGGAAAAATTGGCTTAGGTTTCAATTATATACCCATTTCAAGTCATCATGTGACCATAATCTTTTAAATCAATATAAAGATTTTACAATATACAGGGTGTCCCAAAATAATTGTGCCCTGTTTGTGTGCTACTGTGGAGGAGCTGTAGATTCAATTATCTCGGTGTTTACACAGTTGCACAGATCAGCCTTCAACTTAAAGTTTGAGACCTTGTTTGAGTCAATCTGACACGTGGTTGCTCATTTATGGCAGAGAAAAGGCACAACACGTGGTTGTTTCAAATACAGCACTTCCATTGTTCTCCAGCAAAGTCAAAGCATAGTAAGCTATCTTCTTGAAATTGGAGAAACCAACCTTAGCCAGTTAGGTCTATTATTCCATTTTACAGAAAAGAACCTCATTCGCACTTTCCATTATCAAAAGTGCTCTGTCCAACGAAGTCATTCATTCGCAGGGGGATGTTACATCTCATTTCTTACATTCTGCTTTTGCTACATAGCTGTTGGCCTTGCTACAAGTTATAAGAACGAGAGAAGGCAAATAGAAAAAAGAAAAGAGGAGAGAAGGAAAGGTAGACCTGTAACTCTCGTCCACCCAATCGCGGCTACATTCAAATTTTCCTTTTTACCGTACAACATGGTGTATGGTGAACAGAAAAATTTGAATGTAGCCTTGATAGGGTGAGCGAGAGTTACAAGTCTCCTTCTTTCCTTCTTTTTCTTCTTTCTTTTTTCCATCTTTCATTCTTCAGACGGTAGACTTGTAGCAAGTGCACATAGCTACGAAATGAATAGAACTCAAGACAACTCAATAAGGTTACCGTTACCTTCAGTCTCCAAACTACTCCAGGAAATTCCCTGGTAGATTTCCCAAACCAGCTCATGATCAGAGTTAATAGATTTTCTCCAGTTGGCACTGAAAACAAGTAATCATATATTGTTTCAACAAGTAATGAGATTGATGAAATTCAACAAGAGGCAATAGAAAATAAAGAAACTTAAGAAGGAATTAAAGAAGGAATTAAAGAAGGAATTAAAGAAGGAATTAAAGAATTCTATTCGAAAAATTGTGCAAGAAGGTTAAAAAATATGCACCTGTACAACTCGTAGAATCTGTAAATTTTGGGTAGTAATCATGTTTTATGAAGACAAAAATTTACGAAAATTTGACAAAATGAGAGTCTTACTTCTTGGTGACACTGCAACAAGTCCTTCTGCCGACTTTTTAACATCTTTGTCAGCTTGAAGCAAAGTGGCAGCAACTGCATCATTGCCAATCCATACCCATCCTTCTCCTGTCATTTTCTACGGCGACAAACATAAAAATTTTTCATCATAACAACAAAAGATATAGAACTAATGAGACAACTTCGTATATAAAGGTAACAGCCATAGCGATATCGAGTGGCTGCTAAACAAGCTAAAGAAATCATATATGCATTCATTCGTTCTTTAGCAACACAATGTAATGACACCTGTCAAAATTAGCAAATGCAGTAAAGAATTTTTCAACTTGGCCTAGAGCCAGTTTTTAACATTCAAGTGGTGCCTTGGACCAGCAAAGCTAACATTTGGACACATCTTTTTCCAATTTTCTTTTTCAATTTCCAAGAGGCCCAAGAAATACTATAATATTCTTTTAGATTCTTATAAAAGCGTTCATGTGATTCACTTCTTTATCAAAAAGTTCATTGCTAATTCCTAAATCCTATTTTAACGTTTGACGTCGAAAGATTTTCTCCACCCTTAAGATTTGAGGTACCTTAAATTTTGCTCGTTTGAAGACTTTCAGCGCATCATCTCCAATAGCCATGAGTATGTTAACTCTGGTGCCAGCATCCTTTAACTGAAATGAAACAGAAAATCAATCAGAAAATCAGACGACAGAAATTAGCCCATTTCTTAATCTCATATACAAACTGACACCATTGCTCTGTGCATTGCATCCTTAATATGAAATGCAAACAAATTTCGTTCGTAATTCTGAAAATAGCGATGATATCCAAAATGCTCCCTGGAGAATACACCTTTTAGCTATTCTAAAAAAGAATCTGGAACGAACGATATTTCATTACATTTTGTAGAATTTTCGAATGTGTACAATAGTGATAGAAGTTTTAACGCCACTCGATCGAACTGCGCATATAAAAATGTATAAAAATAACGTTCGATCCAGGCCCTTTCTTAGAATAGCTAAAAGGTCTATTATGGAAAATTGCACAAAGTTCACGTTGAGCCAGTCATTTGAAATAACACGGGAATAACAATCTACACATTCAATTTTAGGCTGCGTTTACATGGGGCCGCTCAAATACTTGGCCGGCCGAATATTTGGCCGCATAGCTGTACCGTGCAAATATTTGGTCGGTATGGCTTCGCGCTTATACGAGGCCGGCCATCTTGTATAGGCATGCGCATTACTATTATCATTAGCAATATGGTGCCAGTTTCTCTGAGGACCATATTTCATTGCCCTCCTATTTAAAGCATTCCATACACGAGGCCGCTCACAAATTTGACCGGCTCAGTTCGCACGAAGGCCACTTCCCTATATGACCGAGTGAAGGTCGGCTAGGCGTCCAAATATTCGGCCGGTTAGGCAGGTCTCGTGTAAACGGGAAGGCTTAGTGGCAAAATATTTGGCCGGCCAAAAATTCGGCCGGCCTCGTGTAAACGCAGCCTTAAAGTCTTGCAAACATTCAACGCCTTTGCTGTAATTCATGCTTCAAAACAAAGATCGTTTCATACCTTTTGAAGTCTGTTATCGATGACGTCATCACTATCCCTAGGCTCGAATGTTACAGTTTCAGAAAGCATGATTCCATAGTCATTTAGCCTCGATCTGAATTCAGCAATGAGAGCTCCACCTTGCAAATCATTCATGCCAATCAGACCAACCTTGAGAAGAACGGCAACAATTTTGAGAGCCACTTGAACAAAAACTTATTGTCTTCATTAACTGTATTCATGAAAGATTGCTAAAGCTACTAGTAAAAGATTTAACACTGAACATTAAAAATCAATTCTGAGAATAAATGCAAGTAACATGTGGAAATAGTCATTATAGGATAAGGCTTCCTTATGCCAAAAATAAAACTGTTTGCCCATCAAAACATTGGGCAATCAAATTTAAGGAAGTTAATTAGCACTTTGTTATCGTCCTTCTTATAACGATGCTACAGTGCCTCTTTAATCTCCTCTACAAATGAGCTATTTCTCAACCTTTTTAAGACGTTGATTATTTCAGAAATTCTTTCCGTAAGTTTTCCAAAGTTTCTCATGTACTTGAAATCATGACAATTTTTGATAAAAACTTTCTCAATACTTCTTGGCAAATTCAGCAGCCACCTTACCTTCCTCCATCTAAAATGTTTTATCAAATCTGCCATTGCTTGTGCTTGACTTTCATCACTACTTGAAGTTCTAAACAATCTTGGGTATTTACTTTTGTTGCCAAGTTTTGCTGCAGTTGAGCCGTATGATATCTGGGATAATTTTGACCCTGGAAGAAAATGCAATTCTTAAGAAGGCCTGAATTATCTAGGTATCACGGTCAAAAAGCTTTAGAAGGAAGCATATTTAATGAAATAGTTGCGCTGAGCATTTCATTGCAATGATAGGGGTTCGACTGTTCCCAAACTCCGGATGGGTGACCTCAGAGGCCTGACATCACAACTCACCTCACGGTCCTTCGAAGGGACGTTGAACTAGGGGTCCTATTCTGGATGCGGTACGCATTATGGGCCTAAATTGGCTTTCAGTACCTGGAAATCCTGACAAGCCCACTCAAAACAAATTGGACAACAAAAAAAAACCGAAGACATACCTCCAGCTGTGATCTGCTTTTGCATACCAACTGTACATGAAGATCTAAATGATCCAATAACGCCAACAATATCATTTTGCAGGAACTGTTCGTTTCTTGCACATTGTTCTTCACTAATCACAATGCCTGAGCAGAAGAAGAAATAGTGTGAGAATGAGAATAGATAAGACAAAGATGGGCAAATAACCAGTGGTATAAACCAACTACGGTATCATCTCTACAGCATTGTATGCGTCTTCATTATTATTGACAAAGGGACCTGATTAGTACCCTTACCAAAACAAGCTGGGCATAAAGCTGAGAAAGTTGGGAACAGAACAAATATTTTCAAAGCTGATACTCTCCTGCCTGTAAAATATCCACAGCCTAGAGACCACAACCTCCAATGATCTCAGCTAATTCCCAAAGTTTTTGGTCCATTTACAATACATCGTTTCCAGGTCTTTTACGAGTTTCAAGGTTCACCCGAAAAAATGATGCAAAAAGGACATACCTGTGAGATTAGTTGATATTCTGACAAGGTTTTTCCTTGCTGAAGCATCATTGTTCGCATCTTCAATTGCAAGTTTGTATATTGAAAGCTAGAATATGAAAACATCATAGTTACATGTAACAAAAATGACAGATTTCTTGAAACTGTTGCAACATGACTTAGGAACATAGACGTAGGAACAGGGGGCACTGGGGGCACGTGCCCCAAGATTTTGCAATAAACAAAGTAGTGCCCTTTTTATTCTTAAAAATGCCCCCTTTTTCCAAAGGAAAAAGTGTCTTCGAAGTATCTTGCCCCCAAGTTTGAGATGCTTCTTACGTCCCTGCTTAGGAATTCTAAATTACAAAATTGTAAATGAACTCAATGCTAGGCCTAATCTCCTAAGGCTTCTTATGCCCGTTGCAGATCATGTAATCATACTCTTGAGAAGTTCTAGCATTATGTTGCTTGCTGCATTCATGGCACAACTTGCCATGGCACAAACTAGAGAAATAAAAAAACTTTTTATCACGAGGTTAATCACATGATTTGAAATGGGTGTAAACAAACCTCAGCCGATTTAGTCAAGTGCTGATTGCAACGTATTGTAAAAGGAACTGGAAATAATGATGTGCTATCGTCCTCCTCCCCCATTCTATGCTGGTTTATGTTTGGAGCAAAGCAGCAAAACTGTAGCTCACAGTAAAAAACATCGACTGGGGAAGGGGGGGGGCAGATATTTCTCAACGTATTTTCATTCGTTTCATTCGTTTTAAATTCTTTAAACACAGTGGCCCCATCAGCCAAGAGTGGCTGCTTTTCAGGGGGCCGTGGCAAAACTTACTTACAGTACTACTAAAATCAAGTCAAAATAATATCATGTCAAAGATAGTAGATTGTCACCTTCAAGGACACTGCATTTTGGAACTGTCGAAAGAATTGTTTCTTAACACTTAACAGTAGTATCGAGGGTGTATTGACGTAAGAATATGATATTATTTTGACTGTAACAATGCAACGTGATTCTAAAATCTGGACGGATAAAAGCTGAAACAAAATTTAGATGTTATTCTTTGATACAGATTAGTCTCCAAGGATATGTCCTCACAGTCGTGAATCAACTTATGTTTAGGCAAGGAAACAACTACGGAAAATTTCGATAAAAAACACAAAATTCTCGATCCGATTTGAAACTAAAATCGTAGAAGATTTGAGGAAAAGACATTTACCATTTCTCTACCAAGTGACCGCAATGCAGAATCAGTCGTGTTCCACGGCGATATGAATCCGATTTTGAAAGTCAGAGGCTTTTCACTTGCACACACTGAGAAAGAAGAGAGGGGAAACAACGTTTTAGACGAGGTGGGATAGACCTTGTCTTAGTGGGTTTGGATATGGTTACAAAAATTCTCGTAAAACAACAACGAGCGAAGATGAAAATTTTCTGTCAGGACTATCTGTCGTCTGCCTAGCAGGATATTACGAAATTTTGGTAGTAGTATTGAAAATGATTTAATGAACAAGCTCTGCTATGTCATTCTCAAGCTACCAGGTACAAAATCTTCATTGGCTCAGAGGTACACGAAATGGACCTATCACATTCTACGAAAACAATAAAAACATAAGCTTGGACTCATTTTGAAAATGTTGAAAATTCTCACCAAATCTTTGTAAAACCCTAAAGAAAAAAATCTGTGAAGATTTTCTGAGAAATCTCAAAGATCTTTGTTACAAACTATCGTAAAGTACTTTTCAAGTAACTTGCCCCGTAAATCTAACGATGCAAAATTTTCCAATCACACTCGGGGAAATAATTCATTTCGAAATTTGGAAAAAGGAATCAAGAACCATTAAGGGCTTGTCCTGAAATAATCTATCAATCAAAAATTTCTAAAAATGGAAAGCAAATGAAAACCTTAAAGTACTTATAAAGATTTGAACTATGAAGCATAAGAATCCTTGATCATGTAAGGACAAAAATTTACCCTCTCTAAGGGCCTTTGACAAACACGAACAAGATTGGTTACTATTTGAGTGGCTTCAAACACAAAGTTTGTATAAGCCAGAAAGGCAAAACCACTACTTGGAATAAATACACAGAATTTACTGCCTCATTGTTAACTGCAAGGCTGTTGCTTGACAGGATTTCTGGTGTAAGAGGTCAAAGCTCGGAAGACTTCTTGCTACAAAACACATTTGACAGTATATTTTGTTTGATTGACGTGGTTCACATATCGGTCAGGCCACGGTACTAAAAGTTTCTTGATTCAACATGAAAATTCTCATATTTTACAATTGAAAGGGTGTACTTTCTTGATACATGAAGCATTAATTAACAAAGCAGTGTCACGTTCAAAATCTAAAACTATCCTTATTCAACTTTTAGGGTTGAATGTCACATTTTCCATGGTATCCTTGGATTACAGTTTAAGTTTCTTACAATTTCGGGTGTAGTACTAGAGCTCCTTAATATTTTGGACACCTTAGTACCAGTTTCTTATGAGCCTGTTGCGTACAAACAACCCGCAGCATCCCTCAAACTTAGAAACTTTCTGTTTGAGCCTTGACAGCATAACTGATCTCTTCTGACAATAACTTTAGGAATACTGTAAAGGAAAACACTCCACTGCAGTCAATTTCGAAAATAGAGAATCAAAGTTTGTATTTTCAACTTTTCTGTCATTGCCTATCAGTAAGAAGTTCCCATAAAATAGCAGACCTGACAAGCTTACTCAATGGTCCAGGCGACTGAAAGTCGATGTTACAGAGGAGCAAAATGCAAAGTTTCGGCTGCTAGCCAGTCCCTCCGCTCAAAAGTGGGTCAAAGGGACCTTTATTGTCAACCCCACCTTAGGCTTCATACAGAATTGCCGCAGTCAAGTCCCTAAAGAATGCCGTTTGTTGACCAATAAGCATGCTTTATCATCACCATCAAAACTCTTGAAAGAAAGCAAGTCCGTCAAACCAGTTGACAATTCTTCAAGAGCATGCCGCCACAGCATTTGTAATCTACTGTGAAAACTCGTTGTTGCCTGAGGTTATATTTGATTTCTGATCGATCCAAGTAGAAGACAAGTATTGTCAATGAATTTCCTGAACCACTTATTTGATAAACTCTGCAAATTTCTCTAGTCAACGTTGTCCATCTTACAGGATTTCGAACGTCGCTGCTGAGGCCAACCACAGTACAGGGCAAGACACGCATGAACTACAAGCACTAATTTTCCTCTGATCACCAACACAGGACCACTATTTGGAGTGCATGAAAGAGGAATGTAATAAGAATCTCTAGTAAAACTTCATAAGTAAGATAAAATTGTTAAGTTGCTCTATCATACCAAACTGCCATGTTAGCCTTTGTCAAGAATTTTACTCCAAAAAAATCCTTAAAATCAGCCAGTAAACCAAAGATATTCACGAGAAGTCTCAGTTCAGCACAAGAGATTTCCAAAAAACTGGGTATATTTCAAAAACTTTATTTGAAGCCTTCTTTAAACTGAGATTTATGGAAGTCCACTCCTCTTGAAGATATCAAAATCATCTATAAAGAGACGTCTACGTACGTTGAAAACATCAATAAAACACTTGGCCTAGTTGTTACAAAGAACAGTACGATTTGCGGAAAGCCAGCGACTTGCCCTGCACAGATTCCAGAAAGACTGACGAAACGAAATTCACATAAACAAAAACAAACGATGGAATAGGCTGCTGGTAGGACATGGTCTTCTCTATTTAGATGTTAATCGTTGATGATGGATAGGCACAACTTTTGAAAGCAGCGCTTTTCCCTTGGTTGATTCGTCAAATCGGAAAGATGCTAGTTTCTTTCTCGACTGGTTCTTTCAAAGGGAGTATAAGGACCAATCCACCAAGGGTCAAAGCACTACTTTAAAAAGTTGTATCAATCCATTAACATTTAAGTAAAGAAGGCCTTGGAGGGTAGTTTATTCAACGCGATGTTTGCTAATGTGTACCTAAAAGATGGGGCAGTAGTCAGCATGAAATGATTTATTTGAAAAGACAACAAAAACTGGGTGGGGATCTCAAAAATCCAATTATTCTATTTTTGGACCATGGCAGACGAAGGTGTCTGTTCATTCACGCCAGCAAAACATTAACTCAAATGTTAACTTCAATTTCAACTTGAAGGTACTTTCAGAAAACGAAATGCTTGTATGTATCTTCCTTCATAGGAGAGGGGTATCTTCCAAAGTGGATATTGCATGGAAAGAATAAATCGGGGATTTTGAATAGAAGACAGCTGATGGGTGCATCCCAGGTGCATTCCGTTCAAGTGGGCTACGAGGCCTTGAAACCCCTTGAAACTCTAAACACAGTACCTAGTTATTGATTCATTTTAGAAAACTTCTAATGTAAGTGCTTACGATCGAATTGGTCTCATCATTCAGATATGGCTTAGTTGAAAAATGTCTGAATGATGCCCATTTGTTTTGACAAATCGTGCTCTAGTTCTTCAAGTAAACGACCAGTGCCTGATTGCCTCATTGAAGCAACTTACGGAGCTATATTCTCTGACCAGCACACTAACTCTGGTTTCACCAATCCCCCATGTCTAGCATTCACAAAACAGCACAGAAACATCCGTCTTGATTATTCAAATGAATTATCCTACTTGTTTTAGGTGATGAAGCTAAGGCTCTTTAGGTGGACTACATCGACAGACCGAGGTTTGGAAGCTATTCTCATTGTTATAAAAGAGAGCTTGGCCTAAAAAGAAATCTAGGCAGGTTGGGCGTGATAGTCAGTAATCTGCATGGCAACAATTTAAAAAAATAAGGAGCACTTGCTTTGACGTTTCAGTTTCGCTTCACCAGAAATTATTTCATGTTGATGTATGCAAGCCTTACTGGGGAATATGAGCACATTCAATCAGGCTAGTTAGAAATGGACGTCGTAATGAGAGTGCAGCGTTCAACACCATGCTTTGAACCCAAAACAGTCATACAAATGCCTTGCTCAGTTTGGAGAAGACAGCGCCGTCTGAACATGGCATCGGGGTCTGCGAAAACTACCATGACACGAGAAAGCAATGTGTGGTCGGCATAAAGTTTCAAATTAAGAAACACCAAATTTATTACATTTTAATCCTATCGAATCCTCAAAAATCTTAAAACATGGTTCATTTAAACAGAACAATTCTCGTCTCATCCATCAGCGTCATGTAAAGTAAACGAGGAAGGCCTAAGACAATACCGATCAAACAATACCCGACAGAAAGTCATCCATCATATTGGCACATATTTTCTCTTTCGAAAATGTGTGAATATCAGAATCTTCGTTGCCTCAGCTCCTCAAAATGCAATGAACTTCATTAAACATCGATAAATATCGATCGAAGCGTCATAAATAGAAAGAATTCAACATTATTCGGCAAGGATAAAGGCGCTATGAACTGCTAGGAAGTTAAAGTGAAGTATTTTTCGACGCATGCTTTGTTTTGTCAAGTGTGCTCTCAAATAACCTCTCGATGTAACATAAATATGTGAAGTAAATACTATTCGATCAATAGAACGGACGAATAATGGGAATCAACATAACAGAGAAACTATAATCGCACTCCAACACGCAGCAGTTTGTTTTGGTATTTTCAAGTATCTTCAAGATATAATTTGAGAGGAAAACCACGTTCTTTAAGATGGCCTTTCAACGAGTAAGGATAGCCACTTGAAAATATCATGTCAGGTTTTCCGTTTGTTTCACATGGGAATATAAGGCATCCAGAATGTTGAAAATGCAGGCATTTCTAAGTTTAGTGCTACCCTAACATACAAGGCTGGAAACTGGGAAGACTTAATTCGCGAAAATTTACAGCGAAACAGGATGAGTAGGGCCACATTCAGACGGACAATATTGATAGTTCTGATGGGTTCTGGTGATTCTTTGGAGCAAGTTTGGCTGGTAAAATCTTTTTACGAAATCCATCATTACAAGCCATGGCTGAAAATGCATTTTCACCTTTTTGGAAAGTCTACTTTCTCACTACCTCAAGCAAAACTCATAAAATATTGCGAGATCTCAAGCCTATCCCTGATTAGTTCTCAACTAAGCAACACTCTTTTCTTGCAGTACTACCAACATCTTCAATACTTTCTACATTTTATATGACTTCGTGAGGATCACAAATCCCCTTCACAACATGACACCCATATATCTCCACGAAACGTTGTAAATTGTCAACTTTAATCTTTCACACTGCAGGTATGACATATTAAGAATTAAACGCTTCCATACTCACCCAGGGTACAGTCAAGCAGCAGAAGTAACCACAGGACAGAGGATGCTATCATTTCCATACTTCTTCAGATTGGTTGAGATAAAACTAAAATTTACAAGCTTCGGATGTGTTAGTCTTTGATGAAGAGCGTGTTCGTGGTCAAGACATACCAAGGATTTAAACATGACAGATGGAGAATGCCATCTTATGGGCGGACAAATCAAATCGAGGAATTCTTCAGACGGCAATAACCACAGTTTGTTGTCGTTCGCACTTTCGTGTGTCGACGCGGGGTTCTTTGTTTCACACCGCAGAAATCCACGTTTTGTTTTCCGGTAGAATTTGATGAATCAGTCGTTGACAAGTATTATTGAAGTAACACGTCACAGGGTTTCCACTCTTATTATTTTCGCTGTGCTTTCTCACGAAATCTTCGTTTATGCTTCGTGTCGATGTGACAAGTCAAGTCCAGTCTGGCATTCATCCAGTGATCTATTTACGGCTGCGAACTCCAAGACAGCTGTCTTCTTGCAACAGGCTGCGAAGGAGACATACATGTGTGTGTTGTCAACCGCAACCACAGTGAAATAGCAGCTGATTTCCATCTTGACGCGCCACCGCAGCTTCCGTTGTCATGTCGTAACGCTACATTTCCCGCAAGGTTCTTGGCATAGAGCTCGACCTCGAAAGCATACCTACGTTCCGAAGCTTTCAAAAGGTCATGAGTGAGATGGGAAAGTCTTTCTGTATTCTCTCTTTAAAAACGTGTTTTCTGGGACATCTGTGAAATCTAAGTCTGCAGGGTGAATTCTTAAAGGTGGTATTTGTTTCCGAAAAATGATGCTTTTTCTGATGAAGAAAGATGCTTCGAAACAACAAGAATAATTCACTTATATCAACTAAAAATCGAAGAATGGACAGTAAATCGAGTTTCAAGAACACATATACTACTGAACTTTCAAAACATTTGCCCGACAATAAACGGCCTAAAACATCACAAAAATGCTCAGAAACATCAGACAACCCGTTGGATAAACAACCTGTGTTTCTCCCGAGAAGATCTACTTGTACCATGCTTAAGTTTGTTTGCGAAAGAGATATCCAAAAGGAATTCAAAGTTTCTACGGCGGTCGCAATAGCCGAAACATCGCTAAAATGAACGCGTCACGGAAGATTAAAATTTGAAAAGCTGATTTGGTGAACAACGAAAGTAAAGACAACAGTAATCAATCTCGTTAAGAATTTTCCTGCCATTTGCCGAAAACATAACTAGAAGTGCGACCGATAATTGGTTCTGTATCGGAAAATGCTGTCCTGTCAGAATTGGACGAAGGAAAGATGATGGCTCTCCTCTTTGCTCGATGTTTGGCCGCTCTCACTCGCTATAGGGTTGACGAAAACCTCAGCCAAGGCACCTTTACTTGCAGCAGGGCTGATAGAATCTCCGCTAAGACCATCGCTCGATTAAGTTGTACAATGCAAGGGTTATTTCAAGGGAATGACCTGAGATAAAAATGCGATGCCATAGGTCTATGAATGGCCTATTTTATCACGCCCTCTAACTCCGATGATTTACTTTAACTTTTTGCTTCCCTTGTTATGACCTAACCTTGGCTACCAGACTCTCTAGAAAAATTCTATTAGAGAGTCTGATATCAAGAGCCTGGTATGGTATGGGTCCAAGTGAAACGATGGGTGCATACGAAATCTCCGAAAAGGGGGTGGAATTTCTAGTGAATCTAGGACAGAGGAACCAGCTACAAAGGGCTATGCTTTTGTTCTTTGCAGCAAGGGTTTTACATGCATTCCCACGTCTATTGCCTTGCTTTTAGAATTCTTTACCAAAAGCTATTTTAGGTCTTTTTCATACATCTAAAGGGGTAGAATTTCAATGGAATAGAATTCCCTAGGCTTTCACGTAAATATTTTTCACACTTGTTGACAAGCTCCGTCGTATATATTTCTCAGATAAATCCTGGCAAAGGCAGCAAACGCTGTCCACATTTTTCAGAGAAAAGCTAGCATAAGGCATTGATGTTTTCAACCAAAATCAGAGAAAAAGGGTCAACCGGGTCCAAGGGTATCATGACCCATTTCAGCTGGAAAATAAATCTTGGCCCTATATTGATGATGGTCAAACTGCAGAACAATTGTGGAGGAGCTTGCTCCGTTGGTGCCATGGAGATTGGTCTCCCGGTTTGTGCACTTGAAGGTACTTGATCTAAGAGTGTCTGCTGACAGGCTTCTGTGACGCCATAATCCAAAGCTAAAAACAATGAAGTGAAAATCATCCTGGGATAGCACTTGGGAAAGAAAGGAAACCACTTCACGGTAGGGAGCACCAAAAAATCAAAAAACGCTTGAAATTTGCGATAATCAAAGCTTTAGTTATTAGCTGCTGACACGAGACACAATTCGTGAGATTTCGGTGAATTTTCAATGAATTTTACGGTGAAAAACTGCAAATGAAGTCGTTATTTTCGACAGATGGCGAGTTCGTCATGAGCCAAGTTTATGCATAAATTTCTTTCCTGTCCCTATAATTAACACTTGTCTCCCTGTTGACGCCTTTTCACGCGGCATACGTCTGTAAAATTATCACTTGGCTATCTAACTTGACAGTCTGTCTGATCTTGATTGCATCATTGTCTAAATACGGGTTTATATTTTCTTCTATGGATTACCTGTGTTTAAAGACGGATCAACAAATTGCCAGAATCATGCCATTCATGTGATTCCTCCGCAGAGGAACGTTACGCCACAGCAGAGGCACATTCCTTCACAGCAATCAAAGTGAAGCTGACATTTCATATGACTTCCCAGTGACCATTCTTCAAATCAAGGAAGCAACTTTCAAGATTTCGAGCAACTCTCTGTCAGAAAGGGTGAGAATGTGATCTGCGTGCTTACTTCTCTCTTCAAATAAAACGTATCTTGATTGCGACTGAGGAAATCCTTCAAAAAAGAGCACCAAAACTTCATGCTGGGTACAGAAAAACAGCTCTAACAGTATTTTCACCAGTTTCTCTTTCTGGTTCACTGTTATTTTCATCTTCTACGAAACGCAAAGAAAGCCATTGTTGATTTTACGTGAAAGAAAGTTTTCCAGGGAGATGATGTTTTGTAAATGCTTTGCGCAAGTTATCTTTAATACAAGGTTTCAAGGAAACGACTTTCGTCTTCCTATATCCAAAATACGACTCACGGCCACAAATATAAACAGGTACCTTCGCTACACCTCTAACAGTAAAAATATATTTCATGGTACGTTTTAGCAAGCTTCTCGCTCACATGCAGGTTAGAACACTGTGTATCTATTCTTTCATTGAGGGGCAAATAATTCTTCAGGCTTTGAGATCTTTTCTTGGGAGGCCTACACTCTGTCTTCACAAGACAATACATGAATAGTTTCACTTTGGACGTAGAAAAAATTCGACAATCAGAACTGAGCAAACAGCACAAATTAATACAGGTAATATGATACTTTTCGTTTGAAATATCCTAGCTGTTCCATGCCATGCTTTTTGCTACAAAGCACATAAGACAATTTTCTATTCTCGAACTTCCTTGTTTTTTGTTAGAATTTTAAACTATTTTCGTTTATTTGTTTTAACGTCTCTTTGTTGCATTAGTCTAACCTCTCGTAGCTTCTTTTTTACTCCTGCCTTCGATGTCTTTCCACCCTTGTGCTCATTCGTCATATTGTAAAATTTGTACTTGAATCTTTTCATCTAAAGGTTGTCCCCACCAAATGAAAACGTCTTGATTGGGATTTTCCCGAATCAAATAGCAGAATTTTACCCCTGCCGCACTTTCCGTATCAAGGAAGCACATGTGTGACGACTGCAAAATGATAGACTTGTTGAATGCGAAGACATGAAATTCAAAAGCCAGACAGACAAACAAACAACTATTGAACATGTACAAACTTCTACCAAACATTGCAAACATCATTTAAATTAGAACAATCCAAAAATCTATTTATTGACAATTTTGAACAATTCTAGGAATAAATTCGTTGAAAATTGCAAAATTCTGTTCCTCACAGTGAAGTCAAATATATATTACTATTGATTTCACAAAATTTGTAAACTCCTTGGAGCCTACTTGCAAAACATTTGAGAAAATTTGATTGAGTTAGACTGCAAGCGAATTAAATTTGCAATAAGCGCTAGTTACTTCAAGTGTCATGTCAAATTGTTCTCATTCTCTAATATAGTTAAAAAGAGACAACATCAAGCACGAAAGTTTCCCTTGACAACAACAAGCATATTTGTGAAGTCACTTCCTGCCGCTGTTGCAAGAAAGCAGTAGTGTGAAAGTGAAATAATGGAAAAGGTTTTGGCCTCCAGTTTAGGCCCCGTTTCCATTACTCCGTTTTCGTATGAAAACGGAGTGGAATGTCTCCGATTTTGGGTTGGTGTTTCCATTAAAAACGATCGAAAATGGAGACATTTGAAAACGCTGTTCAAAGTGGAGTGATTTGAAAACGGAGACATCTGAAAACGCATCGTTTTCAATGGAAACACCGAAAACGGAGTCATTCGAAAACGCTAACAACAGCAATCTATACATCATCCTCGGTTTCAAAACGAGTGCGAACAAAGGAAATGAAAACGAACGAAAACGGAGTAATGGAAACACCCCCGTTTTCGTACCAGGCGCTCTTGGCGAAAACGGAGTAATGGAAACGGCTCAAGATCATCCGAAAACGGAGTGATATGAAAACGGAGACATTTGAAAACGGAGTAATGGAAACGTAGCCTTACACACGGAGAGAAATATCTCGCCGAGTCAACTTTCCTTCATAAGCTGTCTTCGCTATCAATGAATCTTCAAACGGCCTACGGTGTTTGTCTATCAAATGAGAAATGATAATCTGTGTTATCGAATACCGTATTACGAAAGGTAGAAAGGCTGTGATTATTTCAAGTTTCTATCGTACTGCGTATATATTTCGTTAAATCTACGCTTATTCGCATCTTTGCTAGCCCAGGGAAGCAGGCAAGCAAGCAAGCAGGAAAGCAAGCAGGCAAGCAAGCAAGCAAGCAAGCAAGCAAGCAGGCAGGCAAGCAAGCAAGCAAGCAAGCAAGCAAGCAAGCAAGCAAGCAATATCTATTCGTAAGAGCAGGCTAGGCTTCTGGCAGCTAAAAAGCTGATGCGGACATAAGGCACTACGGTTCGTACTCGCAGAGAGCTATCCTTGCGTAGCTTAATCACACTTTGGTTGAAAAGCGCTATGTAATGAGTAGCCAAGACTTGGCAAGTTCCAGCTGGCAACTCGTTAAAAAGGAATGCCTTTTTCTGCCGACTCCTTGAAAGTCCACATCTCGGCCAGGCAAAGCTAATCTGAAGTCTTCTTCTGGGTGAGTTTATCAAGCAACAATCCAGCAGAAAAGGTTCAAGTGAAGAACGCAGCGAGGTCTCGTTTCCAGTTAGCTATCTCCTTCACAGCATCATTTCATGTCCTCGCCGACGTCATTGAATGATCATGTAGTCTCATGGGATCTTCGTGAAACAAATTTATGCATTATTGCTTAAAGGAAGTACAAAGACCAGCATACTTTGCACAAAAGAGAGCATCTGTCGCAACCTTTACGTCACTAAGACGGACGATCAACTTTCTGATAAAATTAAACCAAATAGCGTAACATCGAAACTATCATACAAAGGCGATTGAAAAATGCTGTAAAACAAAAGATTCAGGTTTCCAAAAAGAAAAAGCAAATTGCCATTCAAAAGAATAGATTTCACACCTCTGACTCAATAAATCACTCATTCAATCAATCAATCACTCAATCAATCAGAATAGAGAAAGCAAAGCATTTCGCTCGGCTGCACTCAAGGTATGAAATTTATTGTTGAGGCTGTCAAATCGCTTTGCCTTGAAAGAAATGTACATATCCTTTTTGTTTTACAAAATTCACCCTTGCTTTATAAAAAATCACGTGTGAATTCAAAATCACTAACTATTATTCAAATTGTACAAAACGGAACTTATCTGAAAATTCTTCATCAAGAATTGACTTCCGGTGACACAGTATTCGGATCCAGGAGTAGATTGACCGCCCGTCGTTTCGGAAGCGGTCCTTGATCATGGTCCATCCACTGTTCAATTGTGAGTTCGTTCCGGGCTTCTGGTTGAACCGGTTTCACTGAAATGTCTCTTACAGCACGGAATTGACCGCAGTTGTTCAAATGTTCATTTTCCAGTCGGAAGAAATTCCAAATGAAACGCCTGAACAGAGAAAATAGTGGAGGTGAAATGAATACAACTTCATAAAACTAGCTCCAGCAATACTTGAGCAGTTGTGCACCACTTGAGCAACACTTGAGCAACACTTACGCAACATTTAAGCAACTTTATATGCTCGTCTGACACTGGTCACCGGGAATCTTCACATAAGCTTCGACAATTTGTTGTTAGCTCTGTTACTCAATGCAATTTTTAATCTTAGTGCCAAACCAAGATATCACAAATCAAGCAACCTAACTCCCAAGAAACTGCGATTAGTGCTAGTCGATTGTATAGCACAGGTTCCAAAGCCCTAAATCAGTGCGAAAGGGTGGGTGTAAATTAGATAACCTTCTTCTTTGAAGTGACTATCCTGAAAGAAACTTAAAGTGAGTACAAAGACCAGCATGCTTTGCGCAAAGTCAACGACCTGCTCTGCACAGCTTCCAGAATAACTGACTGTACGAACTTCACAAAAACAAAAACAAACGATCGCAAAGGCTGCTGGTCTTTGTACTCCTTTTAAGCTACTTTCCTAACATCCTACTGTTGGACTTTCTAGAATTCTAGCACATGGCTCAAATCTTTACAAGAGGTGGATGTAAAATTCTGTTACATTATTCTTTGAAGTTAAGTGCTATCAAGAAGATTTGGGTAATTTGTTACAAATCTACCGGGACAATTTTTTGACATCTGGTTAATTTCAAAATGGCAGCATTTAACATTTTGGCGGCTATGATGTGATCAAATTTCTAAATCCGAAACCAGAAGAGCTACAGATTTCTGCTTGACACCATATTGTAGACCTTCACAAACATAGTGCTCTTGAAAATTGTATCCAATTTCCTCAAGCAATTGAAGATTTACGATGATTCAATGTTTTCAAAATTTTCGATGCATTTTTATAACGATAATCAAAATGATGCCATTTTGAAAATAATCATTTTACCAAAAAATTGCCATGGCAGATTTACAGCTTAAATTACGTTTCCTTGGGATTAAATTCTTGGGGAGACTACAAACAGTTTGTTGCTGTCAAACTCCCACCGTTTTCAAACTACGTAGGTATCGTGTGAGCGCTAGCTACAATTTTGCTGCCATCAAATTTTTCACCTTTTTCAAAATGTGCCAACAGCGTATGAACGTAGTCTAAGATGGGCTGTAATTTCGAAGATTATTGAAGATTTCTGAAAAGTTCAACGGTAGAATTGCATCACTGTCTTTATGATTTTAGAGTACGATTGTAATATAATTTAACATTTTTTCAGGTCAAAGTATTTAGATCTACCAGGCGAAATTGAAAGAAATCTTGATCGCTTCAATTGTCCAGGGAGCACAAGGATCATCTGCTCTTGTTAATTGCACATACCTGATAACTTCACACGTTGCAATGAAAAGAATAAACAATTCATGATTGAGAAATCCAGCTTCACCAACTGAAACAGTTAATGTCCACATGAACCTGAAAATCAGATCGGCGATTGCTGCCAAGTAATAATAAACCTGGAAAGTGATCAGAAAAACAAATAACTATAGAAAGAATTGATAAAACTTATAGGTTTGCAAGTCTGTAGACTGATGATAGCTATTCATAACATTCAAAGAGATCGTTACTGAGAAGCTAAGATGTCAGCTTAGGTAAAAGATTGAACTTCTGAAAGCATTGGCAAATGTACCGTGCTTGTAGCTAGAAATTAAAGCTTATTACCTTGATATTACTGTTTTACTTCGTTGCTTTCTTTTCTGCTGAAGCCTAACCAGTGCAGGGAATCAAATTCAAATTGCTCCTGCGCGTCTGAACAGTTAATTCCTACACAGCATTCATCCTCTTTTCAAACTTCCTCTTACAAGGAAGTTTGAAATGAAGATAAATGCTACGTAGGAGCCAACAGTTCAGACACGCAGGAGCAATTTGAATTTGATTCCTTGCACTGGTTAGGTTTGGGCCGAAAGGAAAACAACGTAGAAAACTACAGCAATATTGAGATAACAGCTTTAACTCCCAAGCTACAAACACTGTGCATTATTGTCCATGCTTAAAGTAGGTCTTCTTGTCATCGATTTACACATGATTTTATACAGGAATTTTATCTCAAAACCGTTCAAGACAACCATAAACTTCTGGATCAAATTTTCCGAGATTTCTGCCTGCCGCGACAAAAATGAAGCTTAACAACAGGCCTATCAATTGTGTGGGCTATCAACTGTGTGATACACAACCAGGCCTACCATTCTTTTCAATTTGCATTTCTTGTAGCTATTTTTCAAAAAGCGAACTTCATACAGTAAATTCCCGCAGATAAGAACCTACTAAGATAAGAATATGGAGGCTGTTTTGCCTGAATTATGCACCTTCCAACTAAGAACCTGTTTCAGTTGAATGAAACATGGGTTCTTATTGCAGTGGTACCTAAATTGATTTTTGATTCCTGTTATTAATTTCATTTTGGTCCCACTTGGCTTTCAAAGTTCGATTCTCCTCCCCAATTAGTTAATTAGGTCCATATTGACGCTCCCAAAACAAATAATAGGGCTGAATATCTTTAAAAGACTCGGAAATGGCCTACATGAGGCACCCTTCAAATAAGAACCTTTATACCTTGAAATTAGTCTTAGTTCTTTTGAAATAAGAACCTACTTAAGCCTGGCTCTCAAAACAGTAGGTTCTTATATGCGGGGACTTACTGTACAGAGTCGATAGCAACTTTCATCAAGACCATAAATAGTTACCTTTCAGCGTATATGCTGCTGCGAACGAAAATTTATATTCTTACGATGAGGAGGCTCTCCTACGTCTCTTAAGCTGGCTCATCCGTAGAAGCAAATAATTTCTTCCTCCGAACAGTTGAGGCAAAACTACAGTGTCTCACCGCCCATGATTTTACGCCCGTTCTGAAGGATTCTCGGATTGAATAATTTATAAAATCCACTGCACCTGAGGGACAACATAGCCAATTTAATTCCTACGTCAAAGGTGAAGGTGAATTTACAGTTTTTAGCGCCAAGCGCTGGGATCGCAGGAATTGAGCAGACCTAATCGAGTTCACGAGCCTTGGTCATGACGCTCAAGTGGTGAGGCCCTACTGGGATTCGTACCCACTCCGCCTGACTGTTCTGATTGCAAAGTCAGAGGATACACCACTGTGCCACAACACCTTCAAACACAACTGCATGATACCTTGTTTAAATGCACTTTTTAAAAAGTGGCTAACAGTAGACGTAAATAGGTCAACACCTTCTTTATGTATTAACTTATTATCTTCAAGTAGGAGGCACAAGATATAAACAATCTGCATCACGAAATTTCTGCTCGTTAAAGAATCTTTGGTGGGAAAAAGAAACATCCTATACTTTATATATCACGAGGAGCGCAAGATGGACTTGCCCTAAGATGACAAAATAGCAAAAGGAAACGGAAAGACCACGACGCAGTTTTGCCGGATTTACTATATTTTTGGGCAGATCACACTGCAGGGTGGAGTCTTCGATCACCCTCTCGAAAGGGGCTCTGTGTAGAAAATCCCCCATCAGCTGGAAGGAATGGCCGAATAAAGCCGGTTAAAAGGATGAACCTAACTGGGCACACTGGGAATAAAATAAGACTGTTTTTAATATGATTGCTTTGATATTCAGGAAGCTTTATTTGCCAAACGCCTGGCATTTTTACTGACTCACCTGGTAGAGCTTAGGTTGATATAAATGATTCGTTTAAAGATTTTTTTACAGTGTTTAAACATTCTGTCCGCGCTGAAATGCCGGAAAAAGTCGTGCTGTCTATGAAGCGACCTCTTGGAAATGACCCAGGCGTGGATTCGTGTCATTTAATGGAAAAGATGACAAAGTTTGGCGATAGAATATTGTCCCGCCTATTTTCCTTCGTAAATAAATTCCCAATAAATCAAAAATTTATTCATAAATAGTATCACTGGCTGAAGGATAAAGAAATGTGGTTATTTTGAATTGCTGTGGAAGTTGAGTCGAGACTAGTAATGGATATGTTTAAAACACAGGATGGAACATGGAATGAAACATAGGAACCCTGGACTGATGTAATACAATAGCAACAGAACAGTTGCTTTAACTGACACCTCAATCCAAAGTGATTAGTGACGATTAGTGACTGCAGACAAAGGAAATTCTCTCGACAGGTAAATAAGAAAAAAGACGGCTGGGCAACTCTCGCCTTGTGCTAGCTAAAAGTGGCTTTCAGAGAAGTTATATGCTTACAGCGAAAGAAGAGGTCAGAGGGGTAAATCGAAAGTTCTGTCTCCCGGATTTTGTTTATTCGATTCAGGAGCTGTGTGGTAAGTGAGAATTTTAACGCCTTCTGCTCGGCTCCTGAATCAAATAAACAGCATCCGCGACACAGTATTTTAGATTTACATTCACCCTTCTTCTTTTGTTATTTACACATAACTTCTCTTAAAACCAACCTTTCGCTTGCGCAAGGTGAGCGTTTGCCCTACTTTTGTGGCCGTGTTTGTCTTGATTTGCCAGTTGAGAGAATCTCCTTTATCTGCAGTCACTAATCGCTTGGAATTGGGAGTATCAATTAACGCAACTGTTGCTACTGTATTACAAAATCTTTCCTTGTTTAGATAGCCAGTTGTGTCTAGGGCAATGGAAAGGTGACAATTCAGACCCAAGGCCTGCTAATCAACGTAAATGCGCAACAGAGTCCGCCAATCAATATAACGTCAGTGTTGTTTGGCTTTACAGTATCCTTGGTTTCAGTTCTATGATAAGACCATCGTTGTCATACTTGCGTCTGTTAACCCTCTCTCGTATCCAAACTATCAGCTCACCACAGCTAGCAGGCTACAAACCGTCATTGCTCTTTTAGGCACAAACCAAAAATAACAGCAGTAGCGGCTTGTAGTTTGCTTGCTCTCGCGAGCTGAAAGTTTGGGTATGAGAGCAAGTTAACAGACACAAGAATTACAGCTATGGCTTTAACATTGAATTTGATATAAAGAACTCGTTACGGCCAACGAAGGACAGAAGATTTGTTGATTGGTGGGCTTCCCATTACCAGAGGCTGTGTGAAAGTTACATTCCTGTTCCATTCCACATTCCATTCCGCGTTCTATTCCGTGTTTCAAAGATATAACTGTGGTCTATGTGGATTTGTGTCATAGAAAGTATGCTATCGAAAAATCATGTGTCTCCCGCATACGTAATCTTTGGTAGTGTAAAAATGAGGTTTCATAATTTCAGAGGCGAGAAAAAGGAGAAACATATGATGAAAGGTGAGGAAAGGTGAATAGAAATTAAGTTTGTGGAAAATAACATTTGGTCATCAATCGAGAGGATGACTGTGGAATGTTCTTTAGTGGAATATAAATTTTATGGTCATGTTGAGTCACATAAAGAAAAACTGAAGGGAAATAGGCCTTTGCGAATTTCTAATTTCGCAGCCTCCCTCCAAGGGTCCCATTAAGGATTATAGTCTGTCTCCTATCGACAAGTATTGCAGGCAATGACGTTTCATGGATTTCAAAGCCACTCATTGCCAGTAATTTTCCCAATAAACCCAATTTGAAAACAGTGCCAAACTGGAATGGGGAGGTCAAAATCGACACAACACAATGTAGACTTTATAACGCAAAGAGACCCACCGAAGCTGACAACAAAACCATATGCCTACGTGCTCGCAGGACTTCTCAAGGCTGGCACGGAGGCACTCAAATCTCACAAAAGTCATACTTTCTTGAAAAATCTTGCTTCAAATCCCTTTGAAATCACTTGATTGCATTTTTCGGGTGCGTTGAAACAGTCTCTGGACGAAAAGGGAAAGGAAACTTCCTCCCATATTGATGTCATTTTCTTGATAGCTACTGTAGGCAAACATGATGAGCTCTCTAAAAAAGCAATGGAGCTTCCGTTTCTATGGTAAGGAGCCATTGTTATAGCCTATTGTTAGAGATTTGGTGAATTTAACTAAAAAGAACTCCGTAAAAATACATGAGAGCCGCTAAATAAGTACCTTGTAAAATATGAGCTGCTCAGAAGTCGTCTTAGCTCTGCGATCTTTTCTAAAGAAACAAAGATCTGTAGAGGATCATCGTCCAAAGAAACATCAAGAAAAGAAAACAGAAAAGAAACCGAAAGGAAAGCGTATCAATCGATCCATCCTCACAAATGCTCATCAACTTGACCAAAAAGAGTTTAGAAGCATATAAAGATTATAGCGCACGCTACTGGTGTTCTTTCTTGGTTACTCAAGATCGCAGGAGGTCTAAAATCTGGAACAATAGAATCGTGATGACACAGCAAACATTCTTTCACAAGTTATCTTGTTCTAAACCGGTTAACACCGCTATGCACTCATGCCTAGCGGCTCTTTGTGACCTGATCAAAATGGAAGTCGATATTTCTTAGGGCAAAGATGGAATGAAACTTAGATGTTCCCCGCCTCAACACCTCTACATGTGAAGAAGTCGAGCCTAGGAAATGCGATAATGATATGTTCTACATATCAATAATTGGAAGGGTAAAAGTTGACTTTGTGGTCACTACGGAATGCGAATTATTTACAAGGAAGCAATAATAAAAACAATAAGGAATTGATTTATGCAGACAGCACATCTACACACTTTAGAACATTTGTAGCAGACATGTCAGGTGGACAGCAGAAAGACGACAACTATTGGCTCGTCAGATATTCATTAAGAAAGCATTTGGAGACTCAAACAATGTTCTATCACAAATTGGCAATCCTGAGAAGTTTCGACTCTCACACATGATCCATCTTTAACCTCATGAAATTATGAGGAAAAGGAACGGATAAATTGTGTCTATTTCTGGAAAGCAAGGAAAAACTGGACACGGTGTACATTCAATCAAATTTGTCATTAAAAAATGCAAATTCAAATGCTTATTCCTGCATCCTTTAAAACATAAAGCAAATTAAATCCTTTGAAATCAAGCAAATGATTCCATAAAGCCACGTGCTGTTCATCTATTTCTTTTGGTAAAAATGCATTTATTTTTATGCAATAGGTGGGTCTGGGGTGGGTAACTTGTTCGGGAGCCTTACTGGCGAGAGAGCCAGGCATCCGCTTCGTCTATAGATCCAATTTCAACTCCTTGACTGAGGCCTGGACTTGATTTTGTCAAAGCCTTGTGGACAGATCAATAAAGTCGATACCAAAATTTAGCGCTCGGGTGGCTCTCTGGATGTGACTTTTCGGACAGGTGGTATGTTTGTCCTGATTCATCTGGCAGTTTTTGTTTCTCTCCACGCAATGGCCGCCAGGGCTGCCATTGTTTGACGCTCCCGTGGCATCGTCCGTGTAGTATTTTGCAGCGTAATTTGTTGACAGCGTAGTAACATAACTGCGCAATTTTTTGGAAGCGCGGCAGCGTAATTTGTTGGCAGCGTATCTTGTCTTGCAAAAATCTTTAGAGTTAACTATAAAAATTACTTCTTACCTTGCTATCGTAAACGATCTGTTCTCTCAGCAGAAAATTATCACCAGCATTTTTATCAACCAGTCCCCAATCCATTCGAATGTCCCAAAATAATGTGTAACATGTACTGAACACAAGGGATGCAATCCACAGGTAGAAAAGTACCCCTTTCTGACTTTCTCCTGTTTTGGCTGCGAAGAAAGAGTGAAAACCATTTCAACAAATATAGAGTGAGTAAAAACATTCCCTGTTTGGAAGTTTATCACTTACTGGATATCAAGGCAATGCTATTAGTTATTATATTGGGTGATTCAAAAATATTTTACACGTTTCGTGGGCTGTGCAATAAAAGTATGTGGCCAATATTCAAAACTGAAATGTTAGTCTATCAGTAAAAGGCTAACTTAGATGAGAAAATTTTGTTTGGTAAAATCACACATCTTTAAGGCCCAAAATTAGAAAAATGCTTGTAAGGGGTTTGTCTGGGAATCGAGAATTCAATGTTCCACTCTGGTCCACGATTTATTTGGCAGTGAAATTCAAAGCCTATGCAATTGTCAGTTTCAGAAATAGAATTTTAATTTCAATGGAAAGCAAAACTTAATTTCAATGGAAGGCATTTAGAAATTGACAGTACCTTTGTGAACTGCAGCAAGAGTGGAAATGATAGTAACAAGAATTGATGTGGAATATTTCCCAGCATTAACCAAATGTGGCCATGCATGTCTTGTGTCTTTGTACCTGCGGAGGCATTGAGCTAAACGCCACCACGCAGGAAGAATTGCAACCAATGGTCGAACAATATTCTGTGGATTCGTACATTCCCCTTTTCCTGAAAAGAAAGTTGACATTGGAGGAGCAAACAGCAAATTAAATGGACTAATGAGCAGTTAGCAAATCAGTTCACTAGGAAGCTAAGCAGGATACGGTGGAACCTTCAAAGAACGGAAACTTGTGGGACAAATTTATTGTTCGTTGTAGAGAAGTGTTTGATGTATGGTGGGGTCATCTTTTTCATACTGTATTTTGGGGCAAAAATTTTTGTCCGTTACTCCACTTCCGTTGTATAGAGGTGTCCGTAAAGAGGCTTCCATTGTAACAGCATCTTCACAGCTTTTTATGTTATACCACTCAATTTTTGCATGATTGCAACACTCCTTTATTTCCTTCGACAAATTCTTTTTCCTGGAAAGTTACTTTGCAGACATTTTACTTACAACGAATTCTATCGAGGCTCTGGCATTCCAAAAGAAAGTAATAATAGTCAGTTGATTTATGTAAATTGTGGTGTAATTTTACAAATTAGCTTCGTTTTGAATAGTAAATTGGATCTTGAATAGATCTTTCACCAATTCTATGAATGAGTCTGGATCGCGCGATATTTTCATACATTTTTGCACGCAAAGTTCGATTGAGAGGAGTTAGGGCTATTAGCCTAATACATATAAGGGTCAGTATTGACACAGAAGTAATGATTGTTGTATCAAAGCTGCAACTTTCGAAAAAGAATCTGCATCGAAGAATATTTCCATACATTTGAAGAATCTTCCAATTTGCGCAGTAGTGACAGAGGATCTAGCACCACTGAATCAAACCTCTAAATGTATTAAAAAGTCGCTCACTCCGGGCTTTTCCTAGAATAGCTAAAACGTATATAGCAGTAGACTGCTTACATTTCATCGTAAATTTCGCTAATGTTTTCTATATGCGAGCAATTCAATTCAATTAAATGGATAAGTAGGTAAAAAGTTTACGTAATTGTGAGCGAAATTGGGACGAATTGTAATTAGTCTACTATAGCAGTACTGTCTGCCTTTTATGATTGAGACTTACTGTCATCTCGTTGCCACTCAATAGCATAATAGCACGCCATGTATTGGAAATCGAGAAAGGGAATCACCAGACTATTAAGTTGATCAGCAAGCCAGAAATCAGCAAATTTCACTTTGACAAATGGTGCTGCGAAAATTCTAATCTGTGAGGAACAAGAAAATTTAATTCAGATATTCAGTTCAACTATGAAATAAACGATTGTGCCTCTTATCTTATTAAAACATTCTTAAGTTCATGCAATAAAGTCAAATGCATAATAGAAGATTCAACATAAAGTTGAGAAAAATTTTTGAAGCTTGTTTTTTACATTTCAAATCTTCAGGGGGGGGGGGGGGAGGGACGTTCAATTCGTTACTCATCAGCCGAGTAGAGCTGGAAATATTTCAGTGAAGTTTCAGTAAAGACATGTGACGTAATTTCAACTGCAAACATTCAATGTTTGGTACATCTTCAGGCAATTCTATGATGGTACCTATCTTAAGAATGCAACAATGTTTTTTTAGGTATGCTCGACATCAAATTCAAAACCATTGCCAAAATCTTTTCTCAAAATACTGGTTTGTAATACATGGCTACGCAATACATGAGGGCAAGGAACTTTTTAAAAAGATGCATTACGCTCCAATTACGAGTCTTTAACGAATCTATAAGGATGCAACTTAAGAGCACAGTGCAACTTCGTAAAAAAGTTCCTTACCACCATTACTAGTGAAATCGTATGCAATCATACCCATGGAAACTATTATGATAAAAAATATCCAATCTAATTTTTGAAGTGCTGGCATCTTCTTAAAGCAAACAATGGTCACGAATCGTCAGATGAAATAGGAAACAAAACAAAAACTGGAAATAAAACAGCACAAATATTTTGATAAGATCTTAGTATCTCCAAATATAAACAAACACTTACCATAACTTTTAAAAACCAATATCTCGCAGTATAATGAAATGTATTTGTAGGATTCAACAAAAATAATAATATGAAGGCAGTCAATGCAAGTGGATGCACAAATTCTGGTATTTTAAAATCAGCACTGAATAAAAATGCCAATGCACTCAGACATAATAATGAACCAAATAATGATGCAACCTAGAGAGAAAAAGATGAGAAAGATGCAACTTTGGGCTGTGTATATCAGAGGAGATTCAGAGAGTTAAATTAACTCTATAACTCTACCTGGTGCGCGAAAATAAACAACTACTTTAGGGGCAGAAACTTTCACGGGCAGAAACTTTCGCGAAAAAGAAAAAATCGCGAAATTAAGGGCATAAAATTGAGGGAATGACGGTTATTCCCGCAGATTTCGCGATAAAAACATTCGTGATCGAAACAGAGATGAATTTTCGCGGGAAAAAACTTTCGCAATTGAAGGAAAGTGAGGGAAAAAACACAATTTTCTATTCATTTTCAGTACTACTCACAGTCACGGCGACAATTTACAAGGTTTTATAGCCAAAGAGACTAAAGATCGGAGTGATTAGGAAACAGCAACGCAAAGACTTGAACAAACGAAAAAAATTGGATCGAAAAAACTTTCGCGAGTCGAGAATTTTCTGTAAATTCATGAGCAAAAACCTTCTGCCTGCGAAAGTTTCTGCTGCTAAAGTACGTTGACACGCCACGATAAATCGTACACTGGACCGATTTTGACAAATTGTTACCTAACCTTTAGCGAAATCCAAAATTAGATTCCAGGGTTTTTTGCCGATTTCTTAGTCTTCTTTCTCTTCAGCTATAAGAGCATTGTGTACTCGAACACACTGGAAACATTATCGTGATCCACATGTAAGCAACCGCTTGTAAGAAACTCTCAGATCGCCAAAAAAATTAAGACAATATTCTCACTAAGACACTAATGTATATATACCTTCAGAAGGTCGATGAATGTGAGATGATCCCTTGGATCCAATTCAAAAATAAGAATATGATTGACACCGGCTTTACTCCATCCGTAAATATTGATGCCGAGTAGACCGGTCATTGTTACAATAAGAAACCATCCACGGTACATTCGTAATGCGGGCTGCCAATCCTTCTTCGGTCTTTTGTAAACAGCTGCAGTACGAAATACGTAAAGAAGTTAGTACAATGGAGAAGTCATGAGAACTGGAAAAGCTCTTCTAGTAAGGCATCGTCCGAACTAATCGTTTGATTTTTCTATCAAAATTAAATCTTATCTGCAACTTCGAATATTGCAATTTTGAACATCAGTTATTAAGCAAGCATGTTGCGGCGGGTCCTTGCATCTTGGTGGGAATGTTTTATGTGGGGTAGTGGATAGTACCTGGCATGTTGAAAAATGGCTTGATCACTCACTGATTTTTTATTTGCCGGACGTCGGCGGGCATTTTCGACTCAGCCAATCATAACACCAAGAAGCAAACCCTCTACTCCACGCGTTTATTTTTGTTAGGTTTGTTTTTTATCTATAATGTTTGAATGGTAAGTGCCAGCCACAGTGGGAACCAGATGATCAAGTGTACTTCCCCGCTGTGGCTGAAACATAGAAATGAATCTATTCTGTAGATTTAAAATCATTTTTAGATCAATGAATAAAAAAAGCAAACGAATTCGGCAGCTTAGCGACGAACATCTGAGTAGTATCTGCTAAAATGTATCCGACACTTCATATTTCAGGTATAAGGTCGACAAACCATTTTTTTTCTTATACTCAATTTAAAGATTTTTTTACAAAGACGAATTACCTAAGACACTACTTACAATACACTTAATTACACTACTAAGACGATGAAGCTGAAACTGAAAATGAAACTGACGACACCCCGGGGAGCATAATATCCTGACTACCCCAACGCCATTCCATAAAAAAACATCAACTAAACTGAAATTAAATATACGATTACAAAAAGCTACATACAACAATTTACCGATAACTACTGATAGAAAGAAACCTGTTTCGCAGTAGATGTCAAGTTAAGAAATTCTAAAATTTAGAAAACCAAGGCACTGAGCCAGTGCTAGTAAGGTTTGGATCTTAGAGGTCAGTTGTGGCGCCTAACATTAACTGCGAAGCAGACGTAAAACATCCTACAAAGGACAAAAAGGACTTTGTGACTTTTACGAAGAAAAATTTTTGAAAATAGCGAGAGGAAGGTCACTAGTCGAAAATCTAAAATCTTATCCTATTAAAGATATGCTCGTTAAACTAATCTCATTTTTAAACAAGAGCAAGCAGTTTTATTGGCTATTTTTCTACAAATTGCAGCTATACTTGGGAAGATAATTGTCTTTCATCTTGATACCAAAAGAAATGTAAATATCGGACGCGCAATCAGACCTTAGTGAATTTTCCAACAAGAGTACTTTTTAGGACATCCTCTACGACAGGGGGAGGAGGGGGATTTGACAAGTTACTTACCAGTTATAATAAGTACAACCATAAGAACGAGAAATATTCCGGAGTAGAGTCCCCAGAAAAACGCTGAAAGATTCGTTTGCTGAAATCGAAAGAGAGAAAAGATAGTCAAGACTCATTACACAAAACATAAATCGAAAGAGAGGACAGATAGTAAAGACTCATTACACACAACATCATTAGCATAATGTGTCAGCTTTTGGAAGACTATTACCAGAAAAAACTTTATCATTTATAACATTTCTAAGGTAATTTCTAGAAGCTGTCCATTGATAAGTAAACATGAAGATTTGCTACGCAATCATGTCTATGCAATAACGGTACAAGTGTTTTGTTGCAAGGAAATTCTCTACCATTCAATCCAACGGAAATTCGCGTATCAACAAAGATTCTTCATCTAATGAAGGATAAAAATGATGTTCTTTCCACGCACAAGAAAGAGAGAATGTGTGTAAAAAATAAAACAAATATAAGGCTATATATAGATATTCCAGAGAAAGTCAATGTAACTACAACATAACAGCTCCGAAGAAGTCTTGCATAGCAAGACGAAACATTGGTATCTGATATATATTTCTTAATTTCGCAGATATTTGCTGTTGTTCTTCGTCGCATTGCGGTCTTCCTGCTTTCAAACTTATACGGCTATATACCTGTTCTCCTAATGGCGGAACTCTTAATCTCTTCATGGCTTTGCCTCGATCACCTCCTTCCAGTTCGTTTATAAACATCCCCTTGAAGAAACGAAATCCAATCATTCATCTCAAAAGCAACCATTCCATAACGTTGATAATTTGATAAAATGTTGGTGTAAAATGTGACAAATTATTTCCCTGAATCAAATGTTTTAAAAGAATTTTTTCTAGCTACTTACTATAATTCTATCGTTGGACTTTTCTGAAATGCTGAATAAACAAGGGCAGACTTTGCAATACAATAGCAGCAGTTGCGTTAATTGGCACCCCAATTCAAAGTGATTAGCAACTGCAGACAAAGAGAATTCTCTCAACCGGTAAATCAAAACAAACACAGCTGCAAAAGTTGCCCAGAAACCAGTAGGGCAAACACTCACATTGTGCAAGCGAAATGTGATTTTAAGAGAAGTTATGAGTTTACAATGAAAGAAGGGTAAGTCTGAAGTTCTTTCTCGTTGATTTTGTTTATTTAATTCAAGAGCTGTTTGGTAAGTGTTTCATTTAAGCCCTAAGTTGCCGAGAATTATAATGCCTTCTGCTTGACTTTTGAATCAAATAAACGAAATCTGCTAAACAGCACTTTAGATTCATTCTTCTTCTTTTGTTATAAGTATACACATCACTTGTCTTAAAAACCACCTTTCTCTTGCACAAAGCAAAACTTTGTTCTTCTGGCTTAAGGGCAATATTTGCGGCAGTGTTTGTTTTGATTTACTAGTTGAGAGAATTCTCTTTGTCTGCCATCACTAATTGCTTTGACCTGAGGTGTAAATTAACCAACTGTTGCTATTGTATTGCGAAATCTGTCCTTGTTTGTTTAATAAATTGTATATATAGATAAATGATAAAAATATCTGCTGCTTTAGCCTTATATTCTTAACTTAGATAAACTTGAAAAAATCAATATTTTTGTTTAATTACGATACAACTTTCAAGGAAAAGAATCTAAATAGCATCAAAATCAAAAGAAAAACATTGGTTCTCAAAGCTTACAAAATAATTCCCACTCAAGAATTCAAAAAATCAAAGTATGGCTTACTTCTGTCTCCAGGATCAGTTTCTCTACATGTTTATTTGTGAAAAATACAGCAGTTTCCACTGTTGCTTTTCGATATTCAGCTCCACTTTCTGTTTGGAACAACTGCAAAGACAAGAATGTTAATGCCATAAAAGCTGCCTTGTCATCTTGTTTACAACAGATTATACGTTCAACCTAAAGTATGTGATTTAAGTCAAAACATCGTTTTGCCAAATTTAATGGATAAGCTAGAGTCTGTTCAGAATTCCGCTGCTTTGGCCGTAACAGGAACATGGAGGGGGACATCTCGGGAGAAGCTGTACACAGATCTAGGCTGGGAATCATTAAGTTCCCGAAGATGGAGTAGACGCCTCACCTTGTTCTACAAGTTTGTAAATAATCTTAGCCCCGAGTATACAGTAGATCCAATTCCCCCTCCTTCATCAGTCACAGTACTGTCTTCGTAACCAGGATGTCATTGGGCAATTAAAGGCAAGGACAGAAAAATTTAAGTCTAGCTTCTATCCCAACTGTTTATCCGAATGGAATAAGCTTCAGCCTGAATTAAGACATGCACCATCTGTTGCTGTTTTCAAGAAGAAGCTCTTGTCGATAATCCGTCCCCCTGCAAAACCTGTGTTTGGAATTCACAATCCAAAAGGATTATCCTATCTTACTCAACTGAGGGTTGGTCTCAGCAAATTAAACTTCCACAAATTCAAGCACAATTGTAGGGATGCCATAAACCCAATGTGCCCAACAAGTGATGGGATTGAGGATACGGAGCACTATTTGTTGCTCTGCCCTTCATTTGATGTTCAACGACAGGATCTTCTCGTAGAGTTGCTGAATTATTACGATCATTTGTACAAATCACCGATCTTTCAAATGATGCTTTGACCCAGCTTTTGTTATATGGTAATCAAGACCTTTCCAATGACTTGAATAGAAACATACTCGAATTAACCTTACGTTTTATCCATGAAACTGGTCGGTTTGATTGAGATCTATTGCAACCTATGCAACCACCAAGTCCTTTAAAGTAAATGTTATTTTTCCTTGTAAATTCTTTTTCACATCAGACTTCAGGTATTTTACCTTTACTACTGAATGAGTTGCACGTGCAACATCATCCCAAGTCATCGAAACCCTGACCTGACATCTGGTGTGGAAGAGAATCCTAGTACGTGATCCAATAGTTTTAGTCGATTGTAGCGTAGTTGTAGTTAGTTTAATGTTACGTGTCTTTTTACGCAGGCCATGGGGTAGTCATTGTCTTTCGCTCCCCATGGTATCGTACCTGTAGTGTTGTAGAGTAATTAGATAAGTATAGTTAAACGTAAACTCATTGTAAATTTTTATACTTGATTAAAAAAAAATACCTTCAACCCTTATCCACCTGACAATGATGTGTGACAAGGCCTTGAAATCAAAACAAGTTTTATCAATAATTGCACACATATGATTATACATAGCAGAGTGCTTGAATTTGTTTCATCATCCTGAAGCCATTAAATCAGGAATAAAATGCATTAGAATTTTGTCAGAGTTAATGCCAATATGCAATTCATTATCTACCTTGTCATGTTTCTTGAGAATCTTTCTGAATCCAGTAAAATTCAGCTCCTGTACAAAAACATGCAAGCAGAAATTAAAATATTTTAAAGGCCTCTTAAAAGAAACTTTCAAATGAAGATATTTACTGTCTCAGATATGCATTTTGTACATACTGTGAAATGCTACAGTACAAAACAAAATTGCCTTGTATGTAATTTCAGTCTATGAAATCCTCACAAGTTCATAGACCTTAGGCATTCTTTCCCCCACTGGTTGAGCCAGAGAAATTTCCCACTTCTGAAAACTCATAGTACTAACAATAACTGAAGGATTCTTGGAATATTGCCTAATAGCCAAGAGACTGAAGAATTTTATATTTTCTTTGCACTTTTATGGTACTGGAAAATGTAGGAGTAGGAAAATTGCACTGTACAAAAGCTTTATTACTGCAGAATGAGTGAGAGATATGGTCTGTAAATCTTTGCCATGGGATTGCAAAATGTTTTGTTAACTAATCTATTTCTGATAACTCCTTTGAAAAGTGAAATATCCTTGCGATTTGTTCTTTGTAAGGAGATTCCTTACAAATTGATAAAAGTTTTTGCACCTTTTTTCAGGCATTTCAGAACTAACAAATATTTGCCAAGTTGAATTTACTGATATTTTCAAGATCCCAAAACAGGAGAAAATCACAAAAACATGTTTTGGTATTTTGGCTTTCTTCTAGAATTTGAATCATTCAGATCTATTAAGCGCTCTTGATGCAACAAATTTTCACAATCTTCACTCTGGAAAATTTTTTTGGCATGTACAGTGGTAAGCAGAAAATGTCATATGGTATATTGAGTCTTCATTGAAACACACAAAATAAAATCATTTCTTACATTAATGCAAAGCATGGTCACAAGAAGACATACAGTACCTGGAAATTTTGAATCAAAATCAAGCTGAGGTAAAATTCACTGACAGAGAATTTCAATTCTTTTAATTTTCTCCTTCCTCTCAAATGTTGTCTTCTTGCTTGAACTTTTCTCACCAAAACAGGGGCATCTTCTGAATCTATTTCAATGGACTCAGCTCCTGCTTCAACATCCAGGTTTTGAATTGTTGTCTGACTTTGACTTGCTGTTGTCCCTATCTCAACCTCAAGATCATGAAACCTTCTTGTTGCCTCTGCTAATTTTTCTGACAAATATAAGAAGAGATGGTATAAAGGTGAGGCATGTCTTAAAATATCAGTCTATTGTAGCATCTGTCCCCAAAGCAAAATAAAATTTTGAGTACAAAAAGAAGTTCAATAGAAGCGATTAGAACCAAAAAGTCTAAATTTGTTCACAGTCATCATCATTAAATAATGTTAAAACTGGCATATATCTATGTTGTTACCTTTATGCTGCCTCCTTGAATCTTATTAAGGGTTAATCAACACTTGAAACTATTCATAAACTTCATCAGCTGTTCTTAAAACAGGTAGTGCTCTTTCCTCTATTAGCCTAGCTACTGAGAGAGCTCCTCCTCAAGAAAGTCTCCTGCATATGTACAGTTCTCTTTATTCATATTCAATTGATTAGCATTGTTGTTGTATATTAGTTCTGTGATATTTTGTTGTATATAATTTTTTACAGTGCTTTACTGTATCTATCTCTTTGTATCAATTTACTGTATGTTGCAGAATTCTAAAATGATGAAACTGAAACAATTGTTTAGCAATGCAACTCTAACAAAGATAGTGAACATTTCATGGTGTACAAAACGGCCCTGGTTTTGGCAGACAGCATAAATGAACAACAACTTCTGTATGTTGCATGAATCTTAAAGAATAGAGCCTTAAGATATTCCACAAAATATTCTGAATTGAGAACAGTACATTTCTTCACATTTGAAAATTTGCCAAACTGTATCAATATATCATTCAATTTTGGAATATTGAATGTGTTGTGGCACCGTGGTGAAATCCTCTGACATTGCAGCCAGAATAGTCAAGCGAAGTGGGTTTGAGTCCCAGTAGAGCCCCACCACTTGAGTGTCATGACAAGGGGTGGCGGACTTGATCAGGTCTGCTCTATTTCTGCGATCCCAGCGCTTGGTGCTGAAAAACGCAACTTCACCTTCACCTTCACCAATACTGTTTAGAATAGTTATCAAAGGTCCATTGATGAACTGTTACAAACGTTCAAAAATTTTTCTCACTCTGATAGGACTTCTTGAAAGTACAAAACTATAAGGCTTTGAAGGAACTTCTTGCGGAGTTCAAAAAGTTAAAAAAGTTTTCAAAAACTTCAACTAACCTGCAAAGAACGTATTAACTTTGGAAAGTTCTTTATCACAGAACACAAAAAATTCTTCCTCATATCTTGCAAAATGTCTTCTCCAAATGTCTTCATTCACATCTGAAAGAAAAAATTCCCATTTCTACAGGACACCATCCTAATTTAGGAGTTCTAGTATTAGTCTCATTGCCTTGCATACTGAGTGACAAAATTTAGATTAAGTTAAGACTAGGAGGATAATGAAGTGATATTTCAAAATTTCTCCATGTTTATATATGGACAAATTACACAGGACATCTGCAAAGAATTTTTGAATGCAAGTGCCTGACAGACTTTGCCCTAATTTTAAACATCCATGCATATCTTGCCAGCATATAAGAACCTTAGATTGGACCCTCCCTCTACACATTTCTTTTTATAAGAAACTAGGATCAGGCCATAGTACTAAAAGTTTCTTAATTTCGCATGAAATTTTGTCCATTTTAGTACAAAAAGTTTCTTAATTAGTTTCATATTTTTTGAATGCGGAATTATCAATGTGGTCGCTAACCCTGCGGCAAAAATGATTCTTGACATTTAAAACATCATAAAGGAATAAACAGTGTTCTGTTATGTCAAAAACACAAATGATTAGATAATATTGCCCAAGAATAAAGGTTCAACAATCTATTTGCTATAATATCCATGCTTTAACTTTGAAAAGTTTCTTAGTACTTCTCAGACATAGTACTAGAGTTTCTTAAAATTTTGGCCATCTTAGTACTAGTTTCTTATAAACCAGTTTCTTATAAAAAAAACGTGTAGTTCAATTAAGAAATGAAAAAGTACAGTTACCTTCTTTAGGAGGGGCATCTTCCAGGGCATCATACAGAACTTTTTTCATTTCCTAAAAGGTAATTAATTCACCAATAAGATTAAGATGTATTCAACTATGATTCATGGTCAAGTGCATAACTCTCTATGATTGTTCTATTTATGCATGAGGTCAAAAAGGTTTCAAATTCAAGCCTGTGTGCAGACTAAATCTTTGTGGTGCATACAGAAGACCTTCTAATATTCAAAAAGCTCAGGAAAACACTGAGTCCATTTTTCACAAACCAACACTTCCATTTATTTTTCAAAGGTTTCATACAATTTTGCTGAAAAATTCAGCTTCACATACACCCATCCTCCCAATGTGCATTCTTCAAGGATTATCCTCCAAAGCCCCTCCCATGGTCCCCCTTGCAAATCCCTGTCAGCATCATAGAACAGACTTTTCTGCCATTTGCAATTCTCTTGGAGACCTTTGCTAGAATGAAAGGAATCCATACTTTGATAGACTTTGATTTGTTACACAAACATGGGAATGGCATTATCATCTTTCCAATCATATCAATGCAGCATACAACCAAACCAAAACCAGGCAAAAATACAATGCAATGAAACTGGTCATCCGTTTCAAAACCTTCATCTCCGCATATCAACAATGGTTGTTGACGTCACACACTGTCGAGTTGTGTCTGTGAACACCTACCAAAGCACAGTCAACACACTACTCCATTCCACCTAAATCAGATCATACACTTGCCTCATATTGCACATATTGACTCCGCCATTCCGGCGTCAAATGTGCAGCTAAATGTTCAGTAAATTTCATATTCACTTTACTTCGCTCTGTTCGCCGGCTTCATAACTTCAAAGTGGTGCTTATCACCCAGCAACGACAGTCAAAAAGTGGGCCTAAATCAAAATAGGGAAGAGGCCTTGAGCTTTTGCTTTCAGTGGCCGTCTTGTCTTCCTTAATTAACCTTCTGTCAGTTATTCCACCATGAACATCGGCAAAACTTTAATCTTTTCCTTTATCCTTCCAATTTCTTTTAATCTTCGAAGAATAAAGATTTTCCTGTGGATAGTCTTGACCATCTTATTCTACAGTAGCGAATTCTCGTGATTTTGAGTGTGATCGAGCCGTGTGATCAGTGATCAGTCTCAGTCTTGATCTCTGATTGAAAGCGAGGCCAAAATTTTTTGCTTAAAAATGTTTTTGCCGCTGACCAACACCACTATGCCCAACCGCATTTAGTTGGAATTTGTAAATCTGGGAAACACACACAGGCAGAGCGAACAATGGAGTTTAGAGGATTCCTGACCATAGGGACCTTTAGAAATATCGAATCTTTTTCCACGCTGCATGTTGCAAAGTTACAAATCAAGTCATTTGAAGTTGATTTGATGATATTTCAAGTAATTGCATGTAAATACAGGTTTTAGAATTGACTTCATTGGACCAAGTTTAATATCACCAGTATTGTCATTAATAAGACGACAATTCAACTGATATTCAAAATATCGAATCTTTTTCCACCAAGCATGCTGCTAAGTCACAAATCAGCTGATTTGAAGTTAAACTGATGTTTCTTCAAACGATAACAATTAGATTCAGTATTTAGAATTGATTTCATTGGAAGAAGTTTAATATCACCAGTATTGTCATTAATATGACAAAAATTCAGGTGATATTAAAAATATCAAATCTTTCTCGAAGCTGGATGCTGCTAAGTCACAAATAAGGTCATTTAAAGTTAAATTGATGATACTTTAAGTGATAAAAATTAGATCTAGTATTTAGAATTGACTTCATTGGAGGAAGTTTAATATCACCAATATTGTCATTAAAATGCCAACAATTGAGGTAATATTAAAAATATCAAATCGTTTTCCACGCTGCATGCTGCTAAGTCACAAAGAAGGTCATTTGAAGTTAAACTGATGATACTTCAAGAGATAACAATTAGATTGAGTATTTAGAACTGATTTCATTGGAAGAAGTTCAATATCACCAGTATTGTCATTAAAATGCCGACAATTTAGGTAATATTGAAAATATCAACTCTTTTTCCATGCTGCATGCTGCTAAGTCATAAATAGGGTCATTTGAAGTTAAACTGATGAAACTTCAAGTGATAACAATTAGATTCAGTATTTAGAATTGATTTCATTTGAACAAGTTTACTATCACCAGCAATGTCATTAAAATGCCGACAATTCAGGTGACATTATAAACATCAAATCTTTTTTCACGCTGCATGCTGCTAAGTCACAAATCAGGTCATTTGAAGTTAAACTAATGATACTTCAAGTGAAAACAATTAGATTCAGTATTTAGAATTGATTTCATTGGAAGAAGTTTAATAGCACCAGTATTGTCATCAATATGCCGACAATTTAGGTGATACTAAAAAAATCAATTCTTTCTTCACGCTGCTTGCTGCTAAGTCACATATGAGGTCATTTGAAGTTAAACTGATGATACTTCAAGTGATTACCATTAGATTCAGCATTTAGAATTTATTTCATTTTAGAAAGTTTAATATCACCAGTATTGTCAATAATATGCCGACAATGTAGGTGATATTAAAAATATCAACTCTTTCTTCACGCTGCTTGCTGCTAAGTCACATATGAGGTCATTTGAAGTTAAACTGATGATACTTCAAGTGATAACAATTAGATTCAGTATTTAGAACTGAGTTCATTGGAAGAAGTTCAATATCACCAGTATTGTCATCAATATGCCGACAATGTAGGTGATATTGAAAAAATCAATTCTTTCTTCACGCTGCTTGCTGCTAAGTCACATATGAGGTCATTTGAAGTTAAACTGATGATACTTCAAGTGATAACAATTAGATTCAGTATTTAGAACTGATTTCATTGGAAGAAGTTCAATATCAACAGTATTGTCAGTAATATGCCGACAAATTAGGTGATATTAAAAAAGTCAAATCTTTCTTCACGCTGCTTGCTGCTAAGTCACATATGAGGTCATTTGAAGTTAAACTGATGATACTTCAAGTGATAACAATTAGATTCAGTATTTAGAACTGATTTCATTGGAAGAAGTTCAATATCACCAGTATTGTCATCAATATACCGACAATTTAGGTGATATTAAAAAAATCAATTCTTTCTTCACGCTGCTTTCTGCTAAGTCACATATGAGGTCATTTGAAGTTAAACTGATGATACTTCAAGTGATAACAATTAGATTCAGTATTTAGAACTGATTTCATTGGAAGAAGTTCAATATCACCAGTATTGTCAGTAATATGCCGAAAAATTAGGTGATATTAAAAAAATCAAATCTTTCTTCACGCTGCTTGCTGCTAAGTCACATATGAGGTCATTTGAAGTTAAACTGATGATACTTCAAGTGATAGCAATTAGATTCAGTATTTAGAACTGATTTCATTGGAAGAAGTTCAATATCAACAGTATTGTCAGTAATATGCCGACAAATTAGGTGATATTAAAAAAGTCAAATCTTTCTTCCCGCTGCTTGCTGCTAAGTCACATATGAGGTCATTTGAAGTTAAACTGATGATACTTCAAGTGATAACAATTAGATTCAGTATTTAGAACTGATTTCATTGGAAGAAGTTCAATATCACCAGTATTGTCATCAATATAAAGACAATTTAGGTGATATTAAAAAAATCAATTCTTTCTTCACGCTGCTTTCTGCTAAGTCACATATGAGGTCATTTGAAGTTAAACTGATGATACTTCAAGTGATAACAATTAGATTCAGTATTTAGAACTGATTTCATTGGAAGAAGTTCAATATCACCAGTATTGTCAGTAATATGCCGAAAAATTAGGTGATATTAAAAAAATCAAATCTTTCTTCACGCTGCTTGCTGCTAAGTCACATATGAGGTCATTTGAAGTTAAACTGATGATACTTCAAGTGATAACAATTAGATTCAGTATTTAGAACTGATTTCATTGGAAGAAGTTCAATATCACCAGTATTGTCAGTAATATGCCGACAAATTAGGTAATATTAAAAAAATCAAATCTTTCTTCACGCTGCTTGCTGCTAAGTCACAAATAAGGTCATTTGAAGTTAAACTGATGATACTTCAAGTGATAACAATTAGATTCAGTATTTAGAATTGATATCATTTGAAGAAGAGTAATATCACCAGTATTGTCATTAATATGCCGACAATTCAGGTGATATTAAAAAAATCAAATCTTTCATCACGCTGTATGCTCCTATGTCACAAATAAGGTCATTTGAAGTTAAACTGATGATACTTCAAGTAATAAGAATTAGATTGATTATTTAGAATTGATTTCATTGGAAGAAGTATAATATCACCAGTATTGTCATTAATACGCCGACAATTTAAGTGATATTAAAACTGCCAACTCAATTTCCACGCTAAATGCTACTAAGTCAGAAATAGGGTCATTTGAACTTAAACGGATGATACTTCAAGTGATAGCAATTAGAATTAGAATTAAGAATTGATATCATTGGAAGAAGTATAATATCACCAGTATTGTCATCAATATGCCGACAATTTAAGTGATATTAAAAATATAAACTCTTTTTCCATGCTGCATGCTGCTACGTCACAAATAAGGTCATATGAAGATAAACTGATGATGCTTCATGTAATAAGAATTAGATTCAGTATTTAGAATTGATTTCATTGGAAGTTGATTATTATCACAGGTATTGTCATTAAAATGCCGACAATTCAGGTGATATTAAAAAAGCGAATCTTCTTTCACGCTGCATGCTGCTAAGTGACAAATAAGGTCACGTGAAGTTAAACTGATGATGCTTCAAGTGATAACAATTAGATTCAGTATTTAGAATTGATTTCATTGAAAGAAGTTTAATATCACCAGTATTGTCATTAATATGCCGACAATTCAGGTGATATTAAAAATATCAACTCTTTTTCCATGCTGCATACTGCTAAGTCACAGATAAGGTCATTTGAAGTTAAACTGATGATGCTTCAAGTGATAACAATTAGATTCAGTATTTAGAATTGATTTCATTGGAGGAAGCTTATTATCACCGGTATTGTCATTAATATGCCGACAATTCAGGTGATATTGAAAATATCAAATCTTTTTTCACGCTGCTTGTTGCTAAGTCACAGATAAGGTCATTTGGAGTTAAACTGATGATACATCAAGTGACTACCATTAGATTCAGTATTTAGAATTGATTTCACTGTTGGAAGTTTAATATCACCAGTATTGTCATTAATATGCCGAAAATTTAAGTGATATTAAAACAGCCAACTCTTTTTCCACGCTAAATGCTACTAAGTCACAAGCAGGGTCATTTGAAGTTTAACTGATGATACTTCAAGTGATAACAATTAGAATTAGGATTAAGAATTGATATCATTGGAAGAAGTATAATGTCACCAGTATTGTCATTAATATGCCGACAATTTAGGTGATATTAAAAGTATCAACACTTTTTCCACGCTGCATGCTGCCATGTCACAAGTAAGGTCATTTGATGTTAAACTGATGATACTTCAAGTGATAACAATTAGATTCAGCATTTAGAATTGATTTCATTAGAACAAGTTTAATGTCACCAGTATTGTCATTAAAATGCCGACAATTCATGTGATATTAAATACTTGAAATCTTTTTTCACGGTCCATGCTGCTAAGTCACAAATCAGGTCATTTGAAGTTAAACTGATGATACTTGAAGTGATAAGAATTAGATTCAGTGTTTAGAATTGATTTCATTGGATGAAGTTTAATATCACCAGTATTGTCATTAAAATGCCGACAATTCAGGTGATATTAAATACTTGAAATCTTTTTTCACGGTCCATGCTGCTAAGTCACAAATCAGGTCATTTGAAGTTAAACTGATGATACGTTAAGTGATTACCATTAGATTCAGTATTTAGAATTGATATCATTTGAAGAAGAGTAATATCAACAGTATTGTCATTAATATACCGACAATTCATGTGATATTAGAAATATCCAATCGTTTTCCATCGTGCATGCTGCTAAGTCACAGATCAGGTCATTTGAAGTTAAACTGATGATACTTGAAGTGATAAGAATTAGATTCAGTATTTAGACTTGATTTCATTGGACGAAGTTTAATATCACCGGTATTGTCAGTAATATGCCGACAATTTAGGTGATATTAAAAGTATCAACTCTTTTTCCACGCTAAATGCTGCTAAATAACAAATAAGGCCATTTGATGTTAAACTGATGATACTTCATGTGATAACAATTAGATTGAGTATTTAGAGTTGATATCATTGGAAGAAGTTCAATATCACCAGTATTGTCACCAATATGCCGACATTTTAGGTGATATAAAACATATCAACTCTTTTCCCACGCTGCATGCCGCTAAGTCACATATAGGGTCATTTGATATTAAACTGATGATACTTCAAGTGATTACCATTAGATTCAGCATTTAGAATTGATTTCATTAGAACAAGTTTAATGTCACCAGTATTGTCATTAAAATGCCGACAATTCAGGTGATATTAAATACTTGAAATCTTTTTTCACGCTCCATGCTGCTAAGTCACAAATCGGGTCATTTGAAGTAAAACTGATGCTACTTCAAGTGATAAGAATTAGATTCAGTATTTAGACTTGATTTCATTGGATGAAGTTTAATATCACCAGTATTGTCAGTAATATGCCGACAAATTAGGTGATATCATATACATGAAATCTTTTTTCACGCTCCATGCTGCTAAGTCACAAAAAAGATCATATGAGGTTATACTGATGATATTTCAAGTAATAACAATTAGCTTCAGTATTTAGAATTGATTTCATTGGAGGAAGCTTATTATCACCGGTATTGTCATTAATATGCCGACAATTTAGGTAATATTAAAAATATCAAGTCTTTTTCCACGCTGCATGCTGCTAAGTCACATATAGGGTCATTTGATGTTAAACTGATGATACTTCAAGTGATTACCATTAGATTCACCATTTAGAATTTATTTCATTCTAAAAATTTTAATATCACCAGTATTGTCAGTAATATGCCGACAAATTAGGTGATATTAAAAGTATCAACTCTTTTTCCACGCTAAATGCTGCTAAATAACAAATAAGGCCATTTGATGTTAAACTGATGATACTTCAAGTGATAACAATTAGATTGAGTATTTAGAGTTGATATCATTTGAAGAAGTTTATTATCACCAGTATTGTCATCAATATGCCGACATTTTAGGTGATATAAAAAATATCAACTCTTTTCCCACGCTGCATGCCGCTAAGTCACAAATCGGGTCATTTGAAGTTAAACTGATGAGACTTCAATTGATAACAATTAGATTGAGTATTTAGACTTGATTTCATTGGACGAAGTTTAATATCACCAGTATTGTCAGTAATATGGCGACAAATTAGGTGATATTAAAAGTATCAACTCTTTTTCCACGCTAAATGCTGCTAAATAACAAATAAGGCCATTTGATGTTAAACTGATGATACTTCAAGTGATAACAATTAGATTGAGTATTTAGAGTTGATATCATTTGAAGAAGTTTATTATCACCAGTATTGTCATCAATATGCCGACATTTTAGGTGATATAAAAAATATCAACTCTTTTCCCACGCTGCATGCCGCTAAGTCACAAATCGGGTCATTTGAAGTTAAACTGATGAGACTTCAATTGATAACAATTAGATTGAGTATTTAGAGTTGATATCATTGGAAAAACTTTAATATCACCAGTATTGTCATTGAAATGCCGACAGTTTAGGTGATATTAAAAATACCAACTCTTTTTCCACGCTGCGTGCTGCTAAGTCACAAATAGGGTCATTTGAAGTTAAACTGACGATGCTTCCAGTGATTACAATTAGATTGAGTATTTAGAGTTGATATCATTGGAAGAAGTTTAATATCACCAGTATTGTCATTAAAATGCCGACAATTCAGGTGATATTAAATACATGAAATCTTTTTTCATGCTCCATGCTGCTAAGTCACAAATCAGGTCATTTTAAGTCAAACTGATGATACTTGAAGTGATAAGAAATACATTCAGTATTTAGACTTGATTTCATTGGAAGAAGTTTAATATCACCAGTATTGTCAGTAATATGCCGACAATTTAGGTGATATTAAAAATATAAACTCTTTTTTCACGCTAAATGCTACTAAGTCACAAATAGGGCATTTGCTGTTAAACTGATGATACTTCAAGTGATTACCATTAGATTCAGCATTTAGAATTTATTTCATTTTAGAAAGATTAATATCACCAGTATTGTCATTAAAATGCCGACAATTCAGGTGATATTAAAAATATCAAATCTTTTTGCACACTGCATTCTGCAAAGTCACAAATAAGGTCATTTGAAGTTAAACTGATGATACTTGAAGTGATAAGAGTTAGATTCAGTATTTAGAATTGATTTCATTTGAAGAAGTTTAATATTACAAGTATTGTCATTAAAATGCCAACAATTTAGCTGATATTAAAAATACCAACTCTTTTTCCAGGCTGCGTGCTTCTAAGTCCAATATTGCGTCATTTGATATTAAACTGATGTTACTTCAAGTAATAACAATTAGATTCTGTATTTAGAATTGATTTCATTACAACAAGTTTAATGTCACCAGTATTGTCATTAAAATGCCGCAATTCAGGTGATATTAAATACTTGAAATCTTTTTTCACGCTCCATGTTGCTAAGTCACAAATCAGGTCATTTTAAGTTAAACTGATGATACTTGAAGTGATTACCATTAGATTCAATATTTAGAGTTGATATCATTGGAAGAAGTTTAATATCACCAGTATTGTCATTAAAATGCCGACAATTCAGGTGATATTAAAAATATTCAATCTTCTTCCACGCTGCATGCTGCTAAGTCACAAATAGGGTCATTTGATGTTAAGCTGATGATACTTCAAGTGATTACCATTAGATTCAGTATTTAGAATTTATTTCATTGTAGAAATTTTAATATCACCAGTATTGTCATTAAAATGCCGACAATTCAGGTGATATTAAATACATGAAATCATTTTTCACGCTCCATGCTGCTAAGTCACAAATCAGGTCATTTTAAGTCAAACTGATGATACTTGAAGTGATAAGAACTAGATTCAGTATTTAGACTTGATTTCATTTGAAGAAGTTTAATAACACCAGTATTGTCAGTAATATGCCGACAATTTAGATGATATTAAAAATGTCAACTATTTTTCCACGCTAAATGCTGCTGAGTCACAAATAGGGCCATTTTAAGTTAATCTGATGATACTTCAAGTGAAAAGAATTAGATTCAGTATTTAGAATTGATTTCATTTGAAGAAGTTTATTATCACTGGTATTGTCATTAAAATGCCGACAATTTAGGTGATATTAAAAATATCAACTCCTCTTCCATGCTGCATGCTGCTAAGTCACAAATAGGGTCATTTGAAGTTAAACTGATGCTACTTCAAGTGATAAGAATTAGATTCAGTATTTAGACTTGATTTCATTGGAAGAAGTTTAATTTCACCAGTATTGTCATCAATATGCCGACAATTTAGGTGATATTAAAAATGTCAACTCTTTTCCCTTTCTGGATGCTGCTAAGTCACAAATAAGATAATTTTAAGTTAAACTGATGATACTTCAAGTGATAACAATTAGATTCAGTATTTTGAATTGATTTCATTGGAGGAAGCTTATTATCACCGGTATTGTCATCAATATGCCGACAATTTAGGTGATATTAAAAATATCAACTCTTTTCCCTTTCTGGATGCTGCTAAGTCACAAATAAGATAATTTTAAGTTAAACTGATGATACTTCAAGTGATAACAATTAGATTCAGTATTTTGAATTGATTTCATTGGAGGAAGCTTATTATCACCGGTATTGTCATTGATATGCCGACAATTTAGGTGATATTAAAAATATCAACTCTTTTTCCATGCTACATGCTGCTAAGTCACAAATCGGGTCATTTGAAGTAAAACTGATGATACTTCAAGTGATAAGAATTAGATTCAGTATTTAGAATTGATTTCATTGGAAAAAGCTTATTATCACGGGTATTGTCATTAATATGCCGACAATTTTGGTGATACAAAAATTATCAACTGTTTTTCCACGCTGCATGCTGCTAAGTCACAAGTCGGGTCATTTGAAGTTAAACTGATGATACTTCAAGTGATAAGAATTAGATTGAGTAATTAGAATTTATTTCATTGGAAGAAGTTTGATATCAAGAGTATTATCATTAAAATGCCAACAATTCTGGTGATATTAAAAAAGCGAATCTTTTTCCACGCTGTATGCTGCGAAGTCACAAATCAGACCATATGAAGTTAAACTGATGATACTTCAAGTGATAACAATTAGATTCAGTATTTAGAATTGATTTCATTGGAGGAAGCTTATTATCACCGGTATTGTCATTAAAATGCCGACAATTAAGGTGATATTAAATATATGAAATCTTTTTTCACGCTCCATGCGCCTAAGTCACAAATCAGGTCATTTTAAGTCAAACTGATGATACTTGAAGTGATAAGAACTAGATTCAGTATTCAGACTTGATTTCATTGGAAGAAGTTTAATATCACCAATATTGTCATTAATATGCCGAAAATTCAGGTGATATTAAAAATATCCAATCGTTTTCCATCGTGCATAATGCTAAGTCACAGATCAGGTCATTTGAAGTTAAACTGATGATAGTTGAAGTGATAAGAATTAGATTCAGTATTTAGACTTGATTTCATTGGAAGAAGTTTAATATCACCAGTATTGTCAGTAATATGGCGACAATCTAGGTGATATTGAAAATATACCTCTTTTTTCAAGCTAAATCCTGCTATGTCACAAATAGGGTCATTTGATGTTAAACTGATGATACTTCAAGTGATTACCATTAGATTCAGCATTTAGAATTTATTTAATTGTAGAAATTTTAATATCACCAGTATTGTCATTAAAATACCGACAATTCATGTGATATTAAATACATGAAATGTTCTTTCACGCTCCATGCTGCTAAGTAACAAATCAGGTCATTTTAAGTCAAACTGATGATACTTGAAGAGATAAGAACTAGATTCAGTATTTAGGCTTGATTTCATTAGAAGAAGTTTAATATCACCAATATTGTCATTAATATGCCGACAATTCAGGTGATATTAAAAATATCCAATCGTTTTCCATCGTGCATGATGCTAAGTCACAGATCAGGTCATTTGAAGTTAAACTGATGATACTTGAAGTGATAAGAATTAGATTCAGTATTTAGACTTGATTTCATTGGAAGAAGATTAATATCACCAGTATTGTCAGTAATATGCCGACAATTTAGGTGATATGGAAAATATAAACTCTTTTTTCAAGCTAAAAGCTGCTAAGTCACAAATAGGGTCATTTGATGTTAAACTGATGATACTTCAAGTGATTACCATTAGATTCAGCATTTAGAATTTATTTCATTTTAGAAAGTTTAATATCACCAGTATTGTCAGTAATATGCCGACAATTTAGGTGATATTAAAAATATAAACTCTTTTTTCAAGCTAAATGCTGCTAAGTCACAAATAGGGTCATTTGATGTTAAACTGATGATACTTCAAGTGATTACCATTAGATTAAGCATTTAGAATTTATTTCATTTTAGAAAGTTTAATATCACCAGTATTGTCATTAAAATGCCGACAATTCAGGTGATATTAAAAATATAAACTCTTTTTTCAAGCTAAATGCTGCTAAGTCACAAATAGGGTCATTTGATGTTAAACTGATGATACTTCAAGTGAAAAGAATTAGATTCAGCATTTAGAATTTATTTCATTTTAGAAAGTTCAATATCACCAGTATTGTCAGTAATATGCCGACAATTTAGGTGATATTAAAAATATAAACTCTTTTTTCAAGCTAAATGCTGCTAAGTCACAAATAGGGTCATTTGATGTTAAACTGATGATACTTCAAGTGAAAAGAATTAGATTCAGCATTTAGAATTTATTTCATTTTAGAAAGTTTAATATCACCAGTATTGTCAGTAATATGCCGACAATTTAGGTGATATTAAAAATATAAACTCTTTTTTCAAGCTAAATGCTGCTAAGTCACAAATAGGGTCATTTGATGTTAAACTGATGATACTTCAAGTGATTACCATTAGATGCTGCATTTAGAATTTATTTTAATTTTAGAAAGTTTAATATCACCAGTATTGTCATTAAAATGCCGACAATTTAGGTGATATTAAAAAATCAAATCTTTTTGCACACTGCATGCTGCTAAGTCACAGATCAGGTCATTTGAAGTTAAACTGATGATTTTTCAAGTGATAACAATTAGATTCAGTATTTAGAATTGATTTCATTAGAACAAGTTTAATGTCACCAGTATTGTCATTAAAATGCCGACAATTCAGGTGATATTATATACTTGAAATCTTTTTTCACGCTCCATGCTGCTAAGTCACAAATCAGGTCATTTTAAGTTAAACTGATGATACTTTAAGTAATAACAATTAGATTCAGTATTTAGAATTGATTTCACTGTAGGAAATTTAATATCACCAGTATTGTCATTAAAATGCCGACAATTCAGGTGATATTAGAAATATTCAATCTTTTTCCACACTGCATGCTGCTAAGTCAAAAATAAGGTCATTTGAAGTTAAACTGATGATACTTCAAGTAATAACAATTAGATTCAGTATTTAGAATTCATTTCATTGGAAGTTGGTTATTATCACCTGTATTGTCATTAAAATGCCGACAATTCAGGTGATATTAAAAAAGCGAATCTTCTTTCACGCTGCATGCTGCTAAGTGACAAATCAGGTCATTTTAAGTTAAACTGATGATACTTCAAGTGATAACAATTAGATTCAGTATTTAGAATTGATATCATTTGAAGAAGAGTAGTATCACCAGTATTGTCATTAATATGCCGACAATTTAGGTGATATTAAAAATATCAACTCTTTTTCCATGCTGCATGCTGTTAAGTCACAAATCAGGTCATTTAAAGTTAAACTGATGATACTTCAAGTGATAACAATTAGATTCAGTATTTAGAACTGATTTCATTGGAAGAAGTTCAATATCACCAGTATTGTCATTATTATGCCGACAATTTAGGTGATATTAAAAATATCAAGTCCTTTTCCACGCTGCATGCTGCTAAGTCACATATAGGGTCATTTGATGTTAAACTGATCATACTGCAAGTGATTACCATTAGATTCAGCATTTAGAATTTATTTCATTGTAGAAATTTTAATATCATAAGTATTGGCATTAAATAGCCGACAAGTCAGGTGATATTAAATACATGAAATCTTTTTTCACGCTCCATGAGGCTAAGTCACAAATCAGGTCATTTTAAGTCAAACTGATGATACTTGAAGTGCTAAGAACTAGATATAATATTTAGACTTGATTTCATTGGAAGAAGTTTAATATCACCAATATTGTCATTAATATGCCGACAATTCAGGTGATATTAAAAATATCCAATCGTTTTAAATCGTGCATGATGCTAAGTCACAGATCAGGTCATTTGAAGTCAAACTGATGATTATTGAAGTGATAAGAATTAGATTCAGTATTTAGACTTGATTTCATTGGAAGAAGTTTAATATCACCGGTATTGTCATTAATATGCCGACAATTTAGGTGATATTAAAAATATCAACTCTTTTTCTATGCTGCATGCTGCTAAGTCACAAATAGGATCATTTGAAGTTAAACTGATGATACTTCAAGTGATTACCATTAAATTCAGCATTTAGAATTTATTTCATTGTAGAAATTTTAATATCACCAGTATTGTCATTAAATGGCCGACAAGTCAGGTGATATTAAATACATGAAATCTTTTTTCACGCTCCATGAGGCTAAGTCACAAATCAGGTCATTTTAAGTCAAACTGATGATACTTGAAGTGATAAGAACTAGATTTAACATTTAGACTTGATTTCATTGGAAGAAGTTTAATATCACCAATATTGTCATTAATATGCCGACAATTCAGGTGATATTAAAAATATCCAATCGTTTTAAATCGTGCATGATGCTAAGTCACAGATCAGGTCATTTGAAGTTAAACTGATGATACTTGAAGTGATAAGAATTAGATTCAGTATTTAGAATTGATTTCATTGGAAGAAGTTCAATATCACCAGTATTGTCATCAATATGCCGACAATTTAGGTGATATTAAAAATATCAACTCTTTTTCCATGCTGCATGCTGTTAAGTCACAAATAGGGTCATTTGAAGTTAAACTGATGATACTTCAAGTGATAACAATTAGATTCAGTATTTAGAACTGATTTCATTGGAAGAAGTTCAATATCACCAGTATTGTCATTATTATGCCGACAATTTAGGTGATATTAAAAATATCAAGTCCTTTTCCACGCTGCATGCTGCTAAGTCACATATAGGGTCATTTGATGTTAAACTGATGATACTTCAAGTGATTACCATTAGATTCAGCATTTAGAATTTATTTCATTGTAGAAATTTTAATATCACTAGTATTGTCATTAAATGGCCGACAAGTCAGGTGATATTAAATACATGAAATCTTTTTTCACGCTCCATGAGGCTAAGTCACAAATCAGGTCATTTTAAGTCAAACTGATGATACTTGAAGTGATAACAATTAGATTCAGTATTTAGAATTGATTTCATTAGAACAAGTTTAATGTCACCAGTATTGTCATTAAAGTGCCGACAATTCAGGTGATATTAAAAATGTCAAATCTTTTTGCACACTGCATGCTGCAAAGTCACAAATAAGGTCACTTGAAGTTAAACTGATGATACTTCAAGTGATAACAATTAGCTTCAGTATTTAGAAGTGATTTCATTAGAACAAGTTTAATGTCACCAGTATTGTCATTAAAGTGCCGACAATTCAGGTGATATTAAATACATGTAATCTTTTTTCACGCTCCATGCTGCTAAGTTACAAATCAGGTCATTTTAAGTTAAACTGATGATACTTCAAGTGATAACAATTAGATTCAGTATTTAGAATTGATATCATTTGAAGAAGAGTAGTATCACCAGTATTGTCATTAATATGCCGACAATTCGGGTGATATTAAAAATATGCAATCGTTTTCCGTTGTGCATGCTGCTAAGTCACAGATCAGGTCATTTGAAGTTAAACTGATGATACTTTAAGTGATAAGAATTAGATTCAGTATTTAGACTTGATTTCATTGGAAGAAGTTTAATATCACCAGAATTGTCAGTAATTTGCCGACAATTTAGGTGATATTGAAAATATAAACTCTTTTTTCAAGGTAAATGCTGCTAAGTCACAAATAGGGTCATTTGATGTGAAACTGATGATACTTCAAGTGATTACCATTAGATTCAGTATTTAGAATTTATTTCATTTTAGAAAGTTTATATCACCAGTATTGTCAGTAATATGCCGACAATTCAGGTCAATCAATCAATCAATCAATCAAAAGCTTTATTAATGTGTCTAAAATATTTAGCTTACAAGCTAATTGGGGACACAACGGAAAAGTTGATAAAGTTTAAGTACAGTTAGAATTGCTAAAAAACTTAAAAAACACTTACTGAAAATCTACATCAAAATCTTATGTACAATTAAATTACAGTCTACGGTCCAAAAGAGTTTCTATGTCCATTCCTCTAATATTTCTTTTAAAATGGTTCATTGTTGGCGACTCCTTCAATTTTTTCTCTAGTCTACTCCACAAATATGGTCCAAAGTACCTTGTTGAGTTTTTTCCATATTTAACGGTACAAAATTTTGGAATAATGAAATTATTGTTTCTTAATTCGTAATGAGTTTCTTTTATTGTGAACATATCTTTTATAGGCTGCAGAGCAGAACCGTTTTTAACTTTGTACATTAGTATGGCAATGTCCTGCAATCGTCTATTCTCGAGAGATGGCAGATTCGCTTTAATTAGGAGTTGTGCATATGGTGTGGATTTATCACAATAAACAACTCTTAGAGCTTTTTCTTGGAGTCTCTCTATCTTTCTTTTGTCTGCTACTTTACAGAAATGCCAGACTGTGCTGCAGTATGTCAGGTGAGAGAGAACTGCTGTTTTGTATATTGTTAGTTTTGCATTGGTGGGCATTATGTTACGGAATCTGGAAATTACTCCAATTCTCTGGCTAACTCTCTTGCATAAATTGCCGATGTGAGTGCTAAATGTTAGCTCATCGTCAACCTCAACTCCAAGCAGCTTGAGACACCTCGTTTGCTCGGCTTCGTTACATTCGTCAGCCATAACTTTTATCTCTACATTGCTTTTCTTTTTATTTTGAAGAACGATTGCTTGGTATTTGTCTTTGTTTGCTTTCAGGTGATATTAAATACATGAAATCTTTTTTCACGCTCCATGCTTCTAAGTCACAAATCAGGTCATTTTAAGTTAAACTGATGATACTTTAAGTGATTATCATTAGATTCAGTATTTAGAATTGATATCATTTGAAGAAGAGTAATATCACCAGTATTGTCATTAATATGCCGAAAATTCAGGTGATATTAAAAATATCCAATCGTTTTCCATCGTGCATGCTGCTAAGTCACAGATCAGGTCATTTGAAGTTAAACTGATGATACTTGACGAGATAAGAATTAGATTCACTATTTAGTTTTGATTTCATTGGAAGAGTTTTAATATCAGTAGCATTGTCATTAATATGCCGACAATTTAGGTGATATTAAAAATATAAACTCTTTTTTCACGCTAAATGCTGCTAAGTCACAAATAGGGTCATTTGATGTTAAACTGATGATACTTCAAGTGATATCAATTAGATTCAGCATTTAGAATTTTTTTCATTTTAGAAAGTTTAATATCACCAGTATTGTCATTAAAATGCCGACAATTCAGGTGATATTAAAAATATCAAATCTTTTTGCACACTGCATGCTGCAAACTCACAAATAAGGTCATTTGAAGTTAAACTGATGATACTTCAAGTGATAACAATTAGATTCAGCATTTAGAATTGATTTCATTAGAACAAGTTTAATATCACCAGTATTGCCAATAATATGCCGACAATTTAGGTGATATTAAAAATATAAACTCTTTTTTCACTCTAAATGCTGCTAAGTCACAAATAGGGTCATTTGATGTTAAACTGATGATACTTCAAGTGAAAAGAATTAGATTCAGCATTTAGAATTTATTTCATTTTAGAAAGTTTAATATCACCAGTATTGTCATTAAAATGCCGACAATTCAGGTGATATTAAAAATATCAAATCTTTTTGCACACTGCATGGTGCAAAGTCACAAATAAGGTCATTTGAAGTTAAACTGATGATACTTCAAGTGATAACAATTAGATTCAGTATTTAGAATTGATTTCATTAGAACAAGTTTAATGTCACCAGCATTGTCATTAATATGCCGACAATTTAGGTGATATAAAAAATATCAACTCTTTTTCCATGCTGCATGCTGCTAAGTCAGAAATAGGGTCATTTGACGTTAAACTGATGATACTTCAAGTGATTACCATTAGATTCAGCATTTAGAATTTGTTTCATTGTAGAAATTTTAATATCACCAGTATTGTCATTAAATGGCCGACAGGTCAGGTGATATTAAATACATGAAATCTTTTTTCACGCTCCATGCTGCTAAGTCACAAATCAGGTCTTTTTAAGTCAAACTGATGATACTTGAAGTGATAAGAACTAGATTCAGTATTTAGACTTGATTTCATTGGAAGAAGTTTAATATCACCAATATTGTCATTAATATGCCGACAATTCAGGTGACATTAAAAATATCCAATCGTTTTACATCGTGCATGATGCTAAGTCACATATCATGTCATTTGAAGTTAAACTGATGATACTTGAAGTGATAAGAATTAGATTCAGTATTTAGAATTGATTTCATTTGAAGAAGTTTAATATCACCAGTATTGTCAGTAATATGCCGACAATTTAGGTGATATTAAAAATATCAAGTCCTTTTCCATGCTGCATGCTGCTAAGTCACAAAGAAGGTCATTTGAAGTTAAACTGATGATACTTCAAGTGAGAACAATTAGATTCAGTATTTAGAATTGATTTCATTGGAAGAAGTTTAATATCACCACTATTGTCATTAAAATGCCGACAATTCAGGTGATATTAAATACATGTAATCTTTTTTCACGCTACATGCTGCTAAGTCACAAATCAGGTCATTTTAAGTTAAACTGATGATACGTTAAGTGATTACCATTAGATTCAGTATTTAGAATTGATATCATTTGAAGAAGAGTAGTATCACCAGTATTGTCATTAATATGCCGAAAATTCAGGTGATATTAGAAATATCCAATCGTTTTCCGTTGTGCATGCTGCTAAGTCACAGATCAGGTCATTTGAAGTTAAACTGATGATACTTTAAGTGATAAGAGTTAGATTCAGTATTTAGACTTGATTTCATTGGAAGAAGTTTAATATCACCAGTATTGTCAGTAATATGCCGACAATTTAGGTGATATTAAAAATGTTGACTCTTTCTCCACGCTAAATGCTGCTGAGTCACAAATAGGGCCATTCTAAGTTAAACTGATGATACTTCAAGTGAAAAGAATTAGATTCAGTATTTAGAATTGATTTCATTTGAAGAAGTTTATTATCACCGGTATTGTCATTAATATGCCGACAATTTAGGTGATATCAAAAATATCAAATCTTTTTCCACGCTAAATGCTGCTGAGTCACAAATAGGGCCATTCTAAGTTAAACTGATGATACTTCAAGTGAAAAGAATTAGATTCAGTATTTAGAATTGATTTCATTTGAAGAAGTTTATTATCACCGGTATTGTCATTAATATGCCGACAATTTAGGTGATATTAAAAATGTCAACTCTTTTTCCACGCTAAATGCTGCTAAGTCACAAATAGGGCCATTTTAAGTTAAGCTGATGATACTTCAAGTGAAAAGAATTAGATTCAGTATTTAGAATTGATTTCATTTGAAGAAGTTCATTATCACCGGTATTGTCATTAATATGCCGACAATTTAGGTGATATTAAAAAAATCAAATCTTTTTGCACACTGCATGCTGCTAAGTGACAAATAAGGTCACTTGAAGTTAAACTGATGATACTTCAAGTGATAACAATTAGATTCAGTATTTAGAATTGATTTCATTAGAACAAGTTTAATGTCACCAGTATTGTCATTAAAGTGCCGACAATTTAGGTGATATTAAAAATATCAACTCTTTTTCCATGCTGCATGCTGCTAAGTCACAAATCAGGTCATTTTAAGTTAAACTGATGATACTTTAAGTGATTATCATTAGATTCAGTATTTAGAATTGATATCATTTGAAGAAGAGTAGTATCACCAGTATTGTCATTAATATGCCGAAAATTCGGGTGATATTAAAAATATGCAATCGTTTTCCGTTGTGCATGCTGCTAAGTCACAGATCAGGTCATTTGAAGTTAAAATGATGATACTTTAAGTGATAAGAGTTAGATTCAGTATTTAGACTTGATTTCATTGGAAGAAGTTTAATATCGCCAGTATTGTCAGTAATATGCCGACAATTTAGGTGATATTAAAAATGTCAACTCTTTTTCCACGCTAAATGCTGCTGAGTCACAAATAGGACCATTTTAAGTTAAACTGATGATACATCAAGTGAAAAGAATTAGATCCAGTATATAGAATTGATTTCATTAGAACAAGTTTAATATCACCAGTATTGTCATTAAAGTGCCGACAATTCAGGTGATATTAAAAATATCAAATCTTTTTGCACACTGCATGGTGCAAAGTCACAAATAGGGTCATCTGAAGTTAAACTGATGATACTTCAAGTGATAACATTTAGATTCAGTATTTAGAATTGATTTCATTAGAACAAGTTTATTGTCACCAGTATTGTCATTAATATGCCGACAATTTAGGTGATATTAAAAATATCAACTCTTTTTCCATGCTGCATGCTGCTAAGTCACAAATAGGGTCATTTGAAGTTAAACTGATGATACTTCAAGTGATTACCATTAGATTCAGCATTTAGAATTTGTTTCATTGTAGAAATTTTAATATCACCAGTATTGTCATTAAATGGCCGACAGGTCAGGTGATATTAAATACATGAAATCTTTTTTCACGCTCCATGCTGTTAAGTCACAAATCAGGTCATTTTAAGTCAAACTGATGATACTTGAAGTGATAAGAACTAGATTCAGTATTTAGACTTGATTTCATTGGAAGAAGTTTAATATCACCGATATTGTCATTAATATGCCGACAATTCAGGTGATACTAAAAAATATCCAATCGTTTTCAATCGTGCATGATGCTAAATCACAGATCGAGTCATTTGAAGTTAAAGTGATGATACTTGAAGTGATAAGAATTGGATTCAGTATTTAGACTTGATTTCAATGGAAGAAGTTTAATATCACCAGTATTGTCAGTAATATGCCGACAATTTAGGTGATATTGAAAATATAAACTCTTTTTCCGCGCTGCATGCTGCTAAGTCGCATATAGGGTCAGTTGATGTTAAACAGATGATACTTCAAGTGATTACCATTAGATTCAGCATTTAGAATTTAATTCATTGTAGAAATTTTAATATCACCAGTATTGTCTTAAAAATGCCGACAATTCAGGTGATATTATATACATGAAATCTTTTTTCACGCTCCATGCTGCTAAGTCACAAATCAGGTCATTTTAAGTCAAACTTATGATACTTGAAGTGATAAGAACTAGATTACGTATTTAGACTTGATTTCATTGGAAGAAGTTTAATATCACCAATATTGTCATTAAGATGCCGACAATTCAGGTGATATTAAAAATATCCAATCGTTTTCCATCGTGCATGATGCTAAGTCACAGATCAGGTCATTTGAAGTTAAACTGATGATACTTGAAGTGATAAGAATTAGATTCAGTATTTAGACTTGATTTCATTGGAAGAAGTTTAATATCACCAGAATTGTCAGTAATTTGCCGACAATTCAGGTGATATTGAAAATGTAAACTCTTTTTTCAAGGTAAATGCTGCTAAGTCACAAATAGGGTCATTTGATGTTAAACTGATGATACTTCAAGTGATTACCATTAGATTCAGTATTTAGAATTCATTTCATTTTAGAAAGTTTAATATCACCAGAATTGTCAGTAATATGCCGACAATTTAGGTGATATTAAAAATGTCAACTCTTTTTCCACGCTAAATGCTGCTGAGTCACAAATAGGGCCATTCTAAGTTAAACTGATGATACTTCAAGTGAAAAGAATTAGATTCAGTATTTAGAATTGATTTCATTTGAAGAAGTTCATTATCACCGGTATTGTCATTAATATGCCGACAATTCAGGTGATATTAAAAAAATCAACTCTTTTTCCATGCTGCATGCTGCTAAGTCACAAATAGGGGCATTTGAAGTTAAACTGATGATACTTCAAGTGATAAGAATTAGATTCAGTATTTAGAATTGATTTCATTGGAAGAAGTTCAATATCACCAGTATTGTCATCAATATGCCGACAATTTAGGTGATATTAAAAATATCAACTCTTTTTCCATGCTGCATGCTGCTAAGTCACAAATAGGGTCATTTGAAGTTAAACTGATGATACTTCAAGTGATAAGAATTAGACTCAGTATTTAGAATTGATTTCATTGGAAGAAGTTCAATATCACCAGTATTGTCATCAATATGCCGACAATTTAGGTGATATTAAAAATATCAACTCTTTTCCCATGCTGCATGCTGCTAAGTCACAAATAGGGTCATTTGAAGTTAAACTGATGATACTTCAAGTGATAAGAATTAGATTCAGTATTTAGAATTGATTTCATTGGAAGAAGTTCAATATCACCAGTATTGTCATCAACATGCCGACAATTTAGGTGATATTAAAAATATCAACTCTTTTTCCATGCTGCATGCTGCTAAGTCACAAATAGGATCATTTGAAGTTAAACTGATGATACTTCAAGTGATAACAATTAGATTCAGTATTTTGAATTGATTTCATTGGAGGAAGCCTATTATCACCGGTATTGTCATTATTATGCCGACAATTTAGGTGATATTAAAAATATCAAGTCTTTTTCCACGCTGCAAGCTGCTAAGTCACAAATCAGGTCATTTTAAGTCAAACTGATGATACTTGAAGTGAAAAGAATTAGATTCAGTATTTAGAATTGATTTCATTTGAAGAAGTTCATTATCACCGGTATTGTCATTAATATGCCGACAATTCAGGTGATATTAAAAATATCCAATCGTTTTCAATCGTGCATGATGCTAAGTCACAAATAGGGGCATTTGAAGTTAAACTGATGATACTTCAAGTGATAAGAATTAGATTCAGTATTTAGAATTGATTTCATTGGAAGAAGTTCAATATCACCAGTATTGTCATCAATATGCCGACAATTTAGGTGATATTAAAAATATCAACTCTTTTTCCATGCTGCATGCTGCTAAGTCACAAATAGGGTCATTTGAAGTTAAACTGATGATACTTCAAGTGATAAGAATTAGATTCAGTATTTAGAATTGATTTCATTGGAAGAAGTTCAATATCACCAGTATTGTCATCAATATGCCGACAATTTAGGTGATATTAAAAATATCAACTCTTTTCCCATGCTGCATGCTGCTAAGTCACAAATAGGGTCATTTGAAGTTAAACTGATGATACTTCAAGTGATAAGAATTAGATTCAGTATTTAGAATTGATTTCATTGGAAGAAGTTCAATATCACCAGTATTGTCATCAACATGCCGACAATTTAGGTGATATTAAAAATATCAACTCTTTTTCCATGCTGCATGCTGCTAAGTCACAAATAGGATCATTTGAAGTTAAACTGATGATACTTCAAGTGATAACAATTAGATTCAGTATTTTGAATTGATTTCATTGGAGGAAGCCTATTATCACCGGTATTGTCATTATTATGCCGACAATTTAGGTGATATTAAAAATATCAAGTCTTTTTCCACGCTGCAAGCTGCTAAGTCACAAATCAGGTCATTTTAAGTCAAACTGATGATACTTGAAGTGATAAGAACTAGATTCAGTATTTAGACTTGATTTCATTGGAAGAAGTTTAATATCACCAATATTGTCATTAATATGCCGACAATTCAGGTGATATTAAAAATATCCAATCGTTTTCAATCGTGGATGATGCTAAGTCACAGATCGAGTCATTTGAAGTTAAAGTGATGATACTTGAAGTGATAAGAATTAGATTCAGTATTTAGACTTGATTTCAATGGAAGAAGTTTAATATCACCAGTATTGTCAGTAATATGCCGACAATTTAGGTGATATTGAAAATATGAACTCTTTTTCCACGATGCATGCTGCTAAGTCACATATAGGGTCAGATGATGTTAAACTGATGATACTTGAAGTGATAAGAATTAGATTCAGTATTTAGACTTGATTTCAATGGAAGAAGTTTAATATCACCAGTATTGTCAGTAATATGCCGACAATTTAGGTGATATTGAAAATATGAACTCTTTTTCCACGCTGCATGCTGCTAAGTCACATATAGGGTCAGTTGATGTTAAACTGATGATACTTCAAGTGATTACCATTATATTCAGCATTTAGAATTTATTTCATTCTAGAAATTTTAATATCACCAGTATTGTCATTAAATGGCCGACAGGTCAAGTGATATTAAATACATGAAATCTTTTTTCACGCTCCATGCTGCTAAGTCACAAATCAGGTCATTTTAAGTCAAACTGATGATACTTGAAGTGATAAGAACTAGATTCAGTATTTAGACTTGATTTCATTGGAAGAAGTTTAATATCACCAATATTGTCATTAATATGCCGACAATTCAGGTGATATTAAAAATATCCAATCGTTTTCAATCGTGCATGATGCTAAGTCACAGATCGAGTCATTTGAAGTTAAAGTGATGATACTTGAAGTGATAAGAATTAGATTCAATATTTAGACTTGATTTCAATGGAAGAAGTTTAATATCACCAGTATTGTCAGTAATATGCCGACAATTTAGGTGATATTGAAAATATGAACTCTTTTTCCACGCTGCATGCTGCCAAGTCACATATAGGGTCAGTTGATGTTAAACTGATGATACTTGAAGTGATAAGAATTAGATTCAGTATTTAGACTTGATTTCAATGGAAGAAGTTTAATATCACCAATATTGTCAGTAATATGCCGACAATTTAGGTGATATTGAAAATATGAACTCTTTTTCCACGCTGCATGCTGCTAAGTCACATATAGGGTCAGTTGATGTTAAACTGATGATACTTCAAGTGATTACCATTAGATTCAGCATTTAGAATTTATTTCATTGTAGAAATTTTAATATCACCAGTATTGTCATTAAAATGCCGACAATTCAGGTGATATTATATACATGAAATCTTTTTTCACGCTCCATGCTGCTAAGTCACAAATCAGGTCATTTTAAGTCAAACTGATGATACTTGAAGTGATAAGAACTAGATTAAGTATTTAGACTTGATTTCATTGGAAGAAGTTTAATATCACCAATATTGTCATTAATATGCCGACAATTCAGGTGATATTAAAAATATCCAATCTTTTTCCATCGTGCATGATGCTAAGTCACAGATCAGGTCATTTGAAGTTAAACTGATGATACTTGAAGTGATAAGAATTAGATTCAGTATTTAGACTTGATTTCATTGGAAGAAGTTTAATATCACCAGAATTGTCAGTAATTTGCCGACAATTTAGGTGATATTGAAAATATGAACTCTTTTTCCACGCTGCATGCTGCTAAGTCGCATATAGGGTCATTTGATGTTAAACTGATGATACTTCAAGTGATTACCATTAGATTCTGCATTTAGAATTTATTTCATTTTAGAAAGTTTAATATCACCAGTATTGTCAGTAATATGCCGACAATTTAGGTGATATTAAAAATATAAACTCTTTTTTCACGCTAAATGCTGCTAAGTCACAAATAGGATCATTTGAAGTTAAACTGATGATACTTCAAGTGATAACAATTAGATTCAGTATTTTGAATTGATTTCATTGGAGGAAGCCTATTATCACCGGTATTGTCATTATTATGCCGACAATTTAGGTGATATTAAAAATATCCAATCGTTTTCCATCGTGCATGATGCTAAGTCACAGATCAGGTCATTTGAAGTTAAACTGATGATACTTGAAGTGATAAGAATTAGATTCAGTATTTAGACTTGATTTCATTGGAAGAAGTTTAATATCACCAGAATTGTCAGTAATTTGCCGACAATTTAGGTGATATTGAAAATATGAACTCTTTTTCCACGCTGCATGCTGCTAAGTCGCATATAGGGTCATTTGATGTTAAACTGATGATACTTCAAGTGATTACCATTAGATTCTGCATTTAGAATTTATTTCATTTTAGAAAGTTTAATATCACCAGTATTGTCAGTAATATGCCGACAATTTAGGTGATATTAAAAATATAAACTCTTTTTTCACGCTAAATGCTGCTAAGTCACAAATAGGGTCATTTGATGTTAAACTGATGATACTTGAAGTTATAAGAATTAGATTCAGTATTTAGAATTGATTTCATTAGAACAAGTTTAATGTCACCAGTATTGTCATTAAAATTCCGACAATTCAGGTGATATTAAATACATGTAATCTTTTTTCACGCTCCATGCTGCTAAGTCACAAATCAGGTCATTTTAAGTTAAACTGATGATACGTTAAGTGAGTACCATTAGTTTCAGTATTTAGAATTGATATCATTTGAAGAAGAGTAGTATCACCAGTATTGTCATTAATATGCCGAAAATTCGGGTGATATTAAAAATATCCAATCATATATCATATCATATCATAAATGTTTAGGCACGATGCCCTATCAGCTACTACAAAGTATAATAAAAATTAATGATAGAAATTTAAAAACCCTAAAAGGCTGCTCTTCCTAGGGGTCGTGCTTTAATTGCCGCCAAGGTAGATGAATGCATCCAGATCCCCACGGCCCCGCAACACCCAGAGGGACGGCACCCCACAGGCCCCAACCCGGCCTAGAATAGACCAAATCAGGACCAACCGGGCACCACCCCCCAAAGCACCACGAGGCCCCAGGGACCCGGACCCACTCACCCACCTTAGCTCCTTAGGAGTTGTTTAACTTCCTTTTTGAAGCAATTTAGAGCGGGTAAGTCTCTGTACTGTTGCGGGATCTCGTTCCATATCGAGGCTCCGGTAAATTGGAAACTCTTTTTGGTAAATTCCAATCGAGGTTTAGGCAAATGGAGATTTTGGCTATTCCTTGTTGAATAGCTTGAAATTTGGGACCTCCGCATAAATTTATTTTGCAAATTGTGCGGACAGTTTCCATGAAGGATCTTGTGCGTCATAACTAACCTGTCGTACCTTATTAATTCTTTAACAGGCAACCAGTCACAGACCCATCCATCCTTGTATTTTGCATTTTCAATCAGAAAATTTGCTCTTGACTGTAATCTTTGGAGAGCACTGAGCTTCGTATCAGAAATGCATCCCCATAATATGTTACCATACCTTAAGTGGCTCTCGATCAAAGCTCTATAAACTGCAGCTAGCTTTGATTGAGGTAGAATATCTTTCAGCTTCCGAATTGCAGAAAGACCACTTTTGACCTTAGTTTTAACTGTTTTATACTGATCTTTCCAGCTCAGATTTTCGTCTATATTAAGACCAAGATACTTTGTATTGGTAACCCTATTTATTTTCTTATGATCGACCTCAATCTCTCTGAGCTCATTTAGGACATTATGCTGCCTTGAGTGGCCTATGACCATAAATTCGCTTTTGTCTGCGTTCAAACTTAGTTTATTTAGCCGCATCCATTCCGCGATATTAGTCATCTCATCATTTATATTCCTAAGCAGAGAATCGCTGTCAGCAGAAGAACAAGTAATGCTTGTATCGTCAGCGTACATGTTGGGAGTTGCCCCCTGTAAACAGCGTTCGAAATCGTTAACGTATATGATGAAAAGAAGGGGCCCCAAGCACGATCCCTGAGGAATGCCACAGTTAACGCTTTTTGTGGATGAATTTTGCCCATCAACACGACAGAATTGTTCTCTGTTTCTAAGGTATGATGTGAACCAGCAATGCGTTGTCTCAATGACTCCAAGGGCAGACAACTTCGATAGCAAAATATCATGGTCGACTGTGTCGAAAGCTTTTTTCAAGTCCAAAAATACGCTCACATTTAGTTTGCGTTCATCAATATTTTTGTACCAGGTTTCCGTGATATTAAGCATCGAGGTTATCGTGCTGTGCAATTTCCGAAAAGCAAATTGATTTTTCGAGAGTGAATCATTTGTCTTACAAAAATCATAGAGCTGGTCATGCACCAACTTCTCAAGTAACCGAGAAAGAACAGAGAGAACTGATATCGGCCTGTAATTTGATAAGTTGGACGTTTGGCCAGACTTGTATATTGGGGTAACCCGCACTAGTTTCCATATGTCAGGAAAGATCCCTGTCTCGAGAGACGCGTTGAATATCATTGCCAACGGTTGGCAAATATATTCAATTGCATCTTTCAGAAGTTTCGTGGGAATGTTGTCTGGCCCAGGCGATTTTGAGTTTTTTAGACCTATGACGGCTTTCCTGACATAGCTAGCTTCAACCTGTTTGAATTGGAATTTCGGTGAGTTTTCGTTATTTTCCTCAAAATATTTCAAAGGGTTGTCGTCTGGCTTTTGCTCAATATTACTTGCAAGTTTTGGACCTATAGTTACAAAATGCTCATTAAATGCTTCAGCGACTTTGTTTGGACGGTCCACTCTTCGGCCTTGGAAATTCACAGCAGAGAAAGAAGATGGAGAGTCCTTATTTAATACTTTGTTGCTAAGTCACAGATCAGGTCATTTGAAGTTAAACTGATGATACTTTAAGTGATAAGAGTTAGATTCAGTATTTAGAATTTATTTCATTGTAGAAATTTTAATATCACCAGTATTGTCATTAAAATACCGACAATTCAGGTGATATTAAATACATGAAATCTTTTTTCACGCTCCATGCTGCTAAGTGACAAATAAGGTCACTTGAAGTTAAACTGATGATACTTCAAGTGATAACAATTAGATTCAGTATTTAGAATTGATTTCATTGGAAGAAGTTTAATATCACCAGTATTGTCATTAAAATGCCGACAATTCAGGTGATATTAAATACATGAAATCTTTTTTCACGCTCCATGCTGCTAAATGACAAATAAGGTCACTTGAAGTTAAACTGATGATACTTCAAGTGATAACAATTAGATTCAGTATTTAGAATTGATTTCATTAGAACAAGTTTAATATCACCAGTATTGTCATTAAAGTGCCGACAGTTCAGGTGATATTAAATACATGTAATCTTTTTCACGCTCCATGCTGCAAAGTCACAAATCAGGTCATTTTAAGTTAAACTGATGATACGTTAAGTGATTACCATTAGATTCAGTATTTAGAATTGATATCATTTGAAGAAGATTAGTATCACCAGTATTGTCATTAATATGCCGAAAATTCGGGTGATATTAAAAATATGCAATCGTTTTCCTTTGTGCATGCTGCTAAGTCAGAGATCAGGTCATTTGAAGTTAAACTGATGATACTTTAAGTGATAAGAGTTAGATTATATATTTAGACTTGATTTCATTGGAAGAAGTTTAATATCGCAAGTATTGTCAGTAATATGCCGACAATTTAGGTGATATTAAAAATGTCAACTCTTTTTCCACGCTAAATGCTGCTAAGTCACAAATAGGGTCATTTGATGTTAAACTGATGATACTTCAAGTGATTACCATTAGATTCAGTATTTAGAATTTATTTCCTTTTAGAAAGTTTAATATCACCAGTATTGTCAGTAATATGCCGACAATTTAGGTGATATTAAAAATATAAACTCTTTTTTCACGCTAAATGCTGCTAAGTCACAAATAGGGTCATTTGAAGTTAAACTGATGATACTTCAAGTGATAACAATTAGATTCAGTATTTAGAATAGATTTCATTGGAAGAAGTTTAATATCGCCAGTATTGTCAGTAATATGCCGACAATTTAGGTGATATTAAAAATGTCAACTCTTTTTCCACGCTAAATGCTGCTGAGTCACAAATAGGGCCATTTTAAGTTAAACTGATGATACTTCAAGTGAAAAGAATTAGATTCAGTATTTAGAATTGATTTCATTTGAAGAAGTTTATTATCACCGGTATTGTCATTAATATGCCGACAATTTAGGTGATATTAAAAATATCAACTCTTTTTTCACGCTAAATGCTGCTAAGTCACAAATAGGGTCATTTGAAGTTAAACTGATGATACTTCAAGTGATAACAATTAGATTCAGTATTTAGAATAGATTTCATTGGAAGAAGTTTAATATCGCCAGTATTGTCAGTAATATGCCGACAATTTAGGTGATATTAAAAATGTCAACTCTTTTTCCACGCTAAATGCTGCTGAGTCACAAATAGGGCCATTTTAAGTTAAACTGATGATACTTCAAGTGAAAAGAATTAGATTCAGTATTTAGAATTGATTTCATTTGAAGAAGTTTATTATCACCGGTATTGTCATTAATATGCCGACAATTTAGGTGATATTAAAAATATCAACTCTTTTTCCATGCTGCATGCTGCTAAGTCACAAATAGGGTCATTTGAAGTTAAACTGACGATACTTCAAGTGATAACAATTAGATTCAGTATTTTGAATTGATTTCATTGGAGGAAGCTTATTATCACCGATATTGTCATTAATATGCCGACAATTTAGGTGATATTAAAAATATCAAGTCTTTTTCCACGCTGCATGCTGCTAAGTCACAAATAGGGTCATTTGAAGTTAAACTGATGATACTTCAAGTGATAACAATTAGATTCAGTATTTAGAATTGATTTCATTGGAAGAAGTTTAATATCACCACTATTGTCATTAAAATGCCGACAATTCAGGTGATATTAAATACACGAAATCTTTTTTCACGCTCCATGCTGCTAAGTCACAAATCAGGTCATTTTAAGTTAAACTGATGATACGTTAAGTGATTACCATTAGATTCAGTATTTAGAATTGATATCATTTGAAGAAGAGTAGTATCACCAGTATTGTCATTAATATGCCGAAAATTCGGGTGATATTAAAAATATGCAATCGTTTTCCGTTGTGCATGCTGCTAAGTCACAGATCAGGTCATTTGAAGTTAAACTGATGATACTTTAAGTGATAAGAGTTAGATTAAGTATTTAGACTTGATTTCATTGGAAGAAGTTTAATATCGCCAGTATTGTCAGTAATATGCCGACAATTTAGGTGATATTAAAAATGTCAACTCTTTTTCCACGCTAAATGCTGCTGAGTCACAAATAGGGCCATTTTAAGTTAAACTGATGATACTTCAAGTGAAAAGAATTAGATTCAGTATTTAGAATTGATTTCATTTCAAGAAGTTTATTATCACAGGTATTGTCATTAATATGCCGACAATTTAGGTGATATTAAAAATATCAACTCTTTTTCCATGCTGCATGCTGCTAAGTCACAAATAGGGTCATTTGAAGTTAAACTGATGATACTTCAAGTGATAACAATTAGATTCAGTATTTTGAATTGATTTCATTGGAGGAAGCTTATTATCACCGGTATTGTCATTATTCTGCCGACAATTTAGGTAATATTAAAAATATAAACTCTTTTTTCACGCTAAATGCTGCTAAGTCACAAATAGGGTCATTTGAAGTTAAACTGATGATACTTCAAGTGATAAGAATTAGATTCAGTATTTAGAATTTATTTCATTGGAAGAAGTTCAATATCACCAGTATTGTCATCAATATGCCGACAATTTAGGTGATATTAAAAATATCAACTCTTTTTTCAAGCTAAATGCTGCTAAGTCACAAATAGGGTCATTTGATGTTAAACTGATGATACTTCAAGTGATTACCATTAGATTAAGCATTTAGAATTTATTTCATTTTAGAAAGTTTAATATCACCAGTATTGTCATTAAAATGCCGACAATTCAGGTGATATTAAAAATATAAACTCTTTTTTCAAGCTAAATGCTGCTAAGTCACAAATAGGGTCATTTGATGTTAAACTGATGATACTTCAAGTGAAAAGAATTAGATTCAGCATTTAGAATTTATTTCATTTTAGAAAGTTCAATATCACCAGTATTGTCAGTAATATGCCGACAATTTAGGTGATATTAAAAATATAAACTCTTTTTTCAAGCTAAATGCTGCTAAGTCACAAATAGGGTCATTTGATGTTAAACTGATGATACTTCAAGTGAAAAGAATTAGATTCAGCATTTAGAATTTATTTCATTTTAGAAAGTTTAATATCACCAGTATTGTCAGTAATATGCCGACAATTTAGGTGATATTAAAAATATAAACTCTTTTTTCAAGCTAAATGCTGCTAAGTCACAAATAGGGTCATTTGATGTTAAACTGATGATACTTCAAGTGATTACCATTAGATGCTGCATTTAGAATTTATTTTAATTTTAGAAAGTTTAATATCACCAGTATTGTCATTAAAATGCCGACAATTTAGGTGATATTAAAAAATCAAATCTTTTTGCACACTGCATGCTGCTAAGTCACAGATCAGGTCATTTGAAGTTAAACTGATGATTTTTCAAGTGATAACAATTAGATTCAGTATTTAGAATTGATTTCATTAGAACAAGTTTAATGTCACCAGTATTGTCATTAAAATGCCGACAATTCAGGTGATATTATATACTTGAAATCTTTTTTCACGCTCCATGCTGCTAAGTCACAAATCAGGTCATTTTAAGTTAAACTGATGATACTTTAAGTAATAACAATTAGATTCAGTATTTAGAATTGATTTCACTGTAGGAAATTTAATATCACCAGTATTGTCATTAAAATGCCGACAATTCAGGTGATATTAGAAATATTCAATCTTTTTCCACACTGCATGCTGCTAAGTCAAAAATAAGGTCATTTGAAGTTAAACTGATGATACTTCAAGTAATAACAATTAGATTCAGTATTTAGAATTCATTTCATTGGAAGTTGGTTATTATCACCTGTATTGTCATTAAAATGCCGACAATTCAGGTGATATTAAAAAAGCGAATCTTCTTTCACGCTGCATGCTGCTAAGTGACAAATCAGGTCATTTTAAGTTAAACTGATGATACTTCAAGTGATAACAATTAGATTCAGTATTTAGAATTGATATCATTTGAAGAAGAGTAGTATCACCAGTATTGTCATTAATATGCCGACAATTTAGGTGATATTAAAAATATCAACTCTTTTTCCATGCTGCATGCTGTTAAGTCACAAATCAGGTCATTTAAAGTTAAACTGATGATACTTCAAGTGATAACAATTAGATTCAGTATTTAGAACTGATTTCATTGGAAGAAGTTCAATATCACCAGTATTGTCATTATTATGCCGACAATTTAGGTGATATTAAAAATATCAAGTCCTTTTCCACGCTGCATGCTGCTAAGTCACATATAGGGTCATTTGATGTTAAACTGATCATACTGCAAGTGATTACCATTAGATTCAGCATTTAGAATTTATTTCATTGTAGAAATTTTAATATCATAAGTATTGGCATTAAATAGCCGACAAGTCAGGTGATATTAAATACATGAAATCTTTTTTCACGCTCCATGAGGCTAAGTCACAAATCAGGTCATTTTAAGTCAAACTGATGATACTTGAAGTGCTAAGAACTAGATATAATATTTAGACTTGATTTCATTGGAAGAAGTTTAATATCACCAATATTGTCATTAATATGCCGACAATTCAGGTGATATTAAAAATATCCAATCGTTTTAAATCGTGCATGATGCTAAGTCACAGATCAGGTCATTTGAAGTCAAACTGATGATTATTGAAGTGATAAGAATTAGATTCAGTATTTAGACTTGATTTCATTGGAAGAAGTTTAATATCACCGGTATTGTCATTAATATGCCGACAATTTAGGTGATATTAAAAATATCAACTCTTTTTCTATGCTGCATGCTGCTAAGTCACAAATAGGATCATTTGAAGTTAAACTGATGATACTTCAAGTGATTACCATTAAATTCAGCATTTAGAATTTATTTCATTGTAGAAATTTTAATATCACCAGTATTGTCATTAAATGGCCGACAAGTCAGGTGATATTAAATACATGAAATCTTTTTTCACGCTCCATGAGGCTAAGTCACAAATCAGGTCATTTTAAGTCAAACTGATGATACTTGAAGTGATAAGAACTAGATTTAACATTTAGACTTGATTTCATTGGAAGAAGTTTAATATCACCAATATTGTCATTAATATGCCGACAATTCAGGTGATATTAAAAATATCCAATCGTTTTAAATCGTGCATGATGCTAAGTCACAGATCAGGTCATTTGAAGTTAAACTGATGATACTTGAAGTGATAAGAATTAGATTCAGTATTTAGAATTGATTTCATTGGAAGAAGTTCAATATCACCAGTATTGTCATCAATATGCCGACAATTTAGGTGATATTAAAAATATCAACTCTTTTTCCATGCTGCATGCTGTTAAGTCACAAATAGGGTCATTTGAAGTTAAACTGATGATACTTCAAGTGATAACAATTAGATTCAGTATTTAGAACTGATTTCATTGGAAGAAGTTCAATATCACCAGTATTGTCATTATTATGCCGACAATTTAGGTGATATTAAAAATATCAAGTCCTTTTCCACGCTGCATGCTGCTAAGTCACATATAGGGTCATTTGATGTTAAACTGATGATACTTCAAGTGATTACCATTAGATTCAGCATTTAGAATTTATTTCATTGTAGAAATTTTAATATCACTAGTATTGTCATTAAATGGCCGACAAGTCAGGTGATATTAAATACATGAAATCTTTTTTCACGCTCCATGAGGCTAAGTCACAAATCAGGTCATTTTAAGTCAAACTGATGATACTTGAAGTGATAACAATTAGATTCAGTATTTAGAATTGATTTCATTAGAACAAGTTTAATGTCACCAGTATTGTCATTAAAGTGCCGACAATTCAGGTGATATTAAAAATGTCAAATCTTTTTGCACACTGCATGCTGCAAAGTCACAAATAAGGTCACTTGAAGTTAAACTGATGATACTTCAAGTGATAACAATTAGCTTCAGTATTTAGAAGTGATTTCATTAGAACAAGTTTAATGTCACCAGTATTGTCATTAAAGTGCCGACAATTCAGGTGATATTAAATACATGTAATCTTTTTTCACGCTCCATGCTGCTAAGTTACAAATCAGGTCATTTTAAGTTAAACTGATGATACTTCAAGTGATAACAATTAGATTCAGTATTTAGAATTGATATCATTTGAAGAAGAGTAGTATCACCAGTATTGTCATTAATATGCCGACAATTCGGGTGATATTAAAAATATGCAATCGTTTTCCGTTGTGCATGCTGCTAAGTCACAGATCAGGTCATTTGAAGTTAAACTGATGATACTTTAAGTGATAAGAATTAGATTCAGTATTTAGACTTGATTTCATTGGAAGAAGTTTAATATCACCAGAATTGTCAGTAATTTGCCGACAATTTAGGTGATATTGAAAATATAAACTCTTTTTTCAAGGTAAATGCTGCTAAGTCACAAATAGGGTCATTTGATGTGAAACTGATGATACTTCAAGTGATTACCATTAGATTCAGTATTTAGAATTTATTTCATTTTAGAAAGTTTATATCACCAGTATTGTCAGTAATATGCCGACAATTCAGGTCAATCAATCAATCAATCAATCAAAAGCTTTATTAATGTGTCTAAAATATTTAGCTTACAAGCTAATTGGGGACACAACGGAAAAGTTGATAAAGTTTAAGTACAGTTAGAATTGCTAAAAAACTTAAAAAACACTTACTGAAAATCTACATCAAAATCTTATGTACAATTAAATTACAGTCTACGGTCCAAAAGAGTTTCTATGTCCATTCCTCTAATATTTCTTTTAAAATGGTTCATTGTTGGCGACTCCTTCAATTTTTTCTCTAGTCTACTCCACAAATATGGTCCAAAGTACCTTGTTGAGTTTTTTCCATATTTAACGGTACAAAATTTTGGAATAATGAAATTATTGTTTCTTAATTCGTAATGAGTTTCTTTTATTGTGAACATATCTTTTATAGGCTGCAGAGCAGAACCGTTTTTAACTTTGTACATTAGTATGGCAATGTCCTGCAATCGTCTATTCTCGAGAGATGGCAGATTCGCTTTAATTAGGAGTTGTGCATATGGTGTGGATTTATCACAATAAACAACTCTTAGAGCTTTTTCTTGGAGTCTCTCTATCTTTCTTTTGTCTGCTACTTTACAGAAATGCCAGACTGTGCTGCAGTATGTCAGGTGAGAGAGAACTGCTGTTTTGTATATTGTTAGTTTTGCATTGGTGGGCATTATGTTACGGAATCTGGAAATTACTCCAATTCTCTGGCTAACTCTCTTGCATAAATTGCCGATGTGAGTGCTAAATGTTAGCTCATCGTCAACCTCAACTCCAAGCAGCTTGAGACACCTCGTTTGCTCGGCTTCGTTACATTCGTCAGCCATAACTTTTATCTCTACATTGCTTTTCTTTTTATTTTGAAGAACGATTGCTTGGTATTTGTCTTTGTTTGCTTTCAGGTGATATTAAATACATGAAATCTTTTTTCACGCTCCATGCTTCTAAGTCACAAATCAGGTCATTTTAAGTTAAACTGATGATACTTTAAGTGATTATCATTAGATTCAGTATTTAGAATTGATATCATTTGAAGAAGAGTAATATCACCAGTATTGTCATTAATATGCCGAAAATTCAGGTGATATTAAAAATATCCAATCGTTTTCCATCGTGCATGCTGCTAAGTCACAGATCAGGTCATTTGAAGTTAAACTGATGATACTTGACGAGATAAGAATTAGATTCACTATTTAGTTTTGATTTCATTGGAAGAGTTTTAATATCAGTAGCATTGTCATTAATATGCCGACAATTTAGGTGATATTAAAAATATAAACTCTTTTTTCACGCTAAATGCTGCTAAGTCACAAATAGGGTCATTTGATGTTAAACTGATGATACTTCAAGTGATATCAATTAGATTCAGCATTTAGAATTTTTTTCATTTTAGAAAGTTTAATATCACCAGTATTGTCATTAAAATGCCGACAATTCAGGTGATATTAAAAATATCAAATCTTTTTGCACACTGCATGCTGCAAACTCACAAATAAGGTCATTTGAAGTTAAACTGATGATACTTCAAGTGATAACAATTAGATTCAGCATTTAGAATTGATTTCATTAGAACAAGTTTAATATCACCAGTATTGCCAATAATATGCCGACAATTTAGGTGATATTAAAAATATAAACTCTTTTTTCACTCTAAATGCTGCTAAGTCACAAATAGGGTCATTTGATGTTAAACTGATGATACTTCAAGTGAAAAGAATTAGATTCAGCATTTAGAATTTATTTCATTTTAGAAAGTTTAATATCACCAGTATTGTCATTAAAATGCCGACAATTCAGGTGATATTAAAAATATCAAATCTTTTTGCACACTGCATGGTGCAAAGTCACAAATAAGGTCATTTGAAGTTAAACTGATGATACTTCAAGTGATAACAATTAGATTCAGTATTTAGAATTGATTTCATTAGAACAAGTTTAATGTCACCAGCATTGTCATTAATATGCCGACAATTTAGGTGATATAAAAAATATCAACTCTTTTTCCATGCTGCATGCTGCTAAGTCAGAAATAGGGTCATTTGACGTTAAACTGATGATACTTCAAGTGATTACCATTAGATTCAGCATTTAGAATTTGTTTCATTGTAGAAATTTTAATATCACCAGTATTGTCATTAAATGGCCGACAGGTCAGGTGATATTAAATACATGAAATCTTTTTTCACGCTCCATGCTGCTAAGTCACAAATCAGGTCTTTTTAAGTCAAACTGATGATACTTGAAGTGATAAGAACTAGATTCAGTATTTAGACTTGATTTCATTGGAAGAAGTTTAATATCACCAATATTGTCATTAATATGCCGACAATTCAGGTGACATTAAAAATATCCAATCGTTTTACATCGTGCATGATGCTAAGTCACATATCATGTCATTTGAAGTTAAACTGATGATACTTGAAGTGATAAGAATTAGATTCAGTATTTAGAATTGATTTCATTTGAAGAAGTTTAATATCACCAGTATTGTCAGTAATATGCCGACAATTTAGGTGATATTAAAAATATCAAGTCCTTTTCCATGCTGCATGCTGCTAAGTCACAAAGAAGGTCATTTGAAGTTAAACTGATGATACTTCAAGTGAGAACAATTAGATTCAGTATTTAGAATTGATTTCATTGGAAGAAGTTTAATATCACCACTATTGTCATTAAAATGCCGACAATTCAGGTGATATTAAATACATGTAATCTTTTTTCACGCTACATGCTGCTAAGTCACAAATCAGGTCATTTTAAGTTAAACTGATGATACGTTAAGTGATTACCATTAGATTCAGTATTTAGAATTGATATCATTTGAAGAAGAGTAGTATCACCAGTATTGTCATTAATATGCCGAAAATTCAGGTGATATTAGAAATATCCAATCGTTTTCCGTTGTGCATGCTGCTAAGTCACAGATCAGGTCATTTGAAGTTAAACTGATGATACTTTAAGTGATAAGAGTTAGATTCAGTATTTAGACTTGATTTCATTGGAAGAAGTTTAATATCACCAGTATTGTCAGTAATATGCCGACAATTTAGGTGATATTAAAAATGTTGACTCTTTCTCCACGCTAAATGCTGCTGAGTCACAAATAGGGCCATTCTAAGTTAAACTGATGATACTTCAAGTGAAAAGAATTAGATTCAGTATTTAGAATTGATTTCATTTGAAGAAGTTTATTATCACCGGTATTGTCATTAATATGCCGACAATTTAGGTGATATCAAAAATATCAAATCTTTTTCCACGCTAAATGCTGCTGAGTCACAAATAGGGCCATTCTAAGTTAAACTGATGATACTTCAAGTGAAAAGAATTAGATTCAGTATTTAGAATTGATTTCATTTGAAGAAGTTTATTATCACCGGTATTGTCATTAATATGCCGACAATTTAGGTGATATTAAAAATGTCAACTCTTTTTCCACGCTAAATGCTGCTAAGTCACAAATAGGGCCATTTTAAGTTAAGCTGATGATACTTCAAGTGAAAAGAATTAGATTCAGTATTTAGAATTGATTTCATTTGAAGAAGTTCATTATCACCGGTATTGTCATTAATATGCCGACAATTTAGGTGATATTAAAAAAATCAAATCTTTTTGCACACTGCATGCTGCTAAGTGACAAATAAGGTCACTTGAAGTTAAACTGATGATACTTCAAGTGATAACAATTAGATTCAGTATTTAGAATTGATTTCATTAGAACAAGTTTAATGTCACCAGTATTGTCATTAAAGTGCCGACAATTTAGGTGATATTAAAAATATCAACTCTTTTTCCATGCTGCATGCTGCTAAGTCACAAATCAGGTCATTTTAAGTTAAACTGATGATACTTTAAGTGATTATCATTAGATTCAGTATTTAGAATTGATATCATTTGAAGAAGAGTAGTATCACCAGTATTGTCATTAATATGCCGAAAATTCGGGTGATATTAAAAATATGCAATCGTTTTCCGTTGTGCATGCTGCTAAGTCACAGATCAGGTCATTTGAAGTTAAAATGATGATACTTTAAGTGATAAGAGTTAGATTCAGTATTTAGACTTGATTTCATTGGAAGAAGTTTAATATCGCCAGTATTGTCAGTAATATGCCGACAATTTAGGTGATATTAAAAATGTCAACTCTTTTTCCACGCTAAATGCTGCTGAGTCACAAATAGGACCATTTTAAGTTAAACTGATGATACATCAAGTGAAAAGAATTAGATCCAGTATATAGAATTGATTTCATTAGAACAAGTTTAATATCACCAGTATTGTCATTAAAGTGCCGACAATTCAGGTGATATTAAAAATATCAAATCTTTTTGCACACTGCATGGTGCAAAGTCACAAATAGGGTCATCTGAAGTTAAACTGATGATACTTCAAGTGATAACATTTAGATTCAGTATTTAGAATTGATTTCATTAGAACAAGTTTATTGTCACCAGTATTGTCATTAATATGCCGACAATTTAGGTGATATTAAAAATATCAACTCTTTTTCCATGCTGCATGCTGCTAAGTCACAAATAGGGTCATTTGAAGTTAAACTGATGATACTTCAAGTGATTACCATTAGATTCAGCATTTAGAATTTGTTTCATTGTAGAAATTTTAATATCACCAGTATTGTCATTAAATGGCCGACAGGTCAGGTGATATTAAATACATGAAATCTTTTTTCACGCTCCATGCTGTTAAGTCACAAATCAGGTCATTTTAAGTCAAACTGATGATACTTGAAGTGATAAGAACTAGATTCAGTATTTAGACTTGATTTCATTGGAAGAAGTTTAATATCACCGATATTGTCATTAATATGCCGACAATTCAGGTGATACTAAAAAATATCCAATCGTTTTCAATCGTGCATGATGCTAAATCACAGATCGAGTCATTTGAAGTTAAAGTGATGATACTTGAAGTGATAAGAATTGGATTCAGTATTTAGACTTGATTTCAATGGAAGAAGTTTAATATCACCAGTATTGTCAGTAATATGCCGACAATTTAGGTGATATTGAAAATATAAACTCTTTTTCCGCGCTGCATGCTGCTAAGTCGCATATAGGGTCAGTTGATGTTAAACAGATGATACTTCAAGTGATTACCATTAGATTCAGCATTTAGAATTTAATTCATTGTAGAAATTTTAATATCACCAGTATTGTCTTAAAAATGCCGACAATTCAGGTGATATTATATACATGAAATCTTTTTTCACGCTCCATGCTGCTAAGTCACAAATCAGGTCATTTTAAGTCAAACTTATGATACTTGAAGTGATAAGAACTAGATTACGTATTTAGACTTGATTTCATTGGAAGAAGTTTAATATCACCAATATTGTCATTAAGATGCCGACAATTCAGGTGATATTAAAAATATCCAATCGTTTTCCATCGTGCATGATGCTAAGTCACAGATCAGGTCATTTGAAGTTAAACTGATGATACTTGAAGTGATAAGAATTAGATTCAGTATTTAGACTTGATTTCATTGGAAGAAGTTTAATATCACCAGAATTGTCAGTAATTTGCCGACAATTCAGGTGATATTGAAAATGTAAACTCTTTTTTCAAGGTAAATGCTGCTAAGTCACAAATAGGGTCATTTGATGTTAAACTGATGATACTTCAAGTGATTACCATTAGATTCAGTATTTAGAATTCATTTCATTTTAGAAAGTTTAATATCACCAGAATTGTCAGTAATATGCCGACAATTTAGGTGATATTAAAAATGTCAACTCTTTTTCCACGCTAAATGCTGCTGAGTCACAAATAGGGCCATTCTAAGTTAAACTGATGATACTTCAAGTGAAAAGAATTAGATTCAGTATTTAGAATTGATTTCATTTGAAGAAGTTCATTATCACCGGTATTGTCATTAATATGCCGACAATTCAGGTGATATTAAAAAAATCAACTCTTTTTCCATGCTGCATGCTGCTAAGTCACAAATAGGGGCATTTGAAGTTAAACTGATGATACTTCAAGTGATAAGAATTAGATTCAGTATTTAGAATTGATTTCATTGGAAGAAGTTCAATATCACCAGTATTGTCATCAATATGCCGACAATTTAGGTGATATTAAAAATATCAACTCTTTTTCCATGCTGCATGCTGCTAAGTCACAAATAGGGTCATTTGAAGTTAAACTGATGATACTTCAAGTGATAAGAATTAGACTCAGTATTTAGAATTGATTTCATTGGAAGAAGTTCAATATCACCAGTATTGTCATCAATATGCCGACAATTTAGGTGATATTAAAAATATCAACTCTTTTCCCATGCTGCATGCTGCTAAGTCACAAATAGGGTCATTTGAAGTTAAACTGATGATACTTCAAGTGATAAGAATTAGATTCAGTATTTAGAATTGATTTCATTGGAAGAAGTTCAATATCACCAGTATTGTCATCAACATGCCGACAATTTAGGTGATATTAAAAATATCAACTCTTTTTCCATGCTGCATGCTGCTAAGTCACAAATAGGATCATTTGAAGTTAAACTGATGATACTTCAAGTGATAACAATTAGATTCAGTATTTTGAATTGATTTCATTGGAGGAAGCCTATTATCACCGGTATTGTCATTATTATGCCGACAATTTAGGTGATATTAAAAATATCAAGTCTTTTTCCACGCTGCAAGCTGCTAAGTCACAAATCAGGTCATTTTAAGTCAAACTGATGATACTTGAAGTGAAAAGAATTAGATTCAGTATTTAGAATTGATTTCATTTGAAGAAGTTCATTATCACCGGTATTGTCATTAATATGCCGACAATTCAGGTGATATTAAAAATATCCAATCGTTTTCAATCGTGCATGATGCTAAGTCACAAATAGGGGCATTTGAAGTTAAACTGATGATACTTCAAGTGATAAGAATTAGATTCAGTATTTAGAATTGATTTCATTGGAAGAAGTTCAATATCACCAGTATTGTCATCAATATGCCGACAATTTAGGTGATATTAAAAATATCAACTCTTTTTCCATGCTGCATGCTGCTAAGTCACAAATAGGGTCATTTGAAGTTAAACTGATGATACTTCAAGTGATAAGAATTAGATTCAGTATTTAGAATTGATTTCATTGGAAGAAGTTCAATATCACCAGTATTGTCATCAATATGCCGACAATTTAGGTGATATTAAAAATATCAACTCTTTTCCCATGCTGCATGCTGCTAAGTCACAAATAGGGTCATTTGAAGTTAAACTGATGATACTTCAAGTGATAAGAATTAGATTCAGTATTTAGAATTGATTTCATTGGAAGAAGTTCAATATCACCAGTATTGTCATCAACATGCCGACAATTTAGGTGATATTAAAAATATCAACTCTTTTTCCATGCTGCATGCTGCTAAGTCACAAATAGGATCATTTGAAGTTAAACTGATGATACTTCAAGTGATAACAATTAGATTCAGTATTTTGAATTGATTTCATTGGAGGAAGCCTATTATCACCGGTATTGTCATTATTATGCCGACAATTTAGGTGATATTAAAAATATCAAGTCTTTTTCCACGCTGCAAGCTGCTAAGTCACAAATCAGGTCATTTTAAGTCAAACTGATGATACTTGAAGTGATAAGAACTAGATTCAGTATTTAGACTTGATTTCATTGGAAGAAGTTTAATATCACCAATATTGTCATTAATATGCCGACAATTCAGGTGATATTAAAAATATCCAATCGTTTTCAATCGTGGATGATGCTAAGTCACAGATCGAGTCATTTGAAGTTAAAGTGATGATACTTGAAGTGATAAGAATTAGATTCAGTATTTAGACTTGATTTCAATGGAAGAAGTTTAATATCACCAGTATTGTCAGTAATATGCCGACAATTTAGGTGATATTGAAAATATGAACTCTTTTTCCACGATGCATGCTGCTAAGTCACATATAGGGTCAGATGATGTTAAACTGATGATACTTGAAGTGATAAGAATTAGATTCAGTATTTAGACTTGATTTCAATGGAAGAAGTTTAATATCACCAGTATTGTCAGTAATATGCCGACAATTTAGGTGATATTGAAAATATGAACTCTTTTTCCACGCTGCATGCTGCTAAGTCACATATAGGGTCAGTTGATGTTAAACTGATGATACTTCAAGTGATTACCATTATATTCAGCATTTAGAATTTATTTCATTCTAGAAATTTTAATATCACCAGTATTGTCATTAAATGGCCGACAGGTCAAGTGATATTAAATACATGAAATCTTTTTTCACGCTCCATGCTGCTAAGTCACAAATCAGGTCATTTTAAGTCAAACTGATGATACTTGAAGTGATAAGAACTAGATTCAGTATTTAGACTTGATTTCATTGGAAGAAGTTTAATATCACCAATATTGTCATTAATATGCCGACAATTCAGGTGATATTAAAAATATCCAATCGTTTTCAATCGTGCATGATGCTAAGTCACAGATCGAGTCATTTGAAGTTAAAGTGATGATACTTGAAGTGATAAGAATTAGATTCAATATTTAGACTTGATTTCAATGGAAGAAGTTTAATATCACCAGTATTGTCAGTAATATGCCGACAATTTAGGTGATATTGAAAATATGAACTCTTTTTCCACGCTGCATGCTGCCAAGTCACATATAGGGTCAGTTGATGTTAAACTGATGATACTTGAAGTGATAAGAATTAGATTCAGTATTTAGACTTGATTTCAATGGAAGAAGTTTAATATCACCAATATTGTCAGTAATATGCCGACAATTTAGGTGATATTGAAAATATGAACTCTTTTTCCACGCTGCATGCTGCTAAGTCACATATAGGGTCAGTTGATGTTAAACTGATGATACTTCAAGTGATTACCATTAGATTCAGCATTTAGAATTTATTTCATTGTAGAAATTTTAATATCACCAGTATTGTCATTAAAATGCCGACAATTCAGGTGATATTATATACATGAAATCTTTTTTCACGCTCCATGCTGCTAAGTCACAAATCAGGTCATTTTAAGTCAAACTGATGATACTTGAAGTGATAAGAACTAGATTAAGTATTTAGACTTGATTTCATTGGAAGAAGTTTAATATCACCAATATTGTCATTAATATGCCGACAATTCAGGTGATATTAAAAATATCCAATCTTTTTCCATCGTGCATGATGCTAAGTCACAGATCAGGTCATTTGAAGTTAAACTGATGATACTTGAAGTGATAAGAATTAGATTCAGTATTTAGACTTGATTTCATTGGAAGAAGTTTAATATCACCAGAATTGTCAGTAATTTGCCGACAATTTAGGTGATATTGAAAATATGAACTCTTTTTCCACGCTGCATGCTGCTAAGTCGCATATAGGGTCATTTGATGTTAAACTGATGATACTTCAAGTGATTACCATTAGATTCTGCATTTAGAATTTATTTCATTTTAGAAAGTTTAATATCACCAGTATTGTCAGTAATATGCCGACAATTTAGGTGATATTAAAAATATAAACTCTTTTTTCACGCTAAATGCTGCTAAGTCACAAATAGGATCATTTGAAGTTAAACTGATGATACTTCAAGTGATAACAATTAGATTCAGTATTTTGAATTGATTTCATTGGAGGAAGCCTATTATCACCGGTATTGTCATTATTATGCCGACAATTTAGGTGATATTAAAAATATCCAATCGTTTTCCATCGTGCATGATGCTAAGTCACAGATCAGGTCATTTGAAGTTAAACTGATGATACTTGAAGTGATAAGAATTAGATTCAGTATTTAGACTTGATTTCATTGGAAGAAGTTTAATATCACCAGAATTGTCAGTAATTTGCCGACAATTTAGGTGATATTGAAAATATGAACTCTTTTTCCACGCTGCATGCTGCTAAGTCGCATATAGGGTCATTTGATGTTAAACTGATGATACTTCAAGTGATTACCATTAGATTCTGCATTTAGAATTTATTTCATTTTAGAAAGTTTAATATCACCAGTATTGTCAGTAATATGCCGACAATTTAGGTGATATTAAAAATATAAACTCTTTTTTCACGCTAAATGCTGCTAAGTCACAAATAGGGTCATTTGATGTTAAACTGATGATACTTGAAGTTATAAGAATTAGATTCAGTATTTAGAATTGATTTCATTAGAACAAGTTTAATGTCACCAGTATTGTCATTAAAATTCCGACAATTCAGGTGATATTAAATACATGTAATCTTTTTTCACGCTCCATGCTGCTAAGTCACAAATCAGGTCATTTTAAGTTAAACTGATGATACGTTAAGTGAGTACCATTAGTTTCAGTATTTAGAATTGATATCATTTGAAGAAGAGTAGTATCACCAGTATTGTCATTAATATGCCGAAAATTCGGGTGATATTAAAAATATCCAATCATATATCATATCATATCATAAATGTTTAGGCACGATGCCCTATCAGCTACTACAAAGTATAATAAAAATTAATGATAGAAATTTAAAAACCCTAAAAGGCTGCTCTTCCTAGGGGTCGTGCTTTAATTGCCGCCAAGGTAGATGAATGCATCCAGATCCCCACGGCCCCGCAACACCCAGAGGGACGGCACCCCACAGGCCCCAACCCGGCCTAGAATAGACCAAATCAGGACCAACCGGGCACCACCCCCCAAAGCACCACGAGGCCCCAGGGACCCGGACCCACTCACCCACCTTAGCTCCTTAGGAGTTGTTTAACTTCCTTTTTGAAGCAATTTAGAGCGGGTAAGTCTCTGTACTGTTGCGGGATCTCGTTCCATATCGAGGCTCCGGTAAATTGGAAACTCTTTTTGGTAAATTCCAATCGAGGTTTAGGCAAATGGAGATTTTGGCTATTCCTTGTTGAATAGCTTGAAATTTGGGACCTCCGCATAAATTTATTTTGCAAATTGTGCGGACAGTTTCCATGAAGGATCTTGTGCGTCATAACTAACCTGTCGTACCTTATTAATTCTTTAACAGGCAACCAGTCACAGACCCATCCATCCTTGTATTTTGCATTTTCAATCAGAAAATTTGCTCTTGACTGTAATCTTTGGAGAGCACTGAGCTTCGTATCAGAAATGCATCCCCATAATATGTTACCATACCTTAAGTGGCTCTCGATCAAAGCTCTATAAACTGCAGCTAGCTTTGATTGAGGTAGAATATCTTTCAGCTTCCGAATTGCAGAAAGACCACTTTTGACCTTAGTTTTAACTGTTTTATACTGATCTTTCCAGCTCAGATTTTCGTCTATATTAAGACCAAGATACTTTGTATTGGTAACCCTATTTATTTTCTTATGATCGACCTCAATCTCTCTGAGCTCATTTAGGACATTATGCTGCCTTGAGTGGCCTATGACCATAAATTCGCTTTTGTCTGCGTTCAAACTTAGTTTATTTAGCCGCATCCATTCCGCGATATTAGTCATCTCATCATTTATATTCCTAAGCAGAGAATCGCTGTCAGCAGAAGAACAAGTAATGCTTGTATCGTCAGCGTACATGTTGGGAGTTGCCCCCTGTAAACAGCGTTCGAAATCGTTAACGTATATGATGAAAAGAAGGGGCCCCAAGCACGATCCCTGAGGAATGCCACAGTTAACGCTTTTTGTGGATGAATTTTGCCCATCAACACGACAGAATTGTTCTCTGTTTCTAAGGTATGATGTGAACCAGCAATGCGTTGTCTCAATGACTCCAAGGGCAGACAACTTCGATAGCAAAATATCATGGTCGACTGTGTCGAAAGCTTTTTTCAAGTCCAAAAATACGCTCACATTTAGTTTGCGTTCATCAATATTTTTGTACCAGGTTTCCGTGATATTAAGCATCGAGGTTATCGTGCTGTGCAATTTCCGAAAAGCAAATTGATTTTTCGAGAGTGAATCATTTGTCTTACAAAAATCATAGAGCTGGTCATGCACCAACTTCTCAAGTAACCGAGAAAGAACAGAGAGAACTGATATCGGCCTGTAATTTGATAAGTTGGACGTTTGGCCAGACTTGTATATTGGGGTAACCCGCACTAGTTTCCATATGTCAGGAAAGATCCCTGTCTCGAGAGACGCGTTGAATATCATTGCCAACGGTTGGCAAATATATTCAATTGCATCTTTCAGAAGTTTCGTGGGAATGTTGTCTGGCCCAGGCGATTTTGAGTTTTTTAGACCTATGACGGCTTTCCTGACATAGCTAGCTTCAACCTGTTTGAATTGGAATTTCGGTGAGTTTTCGTTATTTTCCTCAAAATATTTCAAAGGGTTGTCGTCTGGCTTTTGCTCAATATTACTTGCAAGTTTTGGACCTATAGTTACAAAATGCTCATTAAATGCTTCAGCGACTTTGTTTGGACGGTCCACTCTTCGGCCTTGGAAATTCACAGCAGAGAAAGAAGATGGAGAGTCCTTATTTAATACTTTGTTGCTAAGTCACAGATCAGGTCATTTGAAGTTAAACTGATGATACTTTAAGTGATAAGAGTTAGATTCAGTATTTAGAATTTATTTCATTGTAGAAATTTTAATATCACCAGTATTGTCATTAAAATACCGACAATTCAGGTGATATTAAATACATGAAATCTTTTTTCACGCTCCATGCTGCTAAGTGACAAATAAGGTCACTTGAAGTTAAACTGATGATACTTCAAGTGATAACAATTAGATTCAGTATTTAGAATTGATTTCATTGGAAGAAGTTTAATATCACCAGTATTGTCATTAAAATGCCGACAATTCAGGTGATATTAAATACATGAAATCTTTTTTCACGCTCCATGCTGCTAAATGACAAATAAGGTCACTTGAAGTTAAACTGATGATACTTCAAGTGATAACAATTAGATTCAGTATTTAGAATTGATTTCATTAGAACAAGTTTAATATCACCAGTATTGTCATTAAAGTGCCGACAGTTCAGGTGATATTAAATACATGTAATCTTTTTCACGCTCCATGCTGCAAAGTCACAAATCAGGTCATTTTAAGTTAAACTGATGATACGTTAAGTGATTACCATTAGATTCAGTATTTAGAATTGATATCATTTGAAGAAGATTAGTATCACCAGTATTGTCATTAATATGCCGAAAATTCGGGTGATATTAAAAATATGCAATCGTTTTCCTTTGTGCATGCTGCTAAGTCAGAGATCAGGTCATTTGAAGTTAAACTGATGATACTTTAAGTGATAAGAGTTAGATTATATATTTAGACTTGATTTCATTGGAAGAAGTTTAATATCGCAAGTATTGTCAGTAATATGCCGACAATTTAGGTGATATTAAAAATGTCAACTCTTTTTCCACGCTAAATGCTGCTAAGTCACAAATAGGGTCATTTGATGTTAAACTGATGATACTTCAAGTGATTACCATTAGATTCAGTATTTAGAATTTATTTCCTTTTAGAAAGTTTAATATCACCAGTATTGTCAGTAATATGCCGACAATTTAGGTGATATTAAAAATATAAACTCTTTTTTCACGCTAAATGCTGCTAAGTCACAAATAGGGTCATTTGAAGTTAAACTGATGATACTTCAAGTGATAACAATTAGATTCAGTATTTAGAATAGATTTCATTGGAAGAAGTTTAATATCGCCAGTATTGTCAGTAATATGCCGACAATTTAGGTGATATTAAAAATGTCAACTCTTTTTCCACGCTAAATGCTGCTGAGTCACAAATAGGGCCATTTTAAGTTAAACTGATGATACTTCAAGTGAAAAGAATTAGATTCAGTATTTAGAATTGATTTCATTTGAAGAAGTTTATTATCACCGGTATTGTCATTAATATGCCGACAATTTAGGTGATATTAAAAATATCAACTCTTTTTTCACGCTAAATGCTGCTAAGTCACAAATAGGGTCATTTGAAGTTAAACTGATGATACTTCAAGTGATAACAATTAGATTCAGTATTTAGAATAGATTTCATTGGAAGAAGTTTAATATCGCCAGTATTGTCAGTAATATGCCGACAATTTAGGTGATATTAAAAATGTCAACTCTTTTTCCACGCTAAATGCTGCTGAGTCACAAATAGGGCCATTTTAAGTTAAACTGATGATACTTCAAGTGAAAAGAATTAGATTCAGTATTTAGAATTGATTTCATTTGAAGAAGTTTATTATCACCGGTATTGTCATTAATATGCCGACAATTTAGGTGATATTAAAAATATCAACTCTTTTTCCATGCTGCATGCTGCTAAGTCACAAATAGGGTCATTTGAAGTTAAACTGACGATACTTCAAGTGATAACAATTAGATTCAGTATTTTGAATTGATTTCATTGGAGGAAGCTTATTATCACCGATATTGTCATTAATATGCCGACAATTTAGGTGATATTAAAAATATCAAGTCTTTTTCCACGCTGCATGCTGCTAAGTCACAAATAGGGTCATTTGAAGTTAAACTGATGATACTTCAAGTGATAACAATTAGATTCAGTATTTAGAATTGATTTCATTGGAAGAAGTTTAATATCACCACTATTGTCATTAAAATGCCGACAATTCAGGTGATATTAAATACACGAAATCTTTTTTCACGCTCCATGCTGCTAAGTCACAAATCAGGTCATTTTAAGTTAAACTGATGATACGTTAAGTGATTACCATTAGATTCAGTATTTAGAATTGATATCATTTGAAGAAGAGTAGTATCACCAGTATTGTCATTAATATGCCGAAAATTCGGGTGATATTAAAAATATGCAATCGTTTTCCGTTGTGCATGCTGCTAAGTCACAGATCAGGTCATTTGAAGTTAAACTGATGATACTTTAAGTGATAAGAGTTAGATTAAGTATTTAGACTTGATTTCATTGGAAGAAGTTTAATATCGCCAGTATTGTCAGTAATATGCCGACAATTTAGGTGATATTAAAAATGTCAACTCTTTTTCCACGCTAAATGCTGCTGAGTCACAAATAGGGCCATTTTAAGTTAAACTGATGATACTTCAAGTGAAAAGAATTAGATTCAGTATTTAGAATTGATTTCATTTCAAGAAGTTTATTATCACAGGTATTGTCATTAATATGCCGACAATTTAGGTGATATTAAAAATATCAACTCTTTTTCCATGCTGCATGCTGCTAAGTCACAAATAGGGTCATTTGAAGTTAAACTGATGATACTTCAAGTGATAACAATTAGATTCAGTATTTTGAATTGATTTCATTGGAGGAAGCTTATTATCACCGGTATTGTCATTATTCTGCCGACAATTTAGGTAATATTAAAAATATAAACTCTTTTTTCACGCTAAATGCTGCTAAGTCACAAATAGGGTCATTTGAAGTTAAACTGATGATACTTCAAGTGATAAGAATTAGATTCAGTATTTAGAATTTATTTCATTGGAAGAAGTTCAATATCACCAGTATTGTCATCAATATGCCGACAATTTAGGTGATATTAAAAATATCAACTCTTTTTCCATGCTGCATGCTGCTAAGTCACAAATAGGGTCATTTGAAGTTAAACTGATGATGCTTCAAGTGATTACCATTAGATTCAGCATTTAGAATTTATTTCATTGTAGAAATTTTAATATCACCAGTATTGTCATTAAATGGCCAACAGGTCAGGTGATATTAAATACATGAAATCTTTTTTCACGCTCCATGCTGCTAAGTCACAAATCAGGTCATTTTAAGTCAAACTGATGATACTTGAAGTGATAAGAACTAAATTCAGTATTTAGACTTGATTTCATTGGAAGAAGAGTAGTATCACCAGTATTGTCATTAATATGCCGAAAATTCGGGTGATATTAAAAATATGCAATCGTTTTCCGTTGTGCATGCTGCTAAGTCACAGATCAGGTCATTTGAAGTTAAACTGATGATACTTTAAGTGATAAGAGTTAGATTAAGTATTTAGACTTGATTTCATTGGAAGAAGTTTAATATCGCCAGTATTGTCAGTAATATGCCGACAATTTAGGTGATATTAAAAATGTCAACTCTTTTTCCACGCTAAATGCTGCTGAGTCACAAATAGGGCCATTTTAAGTTAAACTGATGATACTTCAAGTGAAAAGAATTAGATTCAGTATTTAGAATTGATTTCATTTCAAGAAGTTTATTATCACAGGTATTGTCATTAATATGCCGACAATTTAGGTGATATTAAAAATATCAACTCTTTTTCCATGCTGCATGCTGCTAAGTCACAAATAGGGTCATTTGAAGTTAAACTGATGATACTTCAAGTGATAACAATTAGATTCAGTATTTTGAATTGATTTCATTGGAGGAAGCTTATTATCACCGGTATTGTCATTATTCTGCCGACAATTTAGGTAATATTAAAAATATAAACTCTTTTTTCACGCTAAATGCTGCTAAGTCACAAATAGGGTCATTTGAAGTTAAACTGATGATACTTCAAGTGATAAGAATTAGATTCAGTATTTAGAATTTATTTCATTGGAAGAAGTTCAATATCACCAGTATTGTCATCAATATGCCGACAATTTAGGTGATATTAAAAATATCAACTCTTTTTCCATGCTGCATGCTGCTAAGTCACAAATAGGGTCATTTGAAGTTAAACTGATGATACTTCAAGTGATTACCATTAGATTCAGCATTTAGAATTTATTTCATTGTAGAAATTTTAATATCACCAGTATTGTCATTAAATGGCCGACAGGTCAGGTGATATTAAATACATGAAATCTTTTTTCACGCTCCATGCTGCTAAGTCACAAATCAGGTCATTTTAAGTCAAACTGACGATACTTGAAGTGATAAGAACTAGATTCAGTATTTAGACTTGATTTCATTGGAAGAAGTTTAATATCACCAATATTGTCATTAATATGCCGACAATTCAGGTGATATTAAAAATATCCAATCGTTTTCAATCGTGCATGATGCTAAGTCACAGATCGAGTCATTTGAAGTTAAAGTGATGATACTTGAAGTGATAAGAATTAGATTCAGTATTTAGACTTGATTTCAATGGAAGAAGTTTAATATCACCAGTATTGTCAGTAATATGTCGACAATTTAGGTGATATTGAAAATATGAACTCTTTTTCCGCGCTGCATGCTGCTAAGTCGCATATAGGGTCAGTTGATGTTAAACTGATGATACTTCAAGTGATTACCATTAGATTCAGCATTTAGAACTTATTTCATTATAGAAATTTTAATATCACCAGTATTGTCATTAAAATGCCGACAATTCAGGTGATATTATATACATGAAATCTTTTTTCACGCTCCTTGCTGCTAAGTCACAAATCAGGTCATTTTAAGTCAAACTGATGATACTTGAAGTGATAAGAACTAGATTAAGTATTTAGACTTGATTTCATTGGAAGAAGTTTAATATCACCAATATTGTCATTAATATGCCGACAATTCAGGTAATATTAGAAATATCCAATCGTTTTCCATCGTGCATGATGCTAAGTCACAGATCAGGTCATTTGAAGTTAAACTGATGATACTTGAAGTGATAAGAATTAGATTCAGTATTTAGACTTAATTTCATTGGAATAAGTTTAATATCACCAGAATTGTCAGTAATTTGCCGACAATTTAGGTGATATTGAAAATATAAACTCTTTTTTCTAGGTAAATGCTGCTAAGTCACAAATAGGGTCATTTGATGTTAAACTGATGATACTTCAAGTGATTACCATTAGATTCAGCATTTAGAATTCATTTCATTTTAGAAAGTTTAATATCACCAGTATTGTCATTAAAATGCCGACAATTTAGGTGATATTAAAAATATAAACTCTTTTTTCACGCTAAATGCTGCTAAGTCACAAATAGGGTCATTTGATGTTAAACTGATGATACTTGAAGTGATAAGAATTAGATTCAGCATTTAGAATTTATTTCATTTTAGAAAGTTTAATATCACCAGTATTGTCATTAAAATGCCGACAATTCAGGTGATATTGAAAATATCAAATCGTTTTGCACACTGCATGCTGCAAAGGCACAAATAAGGTCATTTGAAGTTAAACTGATGATACTTCAAGAGATAACAATTAGATTCAGTATTTAGAATTGATTTCATTAGAACAAGTTTAATGTCACCAGTATTGTCATTAAAATGCCGACAATTCAGGTGATATTAAATACATGTAATCTTTTTTCACGCTCCATGCTGCTAAGTCACAAATCAGGTCATTTTAAGTTAAACTGATGATACGTTAAGTGAGTACCATTAGTTTCAGTATTTAGAATTGATATCATTTGAAGAAGAGTAGTATCACCAGTATTGTCATTAATATGCCGTAAAATCGGGTCATATTAAAAATATCCAATCGCTTTCCGTCGTGCATGCTGCTAAGTCACAGTTCAGGTCATTTGAAGTTAAACTGATGATACTTTAAGTGATAAGAGTTAGATTCAGTATTTAGACTTGATTTCATTGGAAGAAGTTTAATATCACCAGTATTGTCAGTAATATGCCGACAATTTAGGTGATATTAAAAATGTCAACTCTTTTTCCACGCTAAATGCTGCTGAGTCACAAATAGGGCCATTGTAAGTTAAACTGATGATACTTCAAGTGAAAAGAATTAGATTCAGTATTTAGAATTGATTTCATTTGAAGAAGTTTATTATCACCGGTATTGTCATTAATATGCCGACAATTTAGGTGATATTAAAAATGTCAACTCTTTTTCCACGCTAAATGCTGCTGAGTCACAAATAGGGCCATTGTAAGTTAAACTAATGATACTTCAAGTGAAAAGAATTAGATTCAGTATTTAGAATTGATTTCATTTGAAGAAGTTTATTATCACCGGTATTGTCATTAATATGCCGACAATTTAGGTGATATTGAAAATATAAACTCTTTTTTCAAGGTAAATGCTGCTAAGTCACAAATAGGGTCATTTGATGTTAAACTGATGATACTTCAAATGATTACCATTAGATTCAGCATTTAGAATTTATTTCATTTTAGAAAGTTTAATATCACCAGTATTGTCAGTAATATGCCGACAATTTAGGTGATATTAAAAATATAAACTCTTTTTTCACGCTAAATGCTGCTAAGTCACAAATAGGGTCATTTGATGTTAAACTGATGATACTTCAAGTGATTAGCATTAGATTCTGCATTTAGAATTTATTTTAATTTTAGAAAGTTCAATATCACCAGGATTGTCATTAAAATGCCGACAATTCAGGTGATATTAAAAATATCAAATCTTTTCGCACACTCCATGCTGCAAAGTCACAAATAAGGTCATTTGAAGTTAAACTGATGATACTTCAAGTGATAACAATTAGATTCAGTATTTAGAATTGATTTCATTAGAACAAGTTTAATGTCACCAGTATTGTCATTAAAATGCCGACAATTCAGGTGATATTAAATACTTGAAATCTTTTTTCACGCTCCATGCTGCTAAGTCACAAATCAGGTCATTTTAAGTTAAACTGATGATACTTTAAGTAATAACAATTAGATTCAGTATTTAGAATTGATTTCACTGTAGGAAGTTTAATATCACTAGTATTGTCAGTAATATGCCGACAAATTAGGTGATATTAAAAAAATCAAATCTTTCTTCACGCTGCTTGCTGCTAAGTCACATATGAGGTCATTTGATGTTAAACTGATGATACTTCAAGTGATAAGAATTAGATTCAGTGATTTAGAATTGATTTCATTAGAACAAGTTTAATATCACCAGTATTGTCAGTAATATGCCGACAATTCAGGTGATATTAAAAATATAAACTCTTTTTTCACGCTAAATGCTGCTAAGTCACAAATAGGGTCATTTGAAGTTAAACTGATGATACTTCAAGTGATAACAATTAGATTCAGTATTTTGAATTGATTTTATTTGAAGAAGTTTATTATCACCGGTATTGTCATTAATATGCCGACAATTCAGGTGATATTAAAAATATCCAATCGTTTTCCATCGTGCATGATGCTAAGTCACAGATCAGGTCACTTGAAGTTAAACTGATGATACTTGAAGTGATAAGAATTAGATTCAGTATTTAGACTTGATTTCATTGGAAGAAGTTTAATATCACCAGTATTGTCAGTAATATGCACAATTTAGGTGATATTAAAAATGTCAACTCTTTTTCCACGCTAAATGCTTCTGAGTCACAAATAGGGCCATTGTAAGTTAAACTGATGATACTTCAAGTGAAAAGAATTAGATTCAGTATTAAGAATTGATTTCATTTGAAGAAGTTTATTATCACTGGTCTTGTCATTAATATGCCGACAATTGAGGTGATATTAAAAATATCAACTCTTTTTCTATGCTGCATGCTGCTAAGTCACAAATAGGATCATTTGAAGTTAAACTGATGATACTTCAAGTGATTACCATTAGATTCAGCATTTAGAATTTATTTCATTGTAGAAATTTTAATATCACCAGTATTGTCATTAAAATGCCGACTATTCAAGTGATATTATATACATGAAATCTTTTTTCACGCTCCATGCTGCTAAGTCACAAATCAGGTCATTTTAAGTCAAACTGATGATACTTGAAGTGATAAGAACTAGATTAAGTATTTAGACTTGATTTCATTGGAAGAAGTTTAATATCACCAATATTGTCATTAATATGCCGACAATTCAGGTGATATTAAAAATATCCAATCGTTTTCCATCGTGCATGATGCTAAGTCACAAATCAGGTCATTTGAAGTTAAACTGATGATACTTGAAGTGATAAGAATTAGATTCAGTATTTAGACTTGATTTCATTGGAAGAAGTTTAATATCACCAATATTGTCATTAATATGCCGACAATTCAGGTGATATTAAAAAAAAAACTCTTTTTTCACGCTAAATGCTGCTAAGTCACAAATAGGGTCATTTGATGTTAAACTGATGATACTTGAAGTGATAAGAATTAGATTCAGCATTTAGAATTTATTTCATTTTAGAAAGTTTAATATCACCAGTATTGTCATTAAAATGCCGACAATTCAGGTGATATTAAAAATATCAAATCGTTTTGCACACTGCATGCTGCAAAGGCACAAATAAGGTCATTTGAAGTTAAACTGATGATACTTCAAGTGATAACAATTAGATTCAGTATTTAGAATTTATTTCATTTTAGAAAGTTTAATATCACCAGTATTGTCATTAAAATGCCGACAATTCAGGTGATATTAAAAATATCAAATCTTTTTGTACACTGCATGCTGCAAAGGCACAAATAAGGTCATTTGAAGTTAAACTGATGATACTTCAAGAGATAACAATTAGATTCAGTATTTAGAATTGATTTCATTAGAACAAGTTTAATGTCACCAGTATTGTCATTAAAATGACGACATTTCAGGTGATATTAAATACATGTAACCTTTTTTCACGCTCCATGCTGCTAAGTCACAAATCAGGTCACTTTAAGTTAAACTGATGATACATAAAGTGAGTACCATTAGTTTCAGTATTTAGAATTGATATCATTTGAAGAAGAGTAGTATCACCAGTATTGTCATTAATATGCCGAAAATTCGGGTGATATTAAAAATATGCAATCGCTTTCCGTCGTGCATGCTGCTAAGTCACAGATCAGGTCATTTGAAGTTAAACTGATGATACTTTAAGTGATAAGAGTTAGATTCAGTATTTAGACTTGATTTCATTGGAAGAAGTTTAATATCACCAGTATTGTCAGTAATATGCCGACAATTTAGGTGATATTAAAAATGTCAAATTCTTTTTCCACGCTAAATGCTTCTGAGTCACAAATAGGGCCATTGTAAGTTAAACTGATGATACTTCAAGTGAAAAGAATTAGATTCAGTATTTAGAGTTGATTTCATTGGAAGAAGTTCAATATCACCAGTATTGTCATCAATATGCCGACAATTTAGGTGATATTAAAAATATCAACTCTTTTTCCATGCTGCATGCTGCTAAGTCACAAATAGGGTCATTTGAAGTTAAACTGATGATACTTCAAGTGATAACAATTAGAGTCAGTATTTTGAATTGATTTCATTGGAGGAAGCTTATTATCACAGGTATTGTCATTGATATGCCGACAATTTAGGTGATATTAAAAATATCAAGTCTTTTTCCATGCTGCATGCTGCTAAGTCACAAATAGGGTCATTTGATGTTAAACTGATGATACTTCAAGTGATTACCATTAGATTCAGTATTTAGAATTGATTTCATTTGAAGAAGTTTATTATCACCGGTATTGTCATTATTATGCCGACAATTTAGGTGATATTAAAAATATCAACTCTTTTTCCACGCTGCATGCTGCTAAGTCGCATATAGGGTCATTTGATGTTAAACTGATGATACTTCAAGTGATTAGCATTAGATTCAGTATTTAGAATTTATTTCATTGTAGAAATTTTAATATCACCAGTATTGTCATTAAATGGCCGACAGGTCAGGTGATATTAAATACATGAAATCTTTTTTCACGCTCCATGCTGCTAAGTCACAAATCAGGTCATTTTAAGTCAAACTGATGATACTTGAAGTGATAAGAACTAGATTCAGTATTTAGACTTGATTTCATTGGAAGAAGTTTAATATCACCAATATTGTCATTAATATGCCGACAATTCAGGTGATATTGAAAATATCCAGTCGTTTTCAATCGTGCATGATGCTAAGTCACAGCTCGAGTCATTTGAAGTTAAAGTGATGATACTTGAAGTGATAAGAATTAGATTCAGTATTTAGACTTGATTTCAATGGAAGAAGTTTAATATCACCAGTATTGTCAGTAATATGCCGACAATTTAGGTGATATTGAAAATATGAACTCTTTTTCCGCGCTGCATGCTGCTAAGTCGCATATAGGGACAGTTGATGTTAAACTGATGATACTTCAAGTGATTACCATTAGATTCAGCATTTAGAATTTATTTCATTGTAGAAATTTTAATATCACCAGTATTGTCATTAAAATGCCGACAATTCAGGTGATATTATATACATGAAATCTTTTTTCACGCTCCTTGCTGCTAAGTCACAAATCAGGTCATTTTAAGTCAAATTGATGATACTTGAAGTGATAAGAACTAGATTAAGTATTTAGACTTGATTTCATTGGAAGAAGTTTAATATCACCAATATTGTCATTAATATGCCGACAATTCAGGTGATATTAAAAATATCCAATCGTTTTCCATCGTGCATGATGCTAAGTCACAGATCAGGTCATTTGAAGTTAAACTGATGATACTTGAAGTTATAAGAATTAGATTCAGTATTTAGTCTTGATTTCATTGGAAGAAGTTTAATATCACCAGAATTGTCAGTAATTTGCCGACAATATAGGTGATATTGAAAATATAAACTCTTTTTTCAAGGTAAATGCTGCTAAGTCACAAATAGGGTCATTTGATGTTAAAATGATGATACTTCAAGTGATTACCATTAGATTCAGCATTTAGAATTTATTTCATTTTAGAAAGTTTAATATCACCAGTATTGTCATTAAAATGCCGACAATTTAGGTGATATTAAAAATATCAAATCGTTTTGCACAGTGCATGCTGCAAAGGCACAAATAAGGTCATTTGAAGTTAAACTGATGATACTTCAAGTGATAACAATTAGATTCAGTATTTAGAATTGATTTCATTGGAAGAAGTTCAATATCACCAGTATTGTCATCAATAGGCCGACAAGTTAGTTGATATTAAAAATATCAACTCTTTTTCCATGCTGCATGCTGCTAAGTCACAAATAGGGTCATTTGAAGTTAAACTGATGATACTCCAAGTGATAACAATTAGATTCAGTATTTTGAATTGATTTCATTGGAGGAAGCCTATTATCGCCGGTATTGTCATTATTATGCGGACAATTTAGGTGATATTAAAAATATCAAGTCTTTTTCCACGCTGCATGCTGCTAAGTCACATATAGGGTCATTTGATGTTAAACTGATGATACTTCAAGTGATTACCATTAGATTCAGCATTTAGAATTTATTTCATTGTAGAAATTTTAATATCACCAGTATTGTCATTAAATGGCCGACAGGTCAGGTGATATTAAATACATGAAATCTTTTTTCACGCTCCATGCTGCTAAGTCACAAATCAGGTCATTTTAAGTCAAACTGATGATGCTTGAAGTGATAAGAACTAGATTCAGTATTTAGACTTGATTTCATTGGAAGAAGTTTAATATCACCAATATTGTCATTAATATGCCGACAATTCAGGTGATATTAAAAATATCCAATCGTTTTCCATCGTGCATGATGCTAAGTCACAGATCAGGTCATTTGAATTTAAACTGATGATACTTGAAGTGATAAGAATTAGATTCAGTATTTAGACTTGATTTCATTGGAAGAAGTTTAATATCACCAGTATTGTCAGTAATATGCCGACAATTTAGGTGATATTAAAAATATCAAATCGTTTTGCACACTGCATGCTGCAAAGGCACAAATAAGGTCATTTGAAGTTAAAATGATGATACTTCAAGAGATAACAATTAGATTCAGTATTTAGAATTGATTTCATTAGAACAAGTTTAATGTCACCAGTATTGTCATTAAAATGCCGACAATTCAGGTGATATTAAATACATGTAATCTTTTTTCACGCTCCATGCTGCTAAGTCACAAATCAGGTCATTTTAAGTTAAACTGATGATACGTTAAGTGAGTACCATTAGCTTCAGTATTTAGAATTGATATCATTTGAAGAAGAGTAGTATCACCAGTGTTGTCATTAATATGCCGAAAATTCGAGTGATATTGAAAATATCCATTCGCTTTCCGTCGTGCATGCTGCTAAGTCACAGATCAGGTCATTTGAAGTTAAACTGATGATACTTTAAGTGATTAGCATTAGATTCAGCATTTAGAATTTATTTCATTTTAGAAAGTTTAATATCACCAGTATTGTCAGTAATATGCCGACAATTTATGTTATATTAAAAATATAAACTCTTTTTTCACGCTAAATGCTGCTAAGTCACAAAAAGGGTCATTTGAAGTTAAACTGATGATACTTGAAGTGATAAGAATTAGATTCAGTATTTAGACTTGATTTCATTGGAAGAAGTTTAATATCACCAGTATTGTCATCAATATGCCGACAATTTAGGTGATATTGAAAATGTCAACTCTTTTTCCACGCTAAATGCTACTGAGTCACAAATAGGGCCATTGTAAGTTAAACTGATGATACTTCAAGTGAAAAGAATTAGATTCAGTATTTAGAATTGATTTCATTTGAAGAAGTTTATTATCACCGGTATTGTCATTAATATGCCGACAATTCAGGTGATATTAAAAATATCAACTCTTTTTCCATGCTGCATGCTGCTAAGTCACAAATAGGGTCATTTAAAGTTAAACTGATGATACTTCAAGTGATAACAATTAGATTCAGTATTTAGAACTGATTTCATTGGAAGAAGTTCAATATCACCAGTATTGTCATCAATATGCCGACAATTTAGGTGATATTAAAAATATCAACTCTTTTTCCATGCTGCATGCTGCTAAGTCACAAATAGGGTAATTTGAAGTTAAACTGATGATACTTGAAGTGATAAGAATTAGATTCAGTATTTAGACTTGATTTCATTGGAAGAAGTTTAATATCACCAGTATTGTCATCAATATGCCGACAATTTAGGTGATATTGAAAATGTCAACTCTTTTTCCACGCTAAATGCTACTGAGTCACAAATAGGGCCATTGTAAGTTAAACTGATGATACTTCAAGTGAAAAGAATTAGATTCAGTATTTAGAATTGATTTCATTTGAAGAAGTTTATTATCACCGGTATTGTCATTAATATGCCGACAATTCAGGTGATATTAAAAATATCAACTCTTTTTCCATGCTGCATGCTGCTAAGTCACAAATAGGGTCATTTAAAGTTAAACTGATGATACTTCAAGTGATAACAATTAGATTCAGTATTTAGAACTGATTTCATTGGAAGAAGTTCAATATCACCAGTATTGTCATCAATATGCCGACAATTTAGGTGATATTAAAAATATCAACTCCTTTTCCATGCTGCATGCTGCTAAGTCACAAATAGGGTCATTTGATGTTAAACTGATGATACTTCAAGTGATTACCATTAGATTCAGCATTTAGAATTTATTTCATTGTAGAAATTTTAATATCACCAGTATTGTCATTAAAATACCGACAATTGCGGTGATATTAAATACATGAAATGTTCTTTCACGCTCCATGCTGCTAAGTCACAAATCAGGTCATTTTACGTCAAACTGATGATACTTGAAGAGATAAGAACTAGATTCAGTACTTAGGCTTGATTTCATTAGAAGAAGTTTAATATCACCAATATTGTCATTAATATGCCGACAATTCAGGTGATATTAAAAATATCCAATCGTTTTCCATCGTGCATGATGCTAAGTCACAGATCAGGTCATTTGAAGTTAAACTGATGATACTTGAAGTTATAAGAATTAGATTCAGTATTTAGACTTGATTTCATTGGAAGAAGATTAATATCACCAGTATTGTCAGTGATATGCCGACAATTTAGGTGATATGGAAAATATAAACTCTTTTTTCAAGCTAAAAGCTGCTAAGTCACAAATAGGGTCATTTGATGTTAAACTGATGATACTTCAAGTGATTACCATTAGATTCAGCATTTAGAATTTATTTCATTTTAGAAAGTTTAATATCACCAGTATTGTCAGTAATATGCCGACAATTCAGGTGATATTAAAAATATAAACTCTTTTTTCAAGCTAAATGCTGCTAAGTCACAAATAGGGTCATTTGATGTTAAACTGATGATACTTGAAGTGATAAGAATTAGATTCAGCATTTAGAATTTATTTCATTTTAGAAAGTTTAATATCACCAGTATTGTCATTAAAATGCCGACAATTCAGGTGATATTAAAAATATAAACTCTTTTTTCAAGCTAAATGCTGCTAAGTCACAAATAGGGTCATTTGATGTTAAACTGATGATACTTCAAGTGATAACAATTAGATTCAGTATTTAGAACTGATTTCATTGGAAGAAGTTCAATATCACCAGTATTGTCATCAATATGCCGACAATTTAGGTGATATTAAAAATATCAACTCTTTTTCCATGCTGCATGCTGCTAAGTCACAAATAGGGTCATTTGATGTTAAACTGATGATACTTCAAGTGATTACCATTAGATTCAGCATTTAGAATTTATTTCATTGTAGAAATTTTAATATCACCAGTATTGTCATTAAAATACCGACAATTCAGGTGATATTAAATACATGAAATGTTCTTTCACGCTCCATGCTGCTAAGTCACAAATCTGGTCATTTTACGTCAAACTGATGATACTTGAAGTGATAAGAACTAGATTCAGTATTTAGGTTTGATTTCATTAGAAGAAGTTTAATATCACCAATATTGTCATTAATATGCCGACAATTCAGGTGATATTAAAAATATCTAATCGTTTTCCTTCGTGCATGATGCTAAGTCACAGATCAGGTCATTTGAAGTTAAACTGATGATACTTGAAGTGATAAGAATTTGATTCAGTATTTAGACTTGATTTCATTGGAAGAAGATTAATATCACCAGTATTGTCAGTAATATGCCGACAATTTAGGTGATATTAAAAATATAAACTCTTTTTTCAAGCTAAATGCTGCTAAGTCACAAATAGGGTCATTTGATGTTAAACTGATGATACTTCAAGTGATTACCATTACATTCTGCATTTAGAATTTATTTTAATTTTAGAAAGTTTAATATCACCAATATTGTCATTAAGATGCCGACAATTCAGGTGATATTAAAAATATCAAATCTTTTTGCACACTGCATGCTGCAAAGTCACAAATAAGGTCATTTGAAGTTAAACTGATGATACTTCAAGTGATAACAATTAGATTCAGTATTTAGAATTGATTTCATTAGAACAAGTTTAATGTCACCAGTATTGTCATTAAAATGCCGACAATTCAGGTGATATTAAATACTTGAAATCTTTTTTCACGCTCCTTGCTGCTAAGTCACAAATCAGGTCATTTTAAGTTAAACTGATGATACTTTAAGTAATAACCAATAGATTCAGTATTTAGAATTGATTTCACTGTAGGAAGTTTAATATCACCAGTATTGTCATTAAAATACCGACAATTCAGGTGATATTAAAAATATTCAATCTTTTTCCACACTGCATGCTGCTAAGTCAAAAATAAGGTCATTTGAAGTTAAACTGATGATACTTCAAGTGATAACAATTAGATTCAGTATTTAGAATTGATTTCATTAGAACAAGTTTAATGTCACCAGTATTGTCATTAAAATGCCGACAATTCAGGTGATATTAAATACTTGTAATCTTTTTTCACGCTCCATGCTGCTAAGTCACAAATCAGGTCATTTTAAGTTAAACTGATGATACTTTAAGTAATAACAATTAGATTCAGTATTTAGAATTGATTTCACTGTAGGAAGTTTAATATCACCAGTATTGTCATTAAAATGCCGACAATTCAGGTGATATTAAATACATGTAATCTTTTTTCACGCCCCATGCTGCTAAGTCACAAATCAGGTCATTTTAAGTTAAACTGATGATACGTTAAGTGATTACCATTAGATTCAGTATTTAGAATTGATATCATTTGAAGAAGAGTAGTATCACCAGTATTGTCATTAATATGCCGACAATTCGGGTGATATTAAAAATATGCAATCGTTTTCCGTTGTGCATGCTGCTAAGTCACAGATCAGGTCAATTGAAGTTAAACTGATGATACTTTAAGTGATAAGAGTTAGATTCAGTATTTAGACTTGATTTCATTGGAAGAAGTTTAATATCGCAAGTATTGTCAGTAATATGCCGACAATTTAGGTCATATTAAAAATGTGAACTCTTTTTCCACGCTAAATACTGCTGAGTCACAAATAGGGCCATTTAAAGTTAAACTGATGATACTTCAAGTGAAAAGAATTAGATTCAGTATTTAGAATTGATTTCATTGGAAGAAGTTCAATATCACCAGTATTGTCATCAATATGCCGACACTATAGGTGATATTAAAAAACCGAATCTTTTTCCACGCTGGATGCTTCTAAGTCACAAATAGGGTCATTTGAAGTTAAACTGATGATACTTCAAGTGATAACAATTAGATTCAGTATTTAGAACTGATTTCATTGGAAGAAGTTCAATATCACCAGTATTGTCATCAATATGCCGACAATTTAGGTGATATTAAAAAAATCAATTCTTTCTTCACGCTGCTTGCTGCTAAGTCACAAATAGGGTCATTTGAAGTTAAACTGATGATACTTCAAGTGATAAGAATTAGATTCAGTATTTTGAACTGATTTCATTGGAGGAAGCTTATTATCACCGGTATTGTCATTATTATGCCGACAATTTAGGTGATACTAAAAATATCAAGTCCTTTTTCACGCTGCATGCTGCTAAGTCACATATAGGGTCATTTGATGTTAAACTGATGATACTTCAAGTGATTACCATTAGATTCAGCATTTAGAATTTCTTTCATTGTAGAAATTTTAATATCACCAGTATTGTCATTAAAATGCCGACAATTCAGGTGATATTATATACATGAAATCTTTTTTCACGCTCCATGCTGCTAAGTCACAAATCAGGTCATTTTAAGTCAAACTGATGATACTTGAAGTGATAAGAACTAGATTAAGTATTTAGACTTGATTTCATTGGAAGAAGTTTAATATCACCAATATTGTCATTAATATGCCGACAATTCAGGTGATATTAAAAATATCCAATCGTTTTCCATCGTGCATGATGCTAAGTCACAGATCAGGTCATTTGAAGTTAAACTGATGATACTTGAAGTGATAAGAATTAGATTCAGTATTTAGACTTGATTTCATTGGAAGAAGTTTAATATCACCAGAATTGTCAGTAATTTGCCGACAATTTAGGTGATATTGAAAATATAAACTCTTTTTTCAAGGTAAATGCTGCTAAGTCACAAATAGGGTCATTTGAAGTTAAACTGATGATACTTCAAATGATTACCATTAGATTCAGTATTTAGAATTGATTTCATTAGAACAAGTTTAATGTCACCAGTATTGTCATTAAAATGCCGACATTTCAGGTGATATTAAATACATGTAATCTTTTTTCACGCTCCATGCTGCTAAGTCACAAATCAGGTCATTTTAAGTTAAACTGATGATACGTTAAGTGAGTACCATTAGTTTCAGTATTTAGAATTGATATCATTTGAAGAAGAGTAGTATCGCCAGTATTGTCATTAATATGCCGAAAATTCGGGTGATATTAAAAATATCCAATCGCTTTCCATCGTGCATGCTGCTAAGTCACAGATCAGGTCATTTGAAGTTAAACTGATGATACTTTAAGTGATAAGAGTTAGATTCAGTATTTAGACTTGATTTCATTGGAAGAAGTTTAATATCACCAGTATTGTCATTAAAATGCCGACAATTTAGGTGATATTAAAAATATCAAATCGTTTTGCACACTGCATGCTGCAAAGGCACAAATAAGGTCATTTGAAGTTAAACTGATGATACTTCAAGTGATAACAATTAGATTCAGTATTTAGAATTTATTTCATTTTAGAAAGTTTAATATCACCAGTATTGTCATTAAAATGCCGACAATTCAGGTGATATTAAAAATATCAAATCTTTTTGTACACTGCATGCTGCAAAGGCACAAATAAGGTCATTTGAAGTTAAACTGATGATACTTCAAGAGATAACAATTAGATTCAGTATTTAGAATTGATTTCATTAGAACAAGTTTAATGTCACCAGTATTGTCATTAAAATGACGACATTTCAGGTGATATTAAATACATGTAACCTTTTTTCACGCTCCATGCTGCTAAGTCACAAATCAGGTCACTTTAAGTTAAACTGATGATACGTTAAGTGAGTACCATTAGTTTCAGTATTTAGAATTGATATCATTTGAAGAAGAGTAGTATCACCAGTATTTTCATTAATATGCCGAAAATTCGGGTGATATTAAAAATATCAACTCTTTTTCCATGCTGCATGCTGCTAAGTCACAAATAGGGTCATTTGATGTTAAACTGATGATACTTCAAGTGATTACCATTAGATTCAGTATTTAGAATTGATTTCATTTGAAGAAGTTTATTATCACCGGTATTGTCATTATTATGCCGACAATTTAGGTGATATTAAAAATATCAACTCTTTTTCCACGCTGCATGCTGCTAAGTCGCATATAGGGTCATTTGATGTTAAACTGATGATACTTCAAGTGATTACCATTAGATTCAGTATTTAGAATTTATTTCATTTTAGAAAGTTTAATATCACCAGTATTGTCAGTAATATGCCGACAATTTAGGTGATATTAAAAATATAAACTCTTTTTTCACGCTAAATGCTGCTAAGTCACAAATAGGGTCATTTGATGTTAAACTGATGATACTTCAAGTGATTACCATTAGATTCAGCATTTAGAATTTATTTCATTTTAGAAAGTTTAATATCACCAGTATTGTCATTAAAATGCCGACAGTTCAGGTGATATTAAATACATGTAATCTTTTTTCACGCTCCATGCTGCTAAGTCACAAATCAGGTCATTTTAAGTTAAACTGATGATACGTTAAGTGATTACCATTAGATTCAGTATTTAGAATTGATATCATTTGAAGAAGAGTAGTATCACCAGTATTGTCATTAATATGCCGACAATTCGGGTGATATTAAAAATATGCAATCGTTTTTCGTTGTGCATGCTGCTAAGTCACAGATCAGGTCATTTGAAGTTAAACTGATGATACTTTAAGTGATAAGAGTTAGATTCAGTATTTAGACTTGATTTCATTGGAAGAAGTTTAATATCGCCAATATTGTCAGTAATATGCCGACAATTTAGGTGATATTAAAAATGTCAACTCTTTTTCCACGCTAAATGCTGCTGAGTCACAAATAGGGCCATTTTAAGTTAAACTGATGATACTTCAAGTGAAAAGAATTAGATTCAGTATTTAGAATTGATTTCATTTGAAGAAGTTTATTATCACCGGTATTGTCATTAATATGCCGACAATTTAGGTGATATTAAAAATATCAACTCTTTTTCCATGCTGCATGCTGCTAAGTCACAAATAGGGTCATTTGAAGTTAAACTGATGATACTTCAAGTGATAAGAATTAGATTCAGTATTTAGAGTTGATTTCATTGGAAGAAGTTCAATATCACCAGTATTGTCATCAATATGCCGACAATTTAGGTGATATTAAAAATGTCAACTCTTTTTCCATGCTGCATGCTGCTAAGTCACAAATAGGGTCATTTGAAGTTAAACTGATGATACTTCAAGTGATAAGAATTAGATTCAGTATTTAGAGTTGATTTCATTGGAAGAAGTTCAATATCACCAGTATTGTCATCAATATGCCGACAAGTTAGGTGATATTAAAAATATCAACTCTTTTTCCATGCTGCATGCTGCTAAGTCACAAATAGGGTCATTTGAAGTTAAACTGATGATACTCCAAGTGATAACAATTAGATTCAGTATTTTGAATTGATTTCATTGGAGGAAGCCAATTATCACCGGTATTGTCATTATTATGCCAACAATTTAGGTGATATTAAAAATATCAAGTCCTTTTCCACGCTGCATGCTGCTAAGTCACATACAGGGTCATTTGATGTTAAACTGATGATACTTCAAGTGATTACCATTAGATTCAGCATTTAGAATTTATTTCATTGTAGAAATTTTAATATCACCAGTATTGTCATTAAATGGCCGACAGGTCAGGTGATATTAAATACATGAAATCTTTTTTCACGCTCCATGCTGCTAAGTCACAAATCAGGTCATTTTAAGTCAAACTGATGATACTTGAAGTGATAAGAACTAGATTCAGTATTTAGACTTGATTTCATTGGAAGAAGTTTAATATCACCAATATTGTCATTAATATGCCGACATTTCAGGTGATATTAAAAATATCCAATCGTTTTCAATCGTGCATGATGCTAAGTCACAGCTCGAGTCATTTGAAGTTAAAGTGATGATACTTGAAGTGATAAGAATTAGATTCAGTATTTAGACTTGATTTCAATGGAAGAAGTTTAATATCACCAGTATTGTCAGTAATATGCCGACAATTTAGGTGATATTGAAAATATGAACTCTTTTTCCGCGCTGCATGCTGCTAAGTCGCATATAGGGTCAGTTGATGTTAAACTGATGATACTTCAAGTGATTACCATTAGATTCAGCATTTAGAATTTATTTCATTTTAGAAAGTTTAATATCACCAGTATTGTCATTAAAATGCCGACAATTTAGGTGATATTAAAAATATCAAATCGTTTTGCACAGTGCATGCTGCAAAGGCACAAATAAGGTCATTTGAAGTTAAACTGATGATACTTCAAGTGATAACAATTAGATTCAGCATTTAGAATTTATTTCATTTTAGAAAGTTTAATATCACCAGTATTGTCATTAAAATGCCGACAATTTAGGTGATATTAAAAATATCAAATCGTTTTGCACAGTGCATGCTGCAAAGGCACAAATAAGGTCATTTGAAGTTAAACTGATGATACTTCAAGTGATAACAATTAGATTCAGTATTTAGAATTGATTTCATTGGAAGAAGTTCAATATCACCAGTATTGTCATCAATATGCCGACAATTTAGGTGATATTAAAAATGTCAACTCTTTTTCCATGCTGCATGCTGCTAAGTCACAAATAGGGTCATTTGAAGTTAAACTGATGATACTTCAAGTGATAAGAATTAGATTCAGTATTTAGAGTTGATTTCATTGGAAGAAGTTCAATATCACCAGTATTGTCATCAATAGGCCGACAAGTTAGTTGATATTAAAAATATCAACTCTTTTTCGATGCTGCATGCTGCTAAGTCACAAATAGGGTCATTTGAAGTTAAACTGATGATACTCCAAGTGATAACAATTAGATTCAGTATTTTGAATTGATTTCATTGGAGGAAGCCTATTATCGCCGGTATTGTCATTATTATGCGGACAATTTAGGTGATATTAAAAATATCAAGTCTTTTTCCACGCTGCATGCTGCTAAGTCACATATAGGGTCATTTGATGTTAAACTGATCATACTTCAAGTGATTACCATTAGATTCAGCATTTAGAATTTATTTCATTGTAGAAATTTTAATATCACCAGTATTGTCATTAAATGGCCGACACGTCAGGTGATATTAAATACATGAAATCTTTTTTCACGCTCCATGCTGCTAAGTCACAAATCAGGTCATTTTAAGTCAAACTGATGATACTTGAAGTGATAAGAACTAGATTCAGTATTTAGACTTGATTTCATTGGAAGAAGTTTAATATCACCAATATTGTCATTAATATGCCGACAATTCAGGTGATATTAAAAATATCCAATCGTTTTCCATCGTGCATGATGCTAAGTCACAGATCAGGTCATTTGAAGTTAAACTGATGATACTTGAAGTGATAAGAATTAGATTCAGTATTTAGACTTGATTTCATTGGAAGAAGTTTAATATCACCAGTATTGTCAGTAATATGCCGACAATTTAGGTGATATTAAAAATATCAAATCGTTTTGCACACTGCATGCTGCAAAGGCACAAAAAAGGTCATTTGAAGTTAAAATGATGATACTTCAAGAGATAACAATTAGATTCAGTATTTAGCATTGATTTCATTAGAACAAGTTTAATGTCACCAGTATTGTCATTAAAATGCCGACAATTCAGGTGATATTAAATACATGTAATCTTTTTTCACGCTCCATGCTGCTAAGTCACAAATCAGGTCATTTTAAGTTAAACTGATGATACGTTAAGTGAGTACCATTAGCTTCAGTATTTAGAATTGATATCATTTGAAGAAGAGTAGTATCACCAGTGTTGTCATTAATATGCCGAAAATTCGAGTGATATTGAAAATATCCATTCGCTTTCCGTCGTGCATGCTGCTAAGTCACAGATCAGGTCATTTGAAGTTAAACTGATGATACTTTAAGTGATTAGCATTAGATTCAGCATTTAGAATTTATTTCATTTTAGAAAGTTTAATATCACCAGTATTGTCAGTAATATGCCGACAATTTATGTTATATTAAAAATATAAACTCTTTTTTCACGCTAAATGCTGCTAAGTCACAAAAAGGGTCATTTGATGTTAAACTGATGATACTTGAAGTGATTACCATTAGATTCAGCATTTAGAATTTATTTCATTTTAGAAAGTTTAATATCACCGGTATTGTCATTAATATGCAGACAATTTAGGTGATATTAAAAATATCAACTCTTTTTCCATGCTGCATGCTGCTAAGTCACAAATAGGGTCATTTGAAGTTAAACTGATGATACTTCAAGTGATAACAATTAGATTCAGTATTTAGAACTGATTTCATTGGAAGAAGTTCAATATCACCAGTATTGTCATCAATATGCCGACAATTTAGGTGATATTAAAAATATCAACTCTTTTTCCATGCTGCATGCTGCTAAGTCACAAATAGGGTCATTTGAAGTTAAACTGATGATACTTGAAGTGATAAGAATTAGATTCAGTATTTAGACTTGATTTCATTGGAAGAAGTTTAATATCACCAGTATTGTCATCAATATGCCGACAATTTAGGTGATATTGAAAATGTCAACTCTTTTTCCACGCTAAATGCTACTGAGTCACAAATAGGGCCATTGTAAGTTAAACTGATGATACTTCAAGTGAAAAGAATTAGATTCAGTATTTAGAATTGATTTCATTTGAAGAAGTTTATTATCACCGGTATTGTCATTAATATGCCGACAATTCAGGTGATATTAAAAATATCAACTCTTTTTCCATGCTGCATGCTGCTAAGTCACAAATAGGGTCATTTAAAGTTAAACTGATGATACTTGAAGTGATAAGAATTAGATTCAGTATTTAGACTTGATTTCATTGGAAGAAAATTAATATCACCAGTATTGTCAGTAATATGCCGACAATTTAGGTGATATGGAAAATATAAACTCTTTTTTCAAGCTAAAAGCTGCTAAGTCACAAATAGGGTCATTTGATGTTAAACTGATGATACTTCAAGTGATTACCATTAGATTCAGCATTTAGAATTTATTTCATTTTAGAAAGTTTAATATCACCAGTATTGTCAGTAATATGCCGACAATTCAGGTGATATTAAAAATATAAACTCTTTTTTCAAGCTAAATGCTGCTAAGTCACAAATAGGGTCATTTGATGTTAAACTGATGATACTTGAAGTGATAAGAATTAGATTCAGCATTTAGAATTTATTTCATTTTAGAAAGTTTAATATCACCAGTATTGTCATTAAAATGCCGTTAATTCAGGTGATATTAAAAATATAAACTCTTTTTTCAAGCTAAATGCTGCTAAGTCACAAATAGGGTCATTTGATGTTAAACTGATGATACTTCAAGTGATAACAATTAGATTCAGTATTTAGAACTGATTTCATTGGAAGAAGTTCAATATCACCAGTATTGTCATCAATATGCCGACAATTTAGGTGATATTAAAAATATCAACTCTTTTTCCATGCTGCATGCTTCTAAGTCACAAATAGGGTCATTTGATGTTAAACTGATGATACTTCAAGTGATTACCATTAGATTCAGCATTTAGAATTTATTTCATTGTAGAAATTTTAATATCACCAGTATTGTCATTAAAATACCGACAATTCAGGTGATATTAAATACATGAAATGTTCTTTCACGCTCCACGCTGCTAAGTCACAAATCTGGTCATTTTACGTCAAACTGATGATACTTGAAGTGATAAGAACTAGATTCAGTATTTAGGTTTGATTTCATTAGAAGAAGTTTAATATCACCAATATTGTCATTAATATGCCGACAATTCAGGTGATATTAAAAATATCCAATCGTTTTCCTTCGTGCATGATGCTAAGTCACAGATCAGGTCATTTGAAGTTAAACTGATGATACTTGAAGTGATAAGAATTAGATTCAGTATTTAGACTTGATTTCATTGGAAGAAGATTAATATCACCAGTATTGTCAGTAATATGCCGACAATTTAGGTGATATGGAAAATATAAACTCTTTTTTCAAGCTAAAAGCTGCTAAGTCACAAATAGGGTCATTTGATGTTAAACTGATGATACTTCAAGTGATTACCATTAGATTCAGCATGAAGAATTTATTTCATTTTAGAAAGTTTAATATCACCAGTATTGTCAGTAATATGCCGACAATTTAGGTGATATTAAAAATATAAACTCTTTTTTCAAGCTAAATGCTGCTAAGTCACAAATAGGGTCATTTGATGTTAAACTGATGATACTTCAAGTGATTACCATTACATTCTGCATTTAGAATTTATTTTAATTTTAGAAAGTTTAATATCACCAGTATTGTCATTAAGATGCCGACAATTCAGGTGATATTAAAAATATCAAATCTTTTTGCACACTGCATCCTGCAAAGTCACAAATAAGGTCATTTGAAGTTAAACTGATGATACTTCAAGTGATAACAATTAGATTCAGTATTTAGAATTGATTTCATTAGAACAAGTTTAATGTCACCAGTATTGTCATTAAAATGCCGACAATTCAGGTGATATTAAATACTTGAAATCTTTTTTCACGCTCCATGCTGCTAAGTCACAAATCAGGTCATTTTAAGTTAAACTGATGATACTTTAAGTAATAACCAATAGATTCAGTATTTAGAATTGATTTCACTGTAGGAAGTTTAATATCACCAGTATTGTCATTAAAATACCGACAATTCAGGTGATATTAAAAATATTCAATCTTTTTCCACACTGCATGCTGCTAAGTCAAAAATAAGGTCATTTGAAGTTAAACTGATGATACTTCAAGTGATAACAATTAGATTCAGTATTTAGAATTGATTTCATTAGAACAAGTTTAATGTCACCAGTATTGTCATTAAAATGCCGACAATTCAGGTGATATTAAATACTTGAAATCTTTTTTCACGCTCCATGCTGCTAAGTCACAAATCAGGTCATTTTAAGTTAAACTGATGATACTTTAAGTAATAACAATTAGATTCAGTATTTAGAATTGATTTCACTGTAGGAAGTTTAATATCACCAGTATTGTCATTAAAATGCCGACAATTCAGGTGATATTAAATACATGTAATCTTTTTTCACGCCCCATGCTGCTAAGTCACAAATCAGGTCATTTTAAGTTAAACTGATGATACGTTAAGTGATTACCATTAGATTCAGTATTTAGAATTGATATCATTTGAAGAAGAGTAGTATCACCAGTATTGTCATTAATATGCCGACAATTCGGGTGATATTAAAAATATGCAATCGTTTTCCGTTGTGCATGCTGCTAAGTCACAGATCAGGTCAATTGAAGTTAAACTGATGATACTTTAAGTGATAAGAGTTAGATTCAGTATTTAGACTTGATTTCATTGGAAGAAGTTTAATATCGCCAGTATTGTCAGTAATATGCCGACAATTTAGGTCATATTAAAAATGTGAACTCTTTTTCCACGCTAAATACTGCTGAGTCACAAATAGGGCCATTTGAAGTTAAACTGATGATACTTCAAGTGAAAAGAATTAGATTCAGTATTTAGAATTGATTTCATTGGAAGAAGTTCAATATCACCAGTATTGTCATCAATATGCCGACACTATAGGTGATATTAAAAAACCGAATCTTTTTCCACGCTGGATGCTTCTAAGTCACAAATAGGGTCATTTGAAGTTAAACTGATGATACTTCAAGTGATAACAATTAGATTCAGTATTTAGAACTGATTTCATTGGAAGAAGTTCAATATCACCAGTATTGTCATCAATATGCCGACAATTTAGGTGATATTAAAAAAATCAATTCTTTCTTCACGCTGCTTGCTGCTAAGTCACAAATAGGGTCATTTGAAGTTAAACTGATGATACTTCAAGTGATAAGAATTAGATTCAGTATTTTGAACTGATTTCATTGGAGGAAGCTTATTATCACCGGTATTGTCATTATTATGCCGACAATTTAGGTGATACTAAAAATATCAAGTCCTTTTTCACGCTGCATGCTGCTAAGTCACATATAGGGTCATTTGATGTTAAACTGATGATACTTCAAGTGATTACCATTAGATTCAGCATTTAGAATTTATTTCATTGTAGAAATTTTAATATCACCAGTATTGTCATTAAATGGCCGACAAGTCAGGTGATATTAAATACATGAAATCTTTTTTCACGCTCCATGAGGCTAAGTCACAAATCAGGTCATTTTAAGTCAAACTGATGATACTTGAAGTGATAAGAACTAGATTTAGTATTTAGACTTGATTTCATTGGAAGAAGTTTAATATCACCAATATTGTCATTAATATGCCGACAATTCAGGTGATATTAAAAATATCCAATCGTTTTCAATCGTGCATGATGCTAAGTCACAGATCAGGTCATTTGAAGTTAAACTGATGATACTTGAAGTGATAAGAATTAGATTCAGTATTTAGACTTGATTTCATTGGAAGAAGTTTAATATCACCAGAATTGTCAGTAATTTGCCGACAATTTAGGTGATATTGAAAATATAAACTCTTTTTGCACACTGCATGCTGCAAAGTCACAGATCAGGTCATTTGAAGTTAAACTGATGATAGTTGAAGTGATAAGAATTAGATTCAGTATTTAGACTTGATTTCATTGGAAGAAGTTTAATATCACCAGAATTGTCAGTAATTTGCCGACAATTTAGGTGATATTGAAAATATAAACTCTTTTTTCAAGGTAAATGCTTCTAAGTCACAAATAGGGTCATTTGATGTTAAACTGATGATACTTCAAGTGATTACCATTAGATTCAGCATTTAGAATTGATTTCATTAGAACAAGTTTAATGTCACCAGTATTGTCATTAAAATGCCGACAATTCATGTGATATTAAATACTTGAAATCTTTTTTCACGCTCCATGCTGCTAAGTCACAAATAAGGTCATTTTAAGTTAAACTGATGATACTTGAAGTGATAAGAATTAGATTCAGTATTTAGACTTGATTTCATTGGAAGAAGTTTAATATCACCAGAATTGTCAGTAATTTGCCGACAATTTAGGTGATATTGAAAATATAAACTCTTTTTTCAAGGTAAATGCTGCTAAGTCACAAATAGGGTCATTTGAAGTTAAACTGATGATACTTCAAATGATTACCATTAGATTCAGCATTTAGAATTTATTTCATTTTAGAAAGTTTAATATCACCAGTATTGTCATTAAAATGCCGACAATTCAGGTGATATTAAATACTTGAAATCTTTTTTCACGCTCCATGCTGCTAAGTCACAAATCAGGTCATTTGAAGTTAAACTGATGATACTTGAAGTGATAAGAATTAGATTCAGTGTTTAGAATTGATTTCATTGGAAGAAGTTTAATATCACTAATATTGGCATTAATATGCCGACAATTTAGGTGATATTAAAAATATCCAATCGTTTTCCATCGTGCATAATGCTAAGTCACAGATCAGGTCATTTGAAGTTAAACTGATGATAGTTGAAGTGATAAGAATTAGATTCAGTATTTAGACTTGATTTCATTTTAGAAAGTTTAATATCACCAGTATTGTCATTAAAATGCCGACAATTCAGGTGATATTAAAAATATCAAATCGTTTTGCACACTGCATGCTGCAAAGGCACAAATAAGGTCATTTGAAGTTAAACTGATGATACTTCAAGAGATAACAATTAGATTCAGTATTTAGAATTGATATCATTTGAAGAAGAGTAATATCACCAATATTGTCATTAATATGCTGACAATTCAGGTGACATTAAAAAAATAGAATCTTTTTCCACGCTGCATGCTGCTAAGTCACAGATCAGGTCATTTAAAGTTAAACTGATGATACTTCAAGTGATTACCATTAGATTCAGTATTTAGAATTTATTTCATTCGAAGGAGTTAATTTCAAGAGTATTGTCATTAAAATGCCAACAATTCAGGTGATATTAAAAAAGCGAATCTTTTTCCACGCTGCATGCTGCTAAGTCACAAATAAGATCATTTGAGGTTAAACTGATGATACTTGAAGTGATAAGAATTAGATTCAGTATTTAGAATTGATTTCATTAGAACAAGTTTAATGTCACCAGTATTATCATTAATATGCCGACAATTTAGGTGATATTAAAAATATCAACTCTTTTTCCACGCTCCATGCTGCTAAGTCACAAATAGGGTCATTTGAAGTTAAACTGATGATACTTCAAGTGATAAGAATTAGATTCAGTATTAAAAATAGATTTCATTGGATTAAGTTCATTATCACCGGCATTGTCATTAATATGACGAAAATTCAGGTGATGTTAACAATATCCAATCGTTTTCCATCGTGCATGCTGCTAAGTCACATATGAGGTCATTTGAAGTTAAACTGATGATACTTCAAGTGATAACAATTAGATTCAGTATTTAGAACTGATTTCATTGGAAGAAGTTCAATATCACCAGTATTGTCAGTAATATGCCGAAAAATTAGGTGATATTAAAAAAATCAAATCTTTCTTCACGCTGCTTGCTGCTAAGTCACATATGAGGTCATTTGAAGTTAAACTGATGATACTTCAAGTGATAACAATTAGATTCAGTATTTAGAACTGATTTCATTGGATGAAGTTCATTATCACCGGCATTGTCATTAATATGACGAAAATTCAGGTGATGTTAACAATATCCAATCGTTTTCCATCGTGCATGCTGCTAAGTCACAGATCAGGTCATTTAAAGTTAAACTGATGATACTTCAAGTGATAACAATTAGATTCAGTATTTAGAATTGATTTGATTGGGAGAAGTTTAATATCACCAGTAATGTCATTAGTAAGCCGAAAATTCATGTGATATTAAAAATGTCCAATCTTTTCCACACTGTATGCTGTTAAGTCTGAAATGAGGTCATTTGAAGTTTAATTGATGATATTTCATGTAAGAGTATGTAGATACAGTGTTTAGAATTGATTTCATTGGAACAAGTTTAATATCACTATTATTGTCATTAACATGCCGACAATTCAGGTGGTATTGAAAATTTCGAATCTTTTTCCACATTGCATGCTGCTAAGTCACAAAGCATGTCCTTTGAAATCATGGTGAAAAAGTTTCATTACGGAGCAGGAAGAGGAAGATGTGTCGTTTGGCAGAGTAAGGTATGGTTTTGTGGAAGAGTAGCATAAGATGTTATGTTTGTTTTCTATATATCCCGGGTTAGTCATGAAAAACGCCCAACGTTTGATAGGCTTCTGCTCCCTGAATGTATAAGCAACGCTGTTTTTTCAATATCTGATTAAATAGCTAACTACTTGATCTATTTTATGAAATTTTCTTGGGCAAACTGGTCACTCTGTTCAGTTTCTGTAAGCGATTTTTCAAAATGAATAGCTTTGAGAAATCTTAAAAAACGTGCTAAATTGATGCAAAAGTCCCTAATGTGTTTACCTCACAGCCTTGACATTCAGCTCGCCTTAGCATGTGCTTTCGTTTTGGCAGGTTGAAAAGTCATCCCCTTAGTGTGAATAACTTATTCAGGGGAATTCCAATCTCCCATGAGGACAAATACACGAACACATCCAAGAGTTATTATTGTTAGGAAGGAGAACAAATGGAAATTTTGCTTGCTGTTTTCGATTATTTTTGCAGATTTTCGAAAGGGGCATTCTGCAGTAGATCTTCTATCTCGACGTTAAGGAATGACTGCTTAAATCCAGGTACATTGCTGAACCTAGTTTTACATATCTGGGATATAAACAAGGCAGTTTTCAAGATTATCGCCTTGATATTCAGGGAGTAGGATTTTTTCAAACTCCGGGCGTTTTTATAGACTCACCCGGTAGATTCATTGTAACTTCTTTACTAATTATTTTGTATCTTAGATGCTTGGCCCTTTGTAAAACAGCATTGTTTTTATGAATGATGATGATATATGATAGGATATTGCTCTTCAATGTTGCTCTATATTGCAGCTACAATTTCATTTCTTTCCTTTTATGGTTTAACATTAATTTTTTTCGCAGGAACCAAACCGACCAGTTTGTGACGATATGCGTTTATTGCTATTCAGCGTTGCTCTTTACTGCACCTACAAATTTATTTCTTTTTTCAAGATTGCAGGACTCAACAGCTCCCCTCTGTTTACAGGTTTATTTTGGTTGCTGTTTTCTTAGAGATCTTAACGGTCTTCTTTCTACACTTTATAGAGATTATGGGTTTAGTACATTGAGTCTGTCATTCGAGACTATTTCTAACATCAAGCTCCATTCCCAGAAATGGGAATCTTTATTAGTAGGTGATGGAGGGGCGTCAGACACTTTTTGGGTTTGCAAAACGCTGTCTGGTGTACCATTGGGTACCGTAGTTCGGTGTATTTACATAAATTTGATGATGAAGAATTTGACAAGGTAAGTGCAAAGCTGAAATGTTCACCTAAACATTGCAATGCAGTAGCCAAAAAGCTATAAAGACCTCTAGTTTTTACTTACCATGAAGCAATGAGTAAATTTTTGGGTCCTAAAAATGTCCAAAATTTAGTATATTTTTGGGTTCTTTAAAAATAGGCTGTGTCTGACCCCCTGTCACATACTAATAGAACTGCCCCCCCCCCCTGAGGCTCCATTACGTGGGAGTGCGATCTAACTTCCATTCCACTGCCATTTGACTGAATGTTATTCCTCCGTATCTTTTACTCTCGCTCTTTTGCCAAAGTCCACCGATATCAAACCAGGACATGTACTTTCCACCAAGGTTTCCTTCACTTGGATACAAGCCATTGAGATTAGAGGTTTGACATGCATTGTACCACCAGCCTCCTTTGTTGATCTGAGCACAATTCTTGTCCTCGCTAAAATCGTTATCCCTGTCAAACGTGGAAAACGGTCGGCCATTATGATTAGCTAGTCTGTCTTCCGCATTTCCATGGTATCCGCCAATGCCTAAACGAAAGTTGTCTGCCTCGCTTGCTACAGTGAAAAGTTCGTATGTTGAATGGAATTTTGTGTTGCTTAAAGCATGCTTCATGTCAATGCGGAGGATAGCACCTGGAATGCAATGGAACAGTTGATGAATTTCTAGCCTACGTGAAGATCACACCTTTCCACTATAAAGAGGAGCCATAGACCTTTAGCTATTCAGCAAAAGAGCCTGGATCGAGCGTTATTTTTGTATATTTTATACACGAGATTCGACTGAGTGGCGTCAGAGCTTCTATCACTATTGAGCACATTCAAAAATTCTACAAAATGTAGCAAAGTATCGTTCGATTGAGATTCTTTTTCAGAATAGCTTAAAGGTCTATCGAGGAAGGAACGTCAATAGACTTGTTGCACTAGTCCTTAAATTTCGCTATTGCTGGTTTTGCTAACTGCCAAGCGAAAAATTAGGCCTTAGGAGCATACAGAGCTTGTGTAGCAAGTATAGTACGTTTACAAGGTCCTCATTAGCTCCCCTTCACGGTGATGATGAAGCCTGAATACAGGCTAATCAGTTTTAAAATAAATCAGGCACATCAAACATTCAATGAATCACTCAGTCAGTCAATGAAAATCAAAACAAGGAGTGGATATGTAAAACATTTTCAAATTCAATTACTTAATCAATCAATCAATCAATCAACCAATCAATCGATCAACAGCTGAAATTAGAGTTTGATCAATCAATCAACGATAAGAAAGATATACAGTGAAAACCCGCGTATAAGAACCTACAATTTTGCAAGTCAGCCTGATTAGGTTCTTATATATTGAGTATTTAGTGGGAAATTAGGCTGTTCAGGTTCTTAAATTGGTTCGTATTTCATTCAGGGTTTTCGGGTATTTCTTTTGTTTAGATTGACTGTTCAAACGGCCTCATTCATAACGGCAGTCCATGGAAGAATCAGAAATTTTACAGAATGCAACAAAAAGCTTTGAAAGCATCCATAGAGTTCTTTGCAATTTGCACATATGACAGTATCAGGCCATATAGGCTCAATGACAAAACAGCTCGAGTTTTTGTATCTAATTTGGTGACTTCTATGAATAAGAACCTATTTCAATTTTCAGGCTGAATTGGTTCTTATATATTGGGCGTCTAAATTTTAGAATTTCAGCCTGTAGGTTCTTAATCACTAGGTTCTTATACGCGGGTTTTTACTGTAATGCCAGTAACATCTTTGAAGCCCACTATCCGTAGTCCAAACATTTCATTAGTGGTTTATTGGCAACGAAAAACAATAAAACAATAACAAAGACAAAAAAGATAAGATACTAATATTGCGGATGAAAAACGAACGAGAAACAAACAAAGAGAGATGTCTTTTAGCACACTAAGGCCTTTCAAGTTACTGCTGTCATGTCAGTCACACTCTGATGATATTGATTCAGTTCTTGGGAAGCGAAGCTTGATTCAAGAGCTGATAGCCAGAACGACGAAAAAGATAGAAGCCATGTTTCAATTGATTCAATCGATGATAACCAAGGCACATCCGGTAATAACAACTTTAAATACGACTAATCCATGTTTACATACAATTTTTGAACCTTTTGGCTCTGGCTAGAGTCATCATCAGCAAAGATACAGAAGCGCGAGGGCCTGTTATGGAGATCCGAAAAACTCTGAACTTGGAAGGCCTTAGTGTGCTAAAACTGTCTCTTTTTTGTTTATTTCTCGTTCGCTTTTGATCTGCTCTATTAGTGTCTTTTTCATCAGTGAGTTTACCTTTTCTAGGACCAGCTAACTGATGTAGTTTCTTCAAACCAATCCAAAAATTTCCTTCAAGATTTCCAAAACCGTGCTTATATTCTTCCCAACCGCGGAAAAAGTCAGTGGAGTTATCAATTCTTCTTTGAATAACTAGAAATCCTCTTCCGTTGTCAGGATGCAAGAAACAGTAGGCTAGAAATGGCTTCACTGCTTTCTTTTTGATCATGTAAAGGCTTGATGTTTTTCTATCCCTGGTCAGGCCAGCAGCACAACTCGATGTTTCTAAGAAAGACATATCAATTCTTTCCACATTTCGCACATGTTTCACTACGTATAACTCTTTCCAAACAATTATACACCCCCCAGTAACGACCCCGCCGGACATTAAAAATACAGCGGGCAAGTTATGAATTCATATGATTTCAGCGGGGATTAAAAAAATATTGACGGGGGAAGGAAATTTTCAAATATAGCCATGATGGAACTTGTATAAGTTTTGACGGGGAAGCAAAAATTTCGACGGGGAAACAACAGAAACATGGCGGGGAAAGCTATTAATTTCAAACTTGGCGGGGAAACAAGCTTTCGTGGCGGATCTTCCTTCTGCCTTGGCGTGGCAGTGTTACAGCGGGGTCGTTACTGGGGGGTGTAATTATATCAGGAGTATCCCAAGCTTGGCAAAAGCTGCTGTTTTTGGAATTTGGGGAGTCAGTCAAACACGTGTCTACCAAGTCTACCGTTTTTTCAGAAGTCTAGAAGTCTACCGCTATACCAATCGAGCACAAATATAGAAGGAGGATCAGAAGTGTTTTGGTTTTGCAAGAGCAATGGAAACAGGAGGCTGACCTGATAGAATTTTGTTACTGATCCAGTAAACGGAGTCGTAAGCTCATTTTGAACTCATCCGGTACAAGACTCACCAGCATGCAGGGGTACACATCTGTATCCGGGACATTCACAGGTATCTTCACACCGGAATCCCTTGGGACATGGCTTCCTTCGCTTGCATCCGTGACCAACCTTCAACAAAAAAGTTGCAGAAGCTTTGAATGATGAAAAATAGTGCAACGAAGACATTGATCAATCAATGTATGCTTAAACTCCTTGGATTTGAATTAAAGCTGAATATGTTCGTAAATCTATTTGTTTCACTTGTGCTAAAACAGATTGCGAACTGCCTCTTGAGGTCAGCAAAACTGAATCTTTCAGTGCCTATTAGAAACTTTTCTAGAAATACTCCAGCTGAAAAGCTATAATTTCTATGCAATACATTCTATCATCGTTGTAAATACCTCCTGATCAATATCATTGTCAATTGTTGAAGATTTTTAGCTTTTTAGGTCTTCCCTTCCTTTTGTTTTGTCTTTCCATTTAATTTAGTCAGGACCCACATTAATAACGTTACAACGTAAGCGAGATCACATGGAATTGTTGTATGTTCACTTTTGAATTCGAAAGCGTTATCTTGCGTGTTGCTGCCATGTGGTTTTAGATATCTTTTGTCGGTCTGGTGTTAAAGTGGCCTTTTTGCATCGTTAATTTGTTTTCAAACCAACCGAACTGTGGAGATGGTGTGATGAAACACGTTTTAGTTATTCACCTTTGTTTTTTTATTGCAGCTCCTAACTTATTTCTTTCTTTCTTTCAAGGTTTAACATTATTTCTTTTTTCTCTTGCAGTATTCAAAATTTTTCTCTCGATTTGCAGGTTCATTTTTGGCTGTCGTTCTTTTGCAGGGGGTTAACAGTCGTCTCTCTACATGTTACAATGTTTTTGCTGCTTTTATACTTATAGTACACAGAGTCCGTTAATCAAGGCTATTTTCAACATTAATGCTTACCAAAGTTTCAGTATAGTTTGTGGACCAAAATTTCCATCCAGGAGCTGGAATGAGCCTGCCCAAGTCACGTTGATCAACGTTAGAGTTCCCATTCAGCTGACAAATGTTATTCTTCTCCTCATTTGTACACATTGATTTACATTTCTGGTTCTTCATGCACATGAATTTGCATTCACGAACATCCATATTAAAGAACGTCCCGAGGACGGAGCCTTGTTGGATGACATTTTCTTTTATGATACTGAATTCAGCAAATATGTGGCAAGGGAGGCGCAAGATATGAGCAATTATGGGAGGTGCCAGAAACTGGAGAAGATACCTGAAAACAGAGCAGATGAGTGTATTATTGATAGATTTACTGCCATCACTGCAGCTATCAAACTTTTTATGATGGGACCGAACTCTCTGATCTTGTTTACCTACAAATAATCTCTATTTTGTTAAGTTATTTTACAGATAACAAACCTGAGCAATATGCAAATTTTTGAGAAATATGCCAGAACGATGCAACTAACTCTTTAAGACTATTTTTGATGTGTAAATACTTACACAATGAAAACTCTGCTGCAAATCATGTTGAAGATGCCATGGACTGTTGTGTAAAGTCTAGTCACCCTCGATCTTCACTTAAAACTTTCTCAGATATTTTAGGTAAACAATATCGTATGAAATTTTAATATTTAAATGACAGTTTTCAGTATCGATATTAATAAGTAATTCATTGGCATTAGTTAGTTTGTTAGATAAATAGTCTTGCCACCCTCTATCGTCACTTAAGCCTTCTTCAGGTATTTTCAGAAATAAACAAATTTTAAATTGAATCTTTATGCCGGATGAGCAAAGAAGTTACCACGGTTGGCGGGCTGTAGAGTACAAAATATGAGGCCGACATCAAATGCTGAAACGCTAATCTGTCAGTTAAAGGCTAATGCAGATGTAAAATGTTTGTTTTGTTAAAGGACCAATCTTTAAGAAATTAGGAAAGTGCTGTAAGAGTTCGTTTTGGACCAAAATTCCACATTCCGTTATAAATTCCACATTCCGTTTTAAATTCAAATTATATTTCAAAACAGAAAATTATATTGAATGTAAGTTTAGATCGCAGTAAATTATGTGCGAAATACGAATATGGAACTTTAAAATTCTTGTTTCGATTCGAACATTTAACGGCATTTGCCTAACAAGATGAGTGTTCTTATCAAAGAAACATTGTCGTAGCTAATTTCATATTTGAATTTTAGATCAAAATGGATTCCAGTTTTGAATATCAGTTGCTTCTATTCATCCAGCAGCCTTAACCTTTTTCACTGATCCAGTGGATTCACTTTCAAATCAATCAATAATGTAGCATTGGAATTAGCCGCAAAGAGATGATTGTTGAATGCAATTTATGTTTAGTTTTCTACTTGAATTTCTTCATATTTTGACTATCCGAGAGTTGAATTTCTCATAACCAACTCATATAGGCAGAAGGCTATAATAAATCAATAGTATCTAAGCGTATACTGGGTGCGCCAAAATAGGGTCCTGCTTTTTTGACAGGCCATGATAAATCATCTACAAGACTGATTTTGACGATTTGTGAGTCAATATTTAGCTAAGATCCTCAATTAGATCCTGGTATTTTGTGTACATTTTTCGTCTCCTACTTATGGAGCGATATATAAGCGAGTTTCTTAAAATTTACAATGTAGAAACATTGAAATGATCCAAAAACGTTGATAAAATTTTCTTTGGACTCAACATGAATGGACGAAGAGAGGACAGTTTCTTGGTGATTTGGGAATTTAGAGCTTTATCAAAACTCAGTGTAGTGGTTCAATGTTGGAAGGAATTGGTACAAAGAAATGTATTTCCTTAACAAATTTAATCGAAGTTACACTTTAATGGAAGTACTGCGTTATAACTGATCAACTCCCAAATCTTCAAATCACCACGAAAAACGTTCTCTCCATTCATTTTGAGTCTTAAGAAAATCTTCCTAACTCTGTATACTATTTATCGTGGCGTGTCAAGAGAGCATAACATATTTTGGTGCAATCGGTATTTCCGAGTATTATTTTAGAAATCTGAGAGATGAATTTTTTTATAAGTGGTATCTGAAATGAATATGCTTGTATTCCAAATATTCCTCTTGCGTAACAACAAAGTACCGTCATATATTTCAGAGAATTCATTGAATCTTGAAAGCTAAATATGTACAATTGGTGCAATCCTCTGTCTTGTCCCTTTGCAAAGTAAATTCCCATTTCTATGGCACTGTAAAGTCCCTTTGGAATGTTTCGAGTCCCATCAGTTTCTGCAGCATCCTACAGGGGATCTGGGGCAGAGCGTCCGAGACGTCATATCCGCAAAGTGTCCTGTTTTGCATTCCTTCAAAATGTCGGCGAAGAAATTACACGCAGAATGACGGAGGTGAAGGGAAAGGTCGTCTGTTTGCATTTGAAACGCAGCCAGCAGCCGATCTACACTGAAGAATAGAGCACCAACGAATGAAAGAAAGATAAAGAAATGGAAGACCCGTTTTTCGTCGTACGGGAGTAAGTGTATTAATGAATGAAAACAGGTTGTTATGTGCGTAGTGAAAACGGCCTGCACTTCAGGGGCTCGGTCCTTTGATTTGTTGGAAGGTAGCTAGTCCCGGTTTCCGATGTAAATATATTGTGCAATATTGGCGATCTGTGGATGTGAAATGATTACAAAGAATTATGAATTTGTATTTCTTCGCTTTAATCAGGTTCCTACATACTTAATTTTGAAACTGTTACCAGAAAAATAACAAATCACATTTTGTTGAGATAACAAGCACAAAACAAACCATTGGCGAGAGAAATTCCAGACCGTTTTCGCTGTGAATTTAGCGACGTGAGGATCCCATTTAACAACTTATAAACAAACTTAAACAATTGAAAAATAATTGCAACAATTCTTGGATGGATTTAATGTCACAACACAATATCATGATTTTGAGAACATTTTTATGTTTATGGATTTCGGAAGTTTTACTCCCTGGTTTAGACAAGGGTACATTGTTTAAACATCCTTCCTGCCCTGCTTATCCCATTGTTCAATTAAAGAGACAATAACAAGGCTTAGGCCAAACCAAAAGATTGTGGTTAATGTGAAAAACAGAGTGGTTCCACTTGAAAATATGAGGATTGCCACAGGCTTAATATCCAGTTAACTCCAAGGGTGAGCAGACTTGTGCTATTGTTTCTTTTGGGCAGTTTTGAGTGTATTGATTGGTGTTAGCCACAGAGGGCCTTTACTTCATGCCAATCTGATTAAGTTGTAATGTTTAAAGGTGCTACTAGTTGAGACTGCCTGAAAATCAAATTTGGTCAAGACAGAAAATATTCCCAGGCAATGTAACAGCTGACCTTGAAAAAAAGTCAACCATAGTCAAAATTCTACTATCAATTTAACTACGACAGTGTGGAACCATATTTTCACTCAAGACAAAATGTGATGTTTAGGCTACCCAGTTTGCAGGGTACCTATAAAGTACTCTGTTGAAGGTTAAGATGAGGTTGCATTTTTCAGCGTCAAGCGCTTGGATCGCAGAAATATAGAAGACCTTATCAAGTTCACAACCCCTTCTCATTATGCTCAAGTGGCAGGGCCCTATGGGGGTATTGAACACTCAGTGGGTGACAATGGCTCTTTAAGGAATGTGCAATGGCAATTACAAGCCTTTCTCTAGATAGAATAAAGAAACAGTTTGAAATGAAGCATTGCTTATGTTGCTTTTTCTATAGTTCATGTATATGAAACTTACAGTAGATTTGAATGCTATATTCTTAGATTTTTTCTGCCTTGCAAATGAAATCTTTTGCATGTCATGAAAACCCTTCAAAAATTGAAGGCTACAAATAAATCAGTGCGTAGAAAGTGTTTTATATTTTAAAGAGTTCTATAACTATCTGAGGCAAATAAAGATAAATAAATGAATAATTTTGAATATTTAAACTGGATAGACACTTCAACTTAGGAGAAGCTGTTATCAATGTGTGTCCAGTATATATTTGAAGTGCTTTATCTAAAGAATTGATTTTGCACCTTTGCTGTCGATGATCAATGTTTCTTTTGTGCTCATTTTCTAGTTCTATTTGATCACTTCACATTTTGATTTTGGGGTGTGAAATCTATTTTTCAGAGCCACAAACGGCTCTGTATACTTGGAGAACTGAGTCCTATGTTTCACAAGACTCACCTTTGCTGTTTGTGCAATGTAACAATTTCAATTCAATTCAATTTTATTCGCAGAATACAACAGCCTAATACAATGAAGGATAAAAATATATGTATTCTACACGACCCAAGGGAAGCAGAGCTTATCTGACTTGGGCCGTAAATTAAAAAATCTAAAAGGCTATACGAAAAAGAAAGACAAAATTACATCACAGTACAAAGCAAAGGATTCAACGATATATATTTTTGTTAGTAAGGGGTGTTACTGGTTTGTAGGTCTTAATCATGAGTTTTTTATGATTGATTTTGATAAGTGGATATGATGTTCTCTTTAAGTTTTTTACCGAAGTTTTTCTGTTTTGAGATTGACTTAAAGGCAGGTGGAAGGTTATTCCACATGCGAGCACCAACGTTTTGTATCGTGCAGTTACGCCACTTTTTGTTAGATCTGACTATTTTATAATCTGATTTTTGCCTGGTCTCGTATTTATGAGAATTTTCATTGGTTTTGAAGTAGTTTTTAAATACTTCTGGTAACAAGCTTTACATATTTGGAAAATGCAATAATTTCTGAAAATATCATAGTGTAGTTGCACATGTGCCATGAACAACAGATTCGTAAAGAAACAATGCTGTGTCTGAGTGTTTTTGTTCCATTCATAGATAATTGCATTCCCTTCAGATCTGACCACATTTGTACTGGAGATGTTTTTAAAATAGAACACAGTTAACAAAAGCCAGGCATGTGTCATCAGGTGAACTGAAGATTTTGCATCATAGAATGACGAAAAGAGAGTGGCTGGCTTGAAGCACTTTCATGTTAATTGCGTTGGTTCCCTTGAACTTGAAGCACTTTCATCTTAATTGCGTTTTGGTTCCCTTAAACACATTGTCTGCATCAAGCATTCATACTGTAAGCACCAAAGAGACTATTAGACGTTTATTGTAGTAAACTGCTTGCAACAAATCAACTCTCAGATTACTAAATTATGAAACTTGCCATCACTGGAAACTATGACTAAGAGCTATTTTTTGAAAAAGTAATTCCTTGGCATATTTTTACTTATTGTATCATGCTACTTGGGGGGTATATGATATCTAAAACTGGAAAATTTTGTTTTGAGATATTCATGAGGGCACAGGCTGAGTAAACTTAGGGATTGTTATGGAACTCATAAGAAACTTCAAGAAACTTTTCAGTACTGGTTCAGATTCTTTCTTGCTTATAAAGAACCATGTCAGAGATCAATGTTCCTTAGAAAAACTGGAAGGAGGGAAAGTATGATGTAGAAAAGAGAAGCATAAAAGGAAAATAGAAATGACCTGATCTCATTTTAATGGCCACAACCAATTTTTGAACGCTGGGGGCACACAAAAGTGATATTCTTTATAATTCCCTGGGCTCAGACAGGCTCCTAAATCATTCAGGTGGATCAATGTTAAAATAATGATTGAACATTAATTGTTATTTGACTACCAAAGACAATAAACTGGTCAAAATGTCTCAACAATTTATTGCAAAGAAACTCATTCTCTGAATGATGTTACTATATGTGTATCAATGCTTCTTCTTCAAGAGTGAGAAATGTCTTATAAACTCAACAGCATATTCCGTTTATGAATAAGTTGGCAAATCCTAAAGACTGGTCTTGTGGTTTGGTGCTGGGACACAAATTTGAATTGGCTTGACTCAGATTATCTGGTCTGTTTTGTCTTTCGAAAGTCAATTTATTGAATTTTGGCCACTTGCTGTCTTTGACCCAACATTGGATTAATTAGTTGTTCTGTACTGTAATATTTTGTTTCTCTAGCAGTAAAGGCATTGTGTACTGTACCTTGACATTGTTTTCCTCTGAGGGGGTAACTCAAATCTTGGGATGACAGGTTTGTGCCGCCCAACATTTAGAGGTGTGACCCTTTTCTTTAAAGGATTTTTGGTCAATTTTCATTCCCATTTTTAAGGATTTTTGAGAGCAAAGGCCTGTTGAATTCTTAGAAATAAAGTTTCGTTTTTCCTGTAAATGGACAATACAAAGGTACAGTTGCCACCAACCAAGTTCAGGGCTAGAATGATAAAAATTTAATGTTTCATAGTAAGTCAATTTGAGAAAATTTAAATTCTGAGACCCATATTGAAGGATTTTTGAGGTTCTCTGAGCCCATCCTTAACGATGGGACATACCTGTTGTTCCATATGTTGAAGTTTCCACCCCAGGGGTTTGCATGTCAAAATTTTCTGAGAATAGTTTTTATTTCTTACAAAAGCTTCTTTCAGAAAATGTACAGTCATTCTGAATAGTCATTCATATGACTCTACGATCCTTATCAAGATGTGCAGAGTTCTTCAAATTCTTAAGAATTCTTGATAATTCTTGTGATTTTGATTTGAACAAGACCAGTGTTGTTGGCAAGTATTATGCAGATACAGAGACTAATATTGATGGGAAGAATTAAAAACTCTTGTGGGTGAAATTGGGAGTTTCAGAAAATTTTTCAATCTACCTTAAAAGTTCTACCCCTCCTAGTTCTAGTTAGCCCCCTCTCTTTTAAGCCCCCTCACTCTTATGAGTTCCTCCCCTCTGAGCCTAAATTTTAAATACGCCCCCTCTCTATGTACCCCCCCACTTGTATCAAATTCCAGAGGTTACCAAAGCTTTTCAATTCATTTAGCCAAGACATGTCTATTAATTTTGTTATGCTCTGGGATAAAACTGTGTCAGATCTATGTATTTGACTTGTAAAATTGTACAGTACGTTGAATCTGCAAAATATGGGGTAAAATACTGATAAAACTACAGTACCATATATATCCTTGTCATCTAACTTTGTGAATAAGCTTTCTTTCTAATGAGGCCCCCTCTCTAAGAAGCCCCCCTCTAGGGAATCAAAAATCAAATAAGTCCCCCCTGGGGGCTTAATAGAGCTTTTAAGGTACTTTATTTAAGGACAGCAAAAGCTGTGCAAATAAACATGAACCTCTGACCACTCTTTGGCTCATTGATGTTAAACAAGCATATCTTTTTTAGTGAGGTACAGAAAGCTGTAAACAGTGTTCAGGAATTATACAGAAGATGGCAAGATTTGCTAAACAACACAAACTCATCAAATAAGGAAGAATTCAACTGGACATCAAATGAAATAAAGAACAATATAAGAAGTGTTGAATGGGATTTAGAAGACCTTGAGGAAACCATTGGCATTGTTGAATCAAATCCAAACAAATTTACATTGGCTAAAGATGAAATAGAAAATAGAAAAGGTTTCATAAAAAGTGTCAGAAGGACAATACAAGGTATCAAAGAAGATGTAAATAATCCGGAAGTTAAAGCAAAGGTTGAAAAGAATAACAGACATGTAGGTTCAGTTTTAGTTTGAAAGCCTTGCTAAAATTTGAGATATTGCTTGGTCACTGCAAAGCATGTGATAGTAGCTAGAAGCTACAGTAAGTGTGATCTTGCAAGGAGCTAATACTGCATTCACATTGACACAGTTATACCAGCTTTATCTAGACCAGTTTAAATTTCAACCAATCAAATGTCTGCATTTGTTGGCTTGATCAATCAGAAGTTCTTATTCGAAAATCTGGTTCAATTTAACCTTGTTTAACTTGCAGTGTGAATAGGGCATAAGTGAGATCATGCTTGTGAAGGGAGGTTTTTAATAGATCACTCAGTAGTTTGCTAAACTATACCCTAAATCCCTAACATGGTAATCTTGAAATTTTCAGGCCCTTGTTGGTGCTGTAAAATATCAGTCTGGAAACAAATACTCAAGACTTGAAAATGATATGGAAAAGTCAAATCAAAGATATATTGATGAAACACAACATCAGCAACAGGTACATATTCAAATTTCACATTGCTGCTGAACTTTTACTAAATTTGAATAAAGACTTGGATAGAAAATGTTTTCATTCAGAGAGATTTTGACGACATCTATGTAGTTGAGTTGAGTCTCATTCAGTTCCTATCCTAACCTTCCCGTGAGCCCGAGGGCCAACAGAAATTTGTGCATGAACGTCCATAGGTAGGGCAAATTTTTTCTGTTTATGACCAGGGCTGGATTTGAGAACATTGCATATTCCCTGTCACTGTATAGTGCAAATGTTCTTGATGTTGTCAAATGCTGTTGGACCAATGGAAAATTTATTGCTGCATGCCTTCAGGCCTGGAATATTTTTTAGCAATATCTGGGCTATTTTGGGGGAATGGTAGAGGGTAAGAACTGAGCAAGACTTGAAAGGGGTCTGTAAATGATATTGAACTGCAATCTTTAAACTGATATTCTTTCAAAGCGACAGTGTTCCAAACGGTGCTATTTTAGATTTCATGATTTTAGCAACTTATGAGAAGACAAGATGAACAATTGGAGGATGTTGGTCAAAGTGTTGGTGTGTTGAAAAGCATTGGTGTGAGGATTGACAATGAATTAGACGAACAATCAGTGTAAGTACAGTAGTCAGCTCTTTTTTACAATTGTAACACCATCAATTCATATGCTTGCAACAAGTATTGTTTGTACATGGAAGATTCTTGTGTCTATAATAAAACTAATTTTTCCCTCTACAACCTCTATCATTCTTGACTTCTATCTCAGCAAGTTTCTCTTCCAAATCGAAGCAAATTATAAGAAATGTGTGTAGAAGTTGAAATGTTTGTCCTTTTTTCATTCCTTTATTAGTTTTCTCAGAAAGTACTTGATTTAAGTCTAAGCGTTAGAAAACTACAATATTACCTCGTTCTGACATTTTCAGAGGGGGCAAAAATCTGACAATTTTAAGAACCGGTCCGTACTGGCAAAAGTTATCAGTTTCTTTTTACAAAGTGTATTTATTCGAAAGGCGGTTAAGCGATGTCGAAAAATTGGAAAGGCTTCAAAAATCTTTATTTTGAAGTTTTCGTGAGACTACATATACAGTAAGAAGTAAACATGAAGATGTACGTGGAACCTTAAAGATACTCGTAACAAAGCGTAAACACTTGGAGCCTGATAATGTTATTAGAAACTTTCAGTACTGTCTCAAAATCTTAGTTTCTCACGAAGAATACCTGTACTTGGTGCTATTCCTCTTACATTACGATGCTTTGCCTCATGTTTTAGGCTTCTAGACGACCTTGGGAACGAGATTGAAATGACAGATTCTAAGCTGCAAACGATTCTTGTTCGTGTTGAAAAAGTACTTAAACTTGCAGATGGTATGTATTAGCTTTATATTTAGATCAAATCCTATATTTACATTATCTATTAGAAGATTTTCTTTTGGTTTTGCGGTTTTAAAAACCATTCTTGTGCGAAGGCGCACTAAGACACAGAAATACAAGGGAGCTCTATTCGAACAGCTTGAGAGCGGTTGGGCCTAACAACGCTCAGTTGAAGACGAAACAGAACAGAAAACAAGACAACAAAACAAGACACACGTATCAAAACTAGGTAAATAAATAATCAATCAAAACATCCGTGTCCTAACACCCTTGCTATAAGCCTTTGCATACAATGGTTCAGTGATAAACGCTCCCAGACACTGAAAGCGCTGTATATTATAAATGTCCTTTCTTCTTTTCACCATTTGCAAAGTTGTCTCGCCGTTTACACCACTCACAGGTTTGAACTGAAATCAGCTCTCTGTTTTATAAAGGAAAAACGGATATGAGCAAGTTTACAAGCAAAACATTGCAGATATCTATCAAATGTTTTCCAAATTTTGTGAGTTTCAGCGATTTTGTTTCAAGGAGTGCTGATTCTTACATCAAAGTTTTGAAATCATATTTTAATGATTATACAAGACTGTTTTTATTTTGAGTAGGTTTTAATACACGTTATTTCAATGTTTCACAATAGTCTACTACCGGGTGTCCCAAAAAAGTATACAGATTTGGTCAACCCTAGCAAAAAGAATATAGCATGAATCAATCCAAAATTACTTTTATAACATACCTTGATCTACGCCTTGATGGCTGACTTGGACGTAGATACATCGTTTGTTGATATCGGTGCTTTGGGAGTGACGATATTAATTTCAAATGACAAATTTGCCTCCATCTCTAAACCAGAGCTTCGACGTTTTGGCCTAAGCAGACTCATTGAGACCAAAGAGAATAAAATCAACAAAATTTTGAAGCACGAGGGGCGAAACTAAAGACGGCATGTGTTTTACAAAATATGATTTATGTGACACTTATCGTCAAGGGAGCTGCGAAATCAACTTCATTCCCCTCGATATCCACAAGTTATTTTACACGTACCGTATTCGTCGGTGACGTTACTCCCTTGCGCTCATTCACCTGCCCGGGAAAGTTACCTTGAGCATGCCTTGAGGGTTTGTAATTCTCAACCTATTGATAGACCCATCTATGGTTGATCAATTGAAGCAAACAAATGCATGCTATGCGAACTGATCCCGGGAGGCATGTAACAAATTCATTCAAAATGAAATTGACTACGGAGCTCCCTTGACGATAAGGGTCACTTAAGTTATGTTTTGTAGAACGCATCTGTTGTGCCGTCTGTAGCTTTTCGAACTTCAAATTTTGTTGACTTTATTCGCCGTGTTTCAAGAATTTGCTTAGGCCAAAACATCAAAGCTCTGGTTTAGAGATGGAAGCAAACTTGTCCTTTGAAGATTAATTTCTTCACTCTCAAAGCACCGACATCAACAACCGAGATATCTATGTTCAATTCAAGTTAGATATCGAGGTACGTTTTAATACTAATTTTGGATTGATTCACGCTATATTCTTATCGCTAGGGTCGATCAAATCTGTATATTTTTTGGGACACCCGGTACTTAAGTGATAAAAGAAGAAGGAGTATGATAAAGATTTAGATCTATCTCTAAACTAATGCAACTAGAAACGTGGCAAGAATTATAATCATCGTCATTTACGCTGTACACGTCATTTCCTGAAGTGTTGAGCCTAAATACCTTCAGGTTTCCTCACAGGCTTTGCCAAGGGTGTTAGGACACGGATGTTTTGATTGGTCATTTATTTACCTTGTTTTGATCCCTGTGTGCAACCATTCTTGTGCGAAGGCGCACTGAGACACAGAAATACAAGGGAGCTCTATTCGAAGAACTTGAGAGCGGTTGGGCCTCTCTGAAAATCTAAATGAAAATCTAAAGTGAGAGCTTTGTTAACGGGATGATGCAACTGAAAAACTGTTTGTAGATCATAAGAATAAGAAGAGAAATGCCACCGGGTATCATGGAAAAATGAGTATTGGAGAGGCTTCGAAAAAGTTTGTTTTGAAATTTCCACGAGGGAACGAAAAGTGAACATCAAGATTGTTATGGAGCTTTTAAGAAACTTGAAAGAATCACCGAGTACTAAATATATGATAATTCTAAGAAACTTTTAGTGCTTTGCTCAAATCTTGAGCGCATAAAGAAATACGTTTACATTTGTTAAGTAACTCTGCGATACGGCTGCTGAATGAATTTCACCAATAAATGTTGTCTCTTTCATTTGATCATTCAACGCCACTCTTTGTTGCAGCTTTTATTAACATATTTCTTTTCCGTTCAAGGTTCAGATTATTTCGTTGTTTCCCTTACAGAATTAAACATTTTGCATTTGTGGATATATTGCGATGAATCCGTAATATAAGGCTATTTAAAATTCTGTTCCGCAGATCATTTTGATGAATGTTTTCTTTTTTCAGACAAGAAGCAAACGTACGTGCTGATCACATTAATAGTCCTCATGGTCATCGTCATTATACTTTTTGTTGCATTGTAGAATAGACAGTTACTACCTAACTAGCTATTTGTATTGTACATCATAGCCATTATTATTCTGCCTCGTAACGAGGTCTATTTGTTAGACTGAAAATAGATTAAGAGATTTTAACAGACGGGTGAATTACTATATTTAGTTGTCTCATGATACGGATGAAAATAGAAAGTCAAGTTTATTGTAAAAATCGTTGTTGTTAGATTAGTAACTCGAAGAAATACCATTTGAGTGAAAAAGGCTTACGCGTTTGGTAGGCTTTGGAATAAAAAGTATATGGCGGGTATTAAAAACTGAAATGTTAATTTGTCAATCAAAGGCTAACTTGGATGCTTGCAGGGAGTTTGCATGACAGAGTAGAAATTGCGTAAAATGCACGTCATCGACCAATCTGAGATAAGGAAATGTTTGAATAGATAAGCTTTTTGAATTGATGAATCAAGGGTTTCAGGTCCTAGGAAGAAAATATCAAGTGTTGCCTAATTTTGGGATTTGTGGCAGGGAGCTAGGGGCGCTCAAAGTTACGAGTTTTCGCGCATGCGTGCGCAGTTTCTGCTCTGTCAGTTTGCATGAGAATGGAAAATTCCACATTCCATGCTGGTCCATGATTTATTTAGCATTGAAGTTTATATCGTCAGTTTCAGAAATAGTTTTTAATTTCAATAGCTAGTCAATTATGGACCAGAATGGAATGTGGAACCCTGGTTCCCAAACATACCCATTAGCAACATTTTCCTAATTTCTAGGTCTAAATGACCAGTTATTTAGAAAAACAAAATTCTCTCATCTAAGTTAGCCTTTGATTAAAGCTACACTCCCATAAATCTGCCCAATGCTGCTGGGGCTTGGCTGCCCTTCAGATATTTTTCAACCTTTTCGTAAATCTTTCCTCATAAGCATCAGACAAACATAAGGTTGCATTTCCTCATCATTAGGGCAATATGGGCTTTGAGGGAATTAGCCCATCTTCCGAAAAGCAAATAACCCTCCCGAAGGTAGGGTTGGAAGGAAAACCTGCATTTTTCCCGCAAAACTAATCCCCTCGTCCATGTTGGACAACACCTTCCAGATGCATCTGCAAAAGAAAGAAGATCCAACATGAAAATGTGAAAGAGGCGGGTGGGTGGGAGATTTTGATTTGCAACCACTCAGCACGACTGTGCAAAATTTACTAAATTCTCATTCCAAACTCTGTTTTATACTGCATGGAAGAAACCATGCCGCATGTACGACCATCAATGAACACGCAGATGATGAAAAACGCTGCATCTCTAGAGAGTTAAAACAAAGGTAGTCTAAATTACCAGATTTGTAAATCTGTAACAAGAACAATACAAAGCATGTTCGGTGCTTTAACTCCGATTAGAATTTCATTCTAATCGTCATCTAATAGATGAATATTTCAATGTTGAATATCGGCCTCATACTTTTTATTTTACAGGCCGCTAAACTTGTAAACTTTTCTCTGACTCACCCGGTAATTTGAGTCTCGATAACAGCCGCTGAAGGCGTCTTTCTTTTTCTGATTTTACGACACGCTTGCAATTTGTTTACCCTTAGGTCGGCAGACATCTCGTTTGCAACGAGCAAGTTGCAATTGAGGTACTTTTAACTTTCGAAGTAACCAAACTAACTGCCTGTGTAAATTTAGTTCAGGGTTTGAAATATTTTAAAAGTTTGTAGGCATGAAGGAGGCCGTTGGCTAATAAAGGCCTTTCGTAAATGGTGTGGTTTATTCTGATGCAGGTCGTGACAAATGTTGGAATAACCGAAAGAGAATTTGTGGGAAGGAAAGCATTTAGGGCTCGTCTGAAGTTAGCCAAAATTTTGGTCCATAGACAAATTCAACTAACTTTGTTTATGCCCACTTCAGTGCAAGTGTATATGCACTCATTGATCATTGAAAATTCAATTCATCAATTTATCTACAGCTCGCTTGAAAAAATATCCAATGCTTATAAAGGCCAACTCAGCCCCATTTACCATATCCGAAGTTAAGCTATACAAATGTGGCAGCTACATCCAGATCCCCTCCAGCTTCTAATTTTCCGTTTGAACGCATCATCGCTTTTTGCAGCTTTGTATTGGTCTGGAGGTTTGGAACCCAATTCCAAACTATGTTTCAACTAAACGGAAGAGTCTTGTGTCCATATTTGTCGGTCCCCGTTTTAGGATATTTTTTTGCGGGCGAGTGACCGAGCGGCTTATACAGTTTTTGTCTGGTGACTGAAGTTAAGCTCAGTCGATTGAAGTCAAACTCCGAATTGGTGGCCTCGGAGGCCTGGCCTCACAACTCACCTCGCCGTCCTTCGGAGTATAGGTAAAATTCAACTTTATACGAATTTCTTGGTTGCAAATTACTGAAAGAGGGCCTAAAACATTGATAAAGTCGTAAGAATTCTACTCACACAGAATAATGGAGGATGGGTCTTTCACCTCTATAAGACATAGATTTTCAAACAAATACTAAAGACTTTCAGTTTCATGGTAATGAATGTACGCAGGATAGATCTTACCCTCTTAACAATGGGAAATTGCATTTTCTTTATTGTTCTTTGCGAAGAGTCCTAAATCACTTGATCAATGTTGTAGGCCTTTTTTAGTCATTTTGCAACCATGAAATTTTTTTCAAAGTTAAACTTACCTACGTTTTTAGTGCTCGCAAGACAGCCAGAATAATCACAAAAATGTGTCCATCTTTTGGCTTTTAACTGGAATGTGAATCATTCAGATCTGTCAAGTACTCTTGAATTTTCAAAAGTGGGAACTTTTTTTGGCTCACCCGATAGTTGAATCGTTCGATCAGTTGAATAGCCTGTGTACAGACCCATCGTCCAATGGACGATGGGTCTGTGCACAGGCTATCAGTTGAATTGCTGCTTTCTCCATCGATAGTCTCTGTTCTAGCCAAATTTGAGTTTCATACATTGAAATTGTAGCGTGCCCGCAAAGGATCCTGGGTGGCGATGACACTAAGTTATCTGTTGTCGACTTTCCTTCGGGTCTTATCTGAAGATTTGTGAGTAGTGTTAGTCTTAAGCAACCTTACTTCGTGTTAGTTAATTTTTTTTATTGCTTTTGTAAAGTGAATCGTGCTAGAAATGAATTAGATTTGAGTTTCCTAAAAATGAAATGTGTATACGGAGGAAGGAATCTAATGCTAAGAACAACAAAGTTGTCTGCTGCGTTTGTCATCGTTTGTTTTTATTTTTGGAAGTTGGTACAGTCAGTTATTATGGAAGCTTTCGAGAGCAAGTCACTAACTTCGCGTAAAGCATGCTGGTCTTTGAACTGCCGTTTGTCCTAACTCATCAGCAGCCAGCGTGGAGACTTTGCTTTTGCGGAGATACTCCTCCGCAGAAGTAATGTCTACAACGCAGGCTACTTAATCGGTTGCTCTTCAGCTGAATTCTATCGCTATATTGCGTTGCTGTAATGTTCACACCGTGAGATAAATATCCATTTGAACGTTAGCGATGGGAAAAGCAATGATAGTTTATCGCGCAATGGGAACCTGCCTTAAGTAGCTACTTGTAAAGAGGTATGATATGTTTAGATTCAATATTGCCGATAGTGTAAATAGACTAAATGGCTTAGCAACAAAGATAAACTCAAGCCATTCCAGTAGCCCGGTTAGCCTGTTAGTTTCATTCCTGGAAACATGAAGGAATTTAGCTCTTGATTTAGCTCTTTATCGTGTAGATTAATTCATCTGAACTGTAGAATTGGCCATAGTATTTTCTGTTGAGGGATTAAAGTTCCTCGTAGTTTTTCATTTTTTATGCCTTTTCTTGTGCCCGTTGTATCGCCCATGTCATAGTCAACAGGGGATCGTTAGTTATCAGTTTTGAAGAGAAATTTGATACACATTTTTACAAGAGATTCGTTAGACAAATAACGGAAATAAAGGCAACTTAATTCATGGGCCTAGGCAATCTAAATGTAGTCAATTGTATTCCATTATATTTAATGATCTATCTCTATGTGATCTTGAGAGATTCTCAAAACAATTTGACAAATAATGGTAGCCGCCCATTTTTTGTTCTATCTTTAAGCAAGACGATATGTATCCGTGATTTGTTCAAGATGATCAAGGCACAAGAAACTAGAGTATCTGATCATTTTGAGGCTGAATAATGACAAGGTAAAGAAAGCTATTCCTCTGAAGCACAGCAAAACAGGTCCGTAGGAAGCGGTGGGGGGGGGGCAGGTTGGGCTCAAGCACCCCCAATGACCTTGAAAGCAATGGTGCTACGTCATCAGTATTAATTAGATGTATTGTTCTCTATTGTTTCGAGAACAATACCTCCAATAAGCCGCAGCTTCCTATAACCCTGCAGCAAAGGATTTACAGGCAAGAAAGGGGCGAGAATTTCTCATTAGGACGATCTCGTCCTCTCCGAAAACTGGTACTTCGATGAAATTTTGTGTATCACCACTGACCTAAAAACCTGTCTTTTATGACAATTTTCCAGTTCTTTTTGTTCAGTTTGGTAGATCGAATAGATCGAATAGATTGGTAGATTTTTGTTCAGAATTGTGAACTGATCTTCACTGACGATGTTTATCAAAAAAATGATAGGACAGTTTTCCGCCAGAAGTTGTTCTTCCAAATCAGGTTTTTATTAAAGATGGATATGAGTGCCCCAAATCTGGCAGTCTTGCCAAATAAAGTCGTCTCATGTGCATTGAGTGAAAACAAGCAGAACATGCTGATGCTGCACATTCGTCCCAAAAGGCCGTTCAATCGAATGGCGGCATCCAACCTCGAATCATAGCCGAGATCCCAAAGCAGGTATTTTTTGCTGATATGAATTCTGGTTATTTTAGTACAACTTCTGGACAAATGTAGAACTTTTCTGCTGTAAATTTTGTTTTGTGGTCTTTTTATGGGGTTGCCTTGCTGGACAAAGGTGGAAAAACCGCTTGTGCCAAAAATTAAATTTTTGGTCTTTGGCTTTTTCACGTAAATTTGCCAAAGTAGAACAATCGAAAATGGAAACTGTAGAAATTGAAATTGGTTTATGCAGAACGGAAGTAAAATGCATTTTGGTAGGACAGAGGAACAGCTCCTTCTAATACACGTTTTTTATAAGAAACTATGATCAGGCCGTAGTACTAAAAGTTTCTTAATTTCGCATGAAATTTTGTCCAGTTTAGTACTAAAAGTTTCTTAATTGGTTTCTTATTTTTTGAATGCAGAATTAGCAATGTGGTCACTAACACTGCTGCAGATATATTTCTTGGCCTTTAAAACATCATACAGGAATAAACAGTGTTCTGCTATGTTGAAAAAACAAATGGTTAGATAATATTGCTCAAGAATAAAGGTTCAACGATCTATTTGCTATAATATGTATGCTTTTAACTTTGAAAAGTTTCTTAGTACTTCTCAGACATAGTACTAAAGTTTTTTTTAAATTTTGGCCATCTTAGTACTAGTTTCTTATAAAACAGTTTCTGATAAAAAAGGTGTATCAAAATTGTGTCTTTTTTCCTGATTCCTCTGACTGAAAACATCAAACTTTTCACCATAATTTCGTGATATGAAATCTACAGTATCATACAATGCTACTTGAAAATTTCATGGATACAATTCATGCCGAAATCTGGTCAACTGTCGGCACTGCCTGGTTGTGAAAGGATAATTGAAGTATGCAAACAATTTCATTTGAATTTACGAATTGTGAAAGAATTTGTAAAGGGATGATGATTATTATTAATGAATACGTCAATTTTGCTCTTTTTTAGACTTATTCCAAACGTTCCTCCGAACTGATTTGTCAGGACAGCAATAGTCATAGCAACAACAACAACGAACTTGGCCAGAGAAACTGATGTAGTGAATCAAAGCTTGGCAATCCTCGCAGAAGTGGAGTTTAGGCCGCGAGTCCAAGCGAGACAGTTGAGGCAAAAGTCATGAAGAAATATTCATAAATAATTCACTATACAACACAGATAATGGCGAACCCAGAATGGCAGATGGCAAAGGAATGGTTGAGGTCCACTGGTGCTGTCCCAGCAGCTAGTAAAATACATACAGAATGCGACTTGATCGATTTTGTACAAGCCCTGCGAGATGGTGTTATCCTCTGTGAGATTGCAAATCATATCAGGCGTGGAGCTGTTCGTGATTACACTCGTACAACTCATATGTCAGGGGTAAGGAAAGAGAAGCAATTTATGAATTTATTCTTCCGTATTTGTATCGACAATGTGTTGTTTCTCGCCTGACAGTGGTGCTCGAATTACAGCGTCAACCGGCAGTAGTCGTTCATTCGCTAACAAAAACGCAGGGCCGTTCCCTGTTTGGAATTTTTGTCTGGTGTACATTTAGGATTATCGGTGTACGCATATCAAATATCTTCTTTGTGTTCTTCTAGCCATATCTCTTACAGCTTTATCAAATTTCTGATACTTTTTAGATATTAAACCATGGACAGAGAAGTTTGCAGCGGTCTTCCTACAAACTGTTTTGTTTAGCTAGAATCGTTGCTACTGTGTGGCAGGCCTTGTACTTCCTGTTTCAGGTGCCATTCAGATTAGCAACTCAGTAGTCTTTAATGCGCATTAGCAAGTAAAGAGAACGTAGCAAACATATTTTCCCAATTTTGCATAGTTTTACTTCTTCAGAAAAACGCACTAATGATGAATTTTTGATTTGTCTGATTTGTTTACCAGACACATCTGCTTAACATTTCACGGGACATTTCACAATTTTTTATTCACAGAAAAGCAGTTCAAACCAACATTCAGTGGTTCATTTTTGATAAGATAACTTTTTGTGATTTGTGATAGATGGTATGCACTTGGTTAAAGCCTGGTTTCCACCATGTTTCCGTTCAGGTTCTCTAGCTCATTGGTTGGGTGGTTGTGAAAAAATGATCAGGAAAGTTTCCCCAGTATTTTCCCATTTCACCAGGAAAATCATTCAGCTAAATATTCCTTGACCTTTCATATGAGAGAAGTTTTCTGGGAAGCTTGGATAAAGAACAATAGCACAAAAGAACAATGTCTATGGCGCCAAGGGCTTAATCATAAACAAAAGAGATTTTCTGGAAAATGTGTTCCTATATGTGAATCTATTTCCTCCGCAAGGCGGATTCCCAGTACAGTTAGGCGAGATCTTGAGTAGCCGGGAAAACGTTTTCTCATGTGAATGCTTGTGATATTTTTCACAGTAAAGCTATATGGGGTGGGATCTCCGCTGACCAATTTTCCCAGTGAAACAGGAAAATGCCAGGAAACATTGTCCATGAACAGGCCCTAAAGATGGTGGCAAGGAACCTTCTGCCAAGATGCTTTGTGCTCCAATTGTGAATTCTCAATGACTCTAAAGGAACTCAATTAAACAACTTAATGCATTGTGATAAATACTTCTTTGCCACCGTCTTGGCTCAATCATCTTAAGGTGCTGTGGTGTAGTGGTGTTTATCCTCTGGCTTTAACCAAAACAGTCTAATGGACAGGGTTCAGTCTCACAGGTAGAGTCCCATCCAATCACTTCAGCTTCATGACAAAGTATGTATCATGGATTTGATTAGGTCTTCTCTACCACTTTGATCAGGGGTAATATTCATTGAAAGTACTTTATGTACACATGTACTGTATGTTTGTTTTCAAGAAACTAAGAACATGCAGGCCAGTACTTAAAGTGTCTTAAAGTTATCAGATTTTGAGTTATCAGTTTCGTATGAGTTTAAAGGTTTCATAACAATCTTCATGCTGCCCTCCTGAACTTTTCAAAACAATAGTTTTTGACAACTTTCTGATGTTTACACATTTCTAAAGTTGGTGTATAATATGATATGGGAATTAAGAAAAAATATTTCCTTTTTTTAAAAATGAATGGTCTCAATAAGTTATATTTTCCCAGCACTGAAGTTTCTTAATTTTTGGGTATCTGAGAGTTGAGTTCATTACAAGCAGTTTCTTATAAAAAAAATATGTGTATTAAGAAAGCATGTTCCACTTTGGAAAGTATAGAAGTTGTCACCGGAGTTGTAGGTGTTCTATTGTATATAGAACTTGGTGGCATTTAGAACTTTGTTGCGCAAAATTTAAAGCAACCTTAGCCAAATGAATTTATCAGGGTGCAAAGTTCCATTGAATGTGAAATGGTAGATAATTAAGTTTCTACAAAGAAGTAATGATGCTACCATGTATGAATTTTGATGCTGTTTGCTTTGGTTTGATCATTTAGCAGGTAAAGATATTTTGATAAAGATTGTTCTTCTTTGAAGGAAATTTGGCACCTGCTACCTATATTATTTCAAGTTTTCCAGTAAAATGAGACCATTCTTTTGGAAATTATTCAAAGACTGTATTTTCAAACTTTAGTTATTGTTAAATTAAGTTTTGTATTTCCAGCTATGCTAATACAGGATGAATTTTTCAGATGTTCTTCTGATAAGAATTCTTGACAGAATTTGAGAATTTTTTATACAAAAATTTAGGCTGCAAAACACTCTTTGATGCAGTAGGTACATGAGTCCTGAAAGTACAGCAAGGCTTTGCACATATTAACACCATTTCTAAAAAGAAAACCTTATGACATCATGAGAAAATGTTAACCTTGTGAGAATCATTGTGTAAACTTTTATTTTTATTCATGCCACTACAGAATTGGTATCAAAATATGAAGAATTGTCGAAACTTCTTTGGAAGTCTTCAGAATTCTTCAGAATTCTTTTCAAGTTACTGGTGTGCAAGGCCAGTACTGAATGTAATGCAAGTGCATTAAGAAAGCATCCTACACTCTGGGAAGAATTTTTGAGCCAGGTGAAAGACTGAAAATTGTATTAAAGAAGAATTCTTGAGGAACAAAAGCGAATTCTTAAATGGGGAAAGTTAATGCAAAGCCCCAGCTATACAGTACATCATGTCAACATTCATTGTGTCTTTTGGCAAAATAATTAGGGAAGCGAGATTTAAATTATATATTTGGAATTAGATTCTTTTGAATATCTATGTACTTCCACGTTCTTTTGCATGTGACATTGCTTCAATCACCATCTCTTCTTTGTATAGTTTTTCTGCATCAAGAACATCAGTGGATTCTTGAAAGCCTGTGAAACAATTTTCCACATTCCACAAAGAGATCTTTTCAGTCCAAGGGATCTCTATGATGTGTCTGATTTTGAAAAGGTATATGAGTGTACCATTGACAGTACTTATCTTCTTATTTTAATGAGTTGGCTTTGCAGTGGACCCTCCATTTATCGACAGACACCTGAAAACAACAGAAAATTGTTTTCATCCCAAAATACAGTATGAAAAAAGATGACACTCCCAAACAGTGGAGACCTCTCCACAATGACCAATAACATTGGTTTTGCAGATATATATATCTGTTATGTTGAGGTTCCACTGTATTGCAGAATGAGAGGTTGTTTTAATTGATTTTCTGTTTGCTGAACTTGACCAAAATTAACTATTCTCATCAGTTTATGTGATAAGATTTGAATTCTGGAAATCAGTTATTCAGCAAGCAAGTTCAGTTTTTCACCAACAAAGAGATACAGCAAATATGCCAAAAGATTCCATTTTCTGACTATTTCATTGAAGCATTTAGCACTTTGTTTTCAGCATAAAATTGATGAAATATAGTGTACAATATGTTACTAAATTTAGTTGTTATTTTATGTAGCAAGTTTCATTGTTTTGTAATAGTTTTTCACTGATGTTTAATTTCTTCCAATAGGTTATTCATTGTTTATCATTGCTATCAAAATCACCACTGGCTACACAGATGGGACTGATGTAAGTGCCATCCACTTTTCTCACAGTTAGATCATATGATCCCTGTCTAATCCTGACTGCTTTGAGGAGAACCATATTGCAAATAAGGTGGAATGGCTAAGTTGATTATTTCCATTTTGCTTGGAATTAGAAAACAGAGCTCTTTGCTGGCAAGTATGAGATACAGTACTTTTTGTCTTGAAGGCAGTGTGTTTCTTACTATTAAAGGTCTTTGAAGCCCCTGAGGGCTTATTTAGTAATTTCAGACACTCCAGAGGGGGACTAATTAGAGAGGATGGCTTAATAGAAAGTTGGCTTATTCACAAAATCAAATTGCAAGGATATACGTATATGATAGATTTTCAGTTATTTTACCCTATATCTAATTGATTCAACATGAAACTTTATCAGTCAAATACACAAATTTGACACATTCTCCAGCCCAGCATGCTTGCTTGTCTAGCAAAGTATGTGGAAAAATGTTTGGTAGTTTGTGGAATTTTACATGCGTATGAGAGGGGCTTAATTGAGAGGGGGGCTTATTTGAAATTTTGGCTCAGAGGGGAGGGGGCCTATTAGTGTGGGAGGCTTGATTAGGGGGTGTTTATAGCGCTTAAGGTTGAGCAAATTAGCAAACCAGAAATTCAGCTACTCTGCTTATTCAAAATAAAAAAACTTTAAGTGCCTTGTTGGCTATCTGATATCTCAAATACAGTGATATTTGCCTTTAGCCCATTTCCACCAGAGGATCACTTTCAACAAAGACCTCATTTCCAAGAAGATGATGACAAAGATGACATCTATTCATTGCTGGAAGTTGCAGTTGCGTAAGTCAATCATGAAGTTATAAGATCTTCTTACTACGATTTTGGCTATTTGCATGGATGAAATTTGTTTGTTAGTGTCGATGATTATGAGCATAAAGGCATTTAAAAGCACTGTTCTAGAATTTAGTGAATTAAGGCTGCAGTCACACATTTTGAAAATGGTGAGAAATGTGATGGCTGGGAGCAAAATTTGAGGTGGCATTCACATAATACCAGTACAAATTGAAAACAGCAGAAAATTCAACATTACTAACTCAGTGCAATCTCTCCAAGAATTGGATGTCAAAGAAATATAAATACACCTTAACCCTTTCCGACTTCGCGTCCCAGTTGAGGTCCCAGCAAAAAATTGGGTAAAAATTGAAATCTCTTCAAATTGCTTCAACATTGGCGCAAAGCCTATTTCAAGTACGCTGATTACGAATATGGACAAAGATTTTGAAAATATTGTCGCAAAAGTGCCCAAAATGGCACAAAAAGTGGCACAAATGTCTTAAAATTGAAATTGCTCAGGATTATCTCAACATTGGTACAGAGCCTGTATCAAACATACTGATTGCCACTGTGAATCAAATTTTTGAAAATATTGTCGCCAAAGTGCTCAGTGTGGCACACAAAGTGGTACAAAAAGTGGTGCAAGTATCAAAAACTTGTGAAATCTCTTTAAATTGCTTCAAAATTTGGCACAGAGCCTACTTAGATGGTGCTTATTATGAATATCGACAAAGATTTTCAAAATATTGTCTCAAAAGTGCTTCAAATGGCACAAAAAGTGGCACAAAAATGGCACAAATGTCCAAATAATTGAAATTGCATTAAATTATCTAGAAATTTGTACAGAGACTATTTCAAACATGCTTATTACGAATATGAATCGAGCCTTTGAAAATGCCATCACCTATATGCTCCAAATGGCACACAAAGTGGTACAAAAAGTGGAACAAATGTCCAAATCTTGAAAATCTCTTTAAATTGCTTCAAAATTTGGCACAGAGCCTATTTCGATGGTGCTGATTATGAATATCGACAAAGATTTTCAATAAATTGTCACCAAAGTGCTCTAGATGGCACAAAAAAGTGGCACAAATAGCCAAAAATTGAAAATGCATGGAATTATCAAAAAATTGGTACAGAGACTATTTCGGGAATGCTTATTACAAATATGAATCAAACTTTTTTAAAAGATTGTTACCAAAGTGCTCCAAGTAGCACACAAAATGGTACAAAAAGTGGAACAAAAGTCCAAAAATTGATATCTCTTTAAATTTCTTCAAAATTTGGCACAGAGCATATTTGGATGCTGCAGATTATGAATATCGACAAAGATTTTCAAAAAATTGTCACCAAAGTGCTTCAGATAGATTAAAAAGTGGCACAAATGGTCAAAAGTTGAAATTACATTGAAATTCTCTCAAAATTGGCAAAAGGTGAAATTACATTGAAATTGTCTCAAAATTGGCACAGAGCCTATCTTGAATATGCTGATTACGAAATATGAATCGAGGTTTTGAAAGGAATATCACCAAGGTGCTCCAAATGGCACACAAAGCGGTACAAACAGTAGAACAAATGTCCAAAAATTGAACTATCTTTAAATTGCTTCACAATTTTTTATTCAGAGTGTATTTGGATGGTGCTGATCAAGAGTATCAACAAAGATTCTTAAAATACTGTCACCAAAGTGCTCCAGATGGCACAAAAAGTGGCACAAATGGCCAAAAATTGAAATTATCTCAAAATTGGTACAGAGCCTATTTCAGAAATGCTAATTACGAATATGAATCAAATCTTTTTAAAAGATTGTCACCAAAGTGCTCATGGCATTTGGTCAACTTGAACTCAAAAATGACTGTCTTTGTTAGAGGTGAGCAGGATCTAATGTTAGTGCATGCAAGTTAGAGTGAAACAACGAACATGAAAAATTAATGACCTCAGTAAGTTTGGAAACGTGCCTAGTTCTCTGGAAACCGACAACTGGTGAGATGCTATAGTGATTCCAGTCATCGTGTCCTGGTTATGGAACTCCAAAACTCAAACATCTAAAAGAAGTCTTTCAAACTCGACACTCTAGCTGCCGACCTTCACTAGATATTTCATCATCTGTAACTCTTCTGAACTCTTGGTATATTTTGCGTGCCAACATCATTGCCGTACTCAGGGAACGCTGATTTGCCTGCTGAACGGCTGATTGGCTTGTTGCCTGCTTCGGTACATTGTTAGCTTTTAAATAAGATTGACTACCTAATAGCATCTAATGTGTACATAAGTGCCATCAAGTATTCCACTGGCAGAATCATTTCCATGTCCGTGCAATTTATCGTAAGTATCGAAATCTGAGCATAATGATGAAAGAGTCTAAAAATATTCTCTTTCATTGGTTATTGTCCTTCTCTCTCCGACAGAGACCTTAAAATTTACTTCTAACCTTACACTAGTTCTCAATAGTTCAAGAATCATTTCTATTTCAAAGTTCAAATCGTTGGAGTCACTGCAACATGCTATGGGTGATGATAGTACTTCAGTCTGTGTAATTCTGAACAAAAGAGCAAATAAGTGTAGATTGCAGGCTGTGCTTGCTTATACCTTTGAACCTAAAAGTAGATTATTGTGTTGATTGATGTCAAAAGTTTATGTACTTACAATTGACAGTTGCTTTTGTCATAGCAATGCAATTACGGTGTGTATTATTTCGTTAAGTGACAGTTGAAAAATTGGCAGAAAATGATAATTTTACCAAGCACGTTTCTTCTTGGTTTGGAGCAGATGTAAAATATAATCAGGTTTGAATTAGGTTTTCTGTCTATTTTCATCAAAATAATTCTCCTTTACTTTGAGTTTGACATAAAGAAATCCTGTCTTTGCTCTTTCTAGCAATCAAAATTCCAGGTTTTTTGTTGATCATGGATCTTCCGTACTATTCACATTTTCAATATTTCTGTGATCAGCACATATGTGAAATACGGACTGTTTAAATCTTCAGTCAGTTGGAAGCAAATTCATTGTTTGGTTAATTGCTCTAACCTCTGTGCTTGTGGAAAACCTTAGTAACAGCATCTTGAAAATTATGCTCATATTTGTAATCAGCACATGTATGAAATAGGGTCTATAGAAACTATCAGGCATTAGGCCTTTGGAAGCAATTCCATTCTGGTCATTTGCTGTGCTTTGTGTGCAATTTGGACCACCTTTGATCTCAAAACATTTGTTCATATTGGTGATTAGCATACTTCAAATAGGACTTGTACTAATTTTGAGATAATCCTATGTAACTTCAGTTTTTGGACATTTGTGCTACTTTTGTGCCACTTCAATCACTTTGGTGACAATATTTTCAAAATCCTTACCGATGTTCATGTTCAGCACCATCAAAATAAAGTCTGTGCTAAATTTTGCAGCAATTTAAAGACATTTCAATTTTTGGACATTTTTCCACTTCTTGTACCGCTTTGTGTGCCATTTGGAGCTCTTTGGTCATAGTCTTTTCAAACACCTCGATTCATATTTCGTAATCAGCATATTCAAGATAGGCTCTGTGCCAATTCTGAGACAATTTCAATGTAATTTCAACTTTTGACCATTTGTGCCACTTTTTAATCTATCTGAAGCACTTTGGTGACAATTTTTTGAAAATCTTTGTCGCTGTTCATAATCTGCAGCATCCAAATATGCTCTGTGCCAAATTTTGAAGAAATTTAAAGAGACTTCAATTTTTGGACTTTTGTCCCACTTTTTGTACCATTTTGTGTGCTACTTGGAGCACTTTGGTAACAATCTTTTAAAAAAAGTTTGATTCATATTCGTAATGAGCATTCCCGAAATAGTCTCTGTACCAATTTTTTGATAATTCCATGCAATTTCAATTTTTGGCTATTTGTGCCACTTTTTTGTGCCATCTAGAGCACTTTGGTGACAATTTATTGGAAATCTTTGTCGATATTCATAATCAGCACCATCTAAATAGGCTCTGTGCCAAATTTTGAAGAAATTTAAAGAGATTTTCAATATTTGGACATTTTTTCCACTTTTTGTACCACTTTGTGTGCCATTTGGAGCACTTAGGTGATGGCATTTTCAAAAGGCTCGATTCATATTCGTAATAAGCATGTTTGAAATAGTCTCTGTACAAACTTCTAGATAATTCAATGCATTTTCAATTTTTGGACATTTGTGCCATTTTTGTGCCACTTTTTGTGCCATTTGAAGCACTTTTGAGACAATAATTTGAAAATCTTTGTTGATATTCATAATAAGCACCATCTAAATAGGCTCCGTACCAAATTTTGAAGCAATTTAAAGAGATTTCACAAGTTTTTGACACTTGCACCACTTTTTGTACCACTTTGTGTGCCACACTGAGCACTTTGGCGACAATATTTTCAAAAATTTGATTCATAGTGGCAATCAGCATGTTTTATACAGGCTCTGTACCAATGTTGAGATAATCCTGAGCAATTTCAATTTTAAGACATTTGTGCCACTTTTTGTGCCATTTTGGGCACTTTTGCGACAATATTTTCAAAATCTTTGTCCATATTCGTAATCAGCGTACTTGAAATAGGCTTTGCACCAATTTTGATACAATTTGAAGAGATTTCAATTTTTAGCCAAATTTTTGCTGGGACCTCAACTGGGACGCGAAGTCGGAGAGGGTTAAGAAATGTTTGGCCTCACTTTGAAAATGTTGAAAAATGTTCTGTTTTCATCCCTTTTTCTGTGTTCACACAATGGCATTCTCAAATTGTGGTGGTTGAGAGTTCCTTATTCAAAATGAACTAGCAAAAATGTGCTGTTTTTGTGTGAACGTCACATTATCCTAAAAAATTCACATGAATCTCTGCAAACATCCATAATATTTTTCACCATTTTCAAAAAATGCTGTCATTGTGTGAATGCAGCCTAAAATAAAGGTACTGTAAATTGGTCAATATCCAAAATTCAATGAGAAACTTCTCCCCAATTTGCATGTTGGATAGAATTTGTTCAGCATGTGGTGGCCTTACATCGATTTACGTTAAGCTGTAAGAACTTATGGTTAAGAATGTAGCTGTATAAGCACTATTTTTACAACAAAAAGTATGATAGCATTGGCTAATTCTATGAAGTTCAAACCTATAGATGTATCTTCATTTGCAATTTATCTGTTGCCGTTTGCTTGCATTGGGGATTGAAAATAATGTTGTATCTTTTACCTCTAGCCTCTGCAACAGCTTTAAAGATAAGGAGCTTTTTATATTTCCCTTCCAGAAACTCAAACAAGCTATTGTTCTCATATATTCATTCCTAGAGTCTCAGTTCTCTAGAATAATTGTCCTAGCACTGTCTTCTGAACTGGTTGAAATATGAATGAACTGAACTGTTTATAGCCAAACAGTGTTCAAGAGTTCCATCAATCATCTTGACCTTGTCATCTGATCTTGATCTTGAAAATTTGATCCCTTAACAACATATTAAGTCTTCTCTCTTTCCAGTGCAGGGAACTTGTATTATCAGTGGTAATACCATTTCTTGGCAGCATGCACTAAGAAAGACATTGTTTATTGGACAATCTTTCAAAGCAGAAGCCTTCCTAAAACAGTTTTTATGCCTTCTAGTGATAACAGCACTGCTGAACATGATGATGAAGATATCTACGATGTAGTGACGATTGCAGAAAGTGAAAAGATTTATGATGACATTGTTAAATGTGCAAAAGAAGGGGTATGTTAATTTATGCATATTTGCGTTAGTGTCTTCATTGTTTTGCAGTGTTTCTTTCTACAAAACCTTCTCATTCATTCATCTTCATAAGCATCTGCATATCAAATCTCTGGCATTGATATCTTCGCCGTTCCTTTTTATCTATGTACATTTTGTCCCAATCTACGTAGATGTTGTCCAAAAAAATTGTGCCTTGTTTTTTGTTTGGCTGCCGTGAAGGAGCAGTAGATTCAATCATCTCTGTTTTTAAACCGTTGCACAGGTCAGGCTTCAATTCAGAGTTTGAGACCTCGCATGAGTCAATCAGTCTGACAAGTGGTTGCTGATTTATGGTAGAGAAACAGCAAAATATGTGGTTGCTTCAAAAACAACACTTCTATTGTTCTTCAGCAATGTCAAACAAAAGCAAATTCAAAGAAAGTGCCCTAGTATCGTATCAAAATGTTTTCAAAGTCTTTTTATTCAAATATGAAAATTTACAGTGTATTTTTCATTAAACAGTACCTTTCTAATTGTTTTACAACACTACAGGTACGATACCATAGGTAACAAAAGACAATGACTACCCTTTGCCAATCGAAAAAGACACACAACGTTCAACTAACTGTGACTACACTGCAAACGATAAGTCTCTTAAAGAGTTAGCAATGAGCAGTGTTGTCTATTCAATAAGGGAGCCCATGCTACCTTTAAAAATGTAGTGAAAATTTTAATACGATACCTGAACCCTTTCTTTGAAAAGTCACTTTATTTTGACATTGCTAATAGCAGTGCTGTTTTTGAAGCAACCACTTATCTTTCCTTTTCTCTTCCATAAATCAGCAAACCATTTGCCAGATTGACTCATACAGGTATGAAACTCTACATTAAGGCCTGACCAATGCAACAGTGCAAAAACCGAGACAGCTGAATCTTCGGCTTTTCCACAGGAGCCACAAAAACGGGACACAATTTTTTGGACAACCTGTATAAAAAAGGTTCATTTGTCATATTATAAATCACAGATTGTGCCAAAACATGAATAAAGGACCAGTCATTACTTCTTATTGCAGATGAAATGGAAGTGTTCCCTTGTATTCTTTGAAGCTGAAATTTTGGAAAAATGTTGTCGAAATTTCTAGTTCTCTTCTCTAAGTTTGTATGCTTGATTACAGGAATATAAACATTTGCAGCCTTTCTGTTACGAAATGATTGGTATTAATGCAGTTTGGTGCATATTTCAGGACTGTATGGCTCGGTAAAGGATGCATCATTTTGCCTCATCGGCTTTGCTGATAGTTCCGCGCAGTTTTTGAAGGTTATGTACTTGGATTTACTCAATACTGAAATTGACTTTTCAGCAAGCAATTCTCGCAAAGGCAGATAAGCGAAGTCACGTGGTTAATGAAATCATCCAAACTGAAGAAAATTACGTCAATGCTTTGCGAGTTATGATTCAGGTAAGCGATTTATGTAAAGGCTAATCTCTAGTAAAGTGAATCATAGTGAGCGCCAGCGATTGACACTTTTTTGAGCTTGTGTAGCTCACTTTTTCACACTTTAAGGCTGGTCGCTCATGTTCACCGTGGCGTTCAAGTTGCTTGAACTTTTCAGCAATCGCCAGCAAACGCTACAAAATTTGATTCGAATTCTTGATTCCCTTGTCAGTTTCTATTATCCTGCTAGCACTTGAGCGAAAAAATCAGGATCGATTTTCCATCGGTTCGCCAACAATCTCACGAACCAGTCGCTACAATTCGCTTAATGGAGACTGCCCCTAACACAACGCCAAATATATACCGTGTAGTGTATCATTTATGAGCTATGCGGCTGTTAGATGCTCAGTGGAGAACTGAAAAAATAAGCCAGCGTGTGATGTTTGTTCCAGGTGAGTCATAAAAGTTAACGCATTTGAGGTCTGTGGAATAAGATATGCGTTTTTGATTTTCAAACTAAGTTGTTGATGTTTTTGTCAAATGGCGTGAGGCCTGCTTATAAATCAAATCCACCTATTCATCCACCCCCCCCCCCCTTCGAAGAAAACATGTGGACAGAAAATCCACAAGTCTGACTTAGATACGAAAGTTTTGTTTTGTAAATCCACTCTCATCTTTTAGACCAAGATGTTAGGAAAAGGCCGGATATGGGATTCATATGGCAACGCGAATACCAGGCTCGATTTTGGTCCATGATTTTCTTGCCATTGAAATTTAGGTTCTATTTCTGAGTTTGAAAATTTTGTTGATTTTAATTTCAGTGGCGAGTAAATCTCGGTCCAGAATGGAACGCAAAATCCTCTTACCCATAATGACCCCTTACCATGATTATCTTTAATTTTTGGTCTAGAAGATAATGATTTTCGCAAACAGGTGTGGTATTATTAGCCTGTGACTGACTGATTAACAATTTACAATTCACAGCCCACCAAAACGTGCTAGCATTTCTCACTCGGCATACTCTCGGCTGCCAAATACAAGGGGGGACGCTTATTAATTTTCAAAAATTTTATCCACCCCCCTGCCCTTATTAAGACCCCCCGTTTATCAATTTTGGCATAATTCAAATGTTTTCTTTTAGAAAAGAAGTCATTGCAGCGCACTTCGTAAGCTAATTCGAATGTCTTCTTTTAGAAAAAGAAGTCATTGCAGTGTACTCGTAAACTAATTCGAATGTTTTCCTTCAAAAACAGTGGAATAAAGAGTTATTTTTGATAACGTAGAAACCCGTTTTTTGTGAATTTCTGACCCCCCTTTTATTAAGACCCCCTGTTTATTAGTTTCTTTGAGGGGTTCCCACCCCTCCCGTTTATTAAGACCCCCCTTGCATTAGGCACCCGAGAGTAGAAAAAGTAATAATTGAAGTGCTCTTTGGTAGCTAGGCTACCACCCAGCAAATTTTTCCGGTTTTTCTTGACATGCTGCTCGCAAAACTTTGTTTCTTGCATTTGAACGCTATTGCTTACAGAAATGTATGCTCTTTTTTCAGTCATTTATCGGACCATTAAAGACATCACTTAAGACACAGGACAGAGAGGCTATTTTCTTGAATACAGAGGTGAGTTAAAATTTATTCATAATTTATTTCTTGATTTGACCAAACAATGTCTTTTAACATCAGTCTGTATTAGCATAGGTTCCAAATCTTTAAATCGGTGCAAAATTGTTGGTTTAAAATTTTATATGACCTATTCCTTCTGATTCAATGATTAGACTTTTGCCTAGATTTGGCTTTTTGACTAGATTTTTGCCCCCTGTTTCCCTGCGTTCTTTGATTTGCTGATATCACTTTATCAAAAGGGACTCATAATTTTAATCTTAAAAAGTGTGCCCACGTTTTCAAAATGGCCTAAACCAGCTAGAGTTCTCTTACACTCAACAAAATTGCTTCAAAGTCTGGTCTAAAGAACCTCAACGTTGAAAAGGAAACTTTTAGTACAAAGAAAAACTGAAGTCTTGCAATTTGATTGGCGAATACGGAATCACTCATTCTAAATTACGGCCTAAATTTGGCCCACTTTCAAAGAGTGATGTTATTAGTCCCTGTTGATCTAGTGATATCAGCAGATAAAAGAACGCAGGAAACAAGGCACGAAAAGGTACAAATCTATGCAATGGCTTGAGTTTCAGGTTCTCCATTTTGAAATTCCACTACATACAATAAAAAGAATCTTCAGCTACTTAACAATAATTCTACCGTAGGGCTTGTCAAAATATTATTGAAATTACATCATATGTTATATTTGGGCGCATTTGGGGATGTGAGGTTATCAAATTTTCTGAATCATTTACCTGAAGAGTGACAGACTTTTGCTTCATATCACATTTTAAACATCCATTAGCTTTGGTAATTATTTCAGAGTAATGTTTTGAGTCTCTGTTGACGGAAGCACCATCACAAAGAGCACAGGCAGACAAAGGACTCCATGTCATAAGTCTACTCTCTGGGAACATTGCATTTTCAAACAGTGGAAATACTTTGCAATGATCTTTTATGATGCAAAAATTTCGACATCAAATATTTCGGACTCTAAAGGATTTCGGACATTAGAATTTTCGGACGTGTGAAATGTCCAGAAATATTAGCGCCCGAGGTTTTCGTTTCCGCTGTATCTAGACTTTCATTGGTCAACCGTTATATCAGCTTGCCGGCCAGCCCCTTTCCAAAACGTCCAACTATTTGTGAAACCAAACTAAGTTTGTTTTGATTCATCTTTTGAGGGTACTTCTTAAGTACATATATTTTTCTCATTTAGAAACTGTACGAAATCCATGGTCGATTTTACAACTGTCTTAAACCACCAGGAATGCAGCTCAATTTGCAAAGTTTCATTGATTTTGTAAGTATGAAAACTCTTTCTGTTTTTAAATAGAGAAAGTTCCCTTAGATTGAGCCTCCGGGTAATTTTATCTTGAAATTTAATTGAGCTAACTAAAAACAAAATAGTACCGCTAATTACTGTGTTACCTCAGAATCGGAACTCATTTGTTGCAATCCTTTAAACTTATCATAGATTATACTGTGCAGTTGATAAAAAATTTTTCGTTGCTGTCTTTCATTCTCGGCTTTCTGTTCTGTTATTGGAACTACACATCTGATTCATTTCAAGGCATCGTCGTAAAGTCTTTGGATCTGTAGATTTGCAGTGGTTGATTGTTGAGTTGGTTTATTACAAGGATAAAGTGTTGGATTAAGTGCTCCCATCAGAAAAAATGGGAAATTTGGAAGAATTGATCAAATATTCTGCTGGTTTTAGTGCCATCGTAATAGTAATAGAATCTTTTAATAGATTTTCAACAATTTTGTGCTTGTTGTGATAAACAAATTTCCTTGTACAGTCGAAAGAATTTCTGGAGTATGCATATTATTGTTCAAGAATGCAAGATGCTCAGCAACAGGTATGGAATGGTTCAAGTTTCACTTTCCCTTCTCCTTTTCTTCCACAACTCCTTCTCCATCCCCCCCAGCGCCATTTACCTTGTGCGTTTTTATGGCTCAATCGACTGATGAAAGAGAGACTTGGGCAGGTCCACAACAGGTAAATCATTTTTGAATTTTTGATTTTATTTTGTTGTAGCCAGATCGTGGAGATTTTCACCAGTTGTTGCCATAGTCTCTCGATGAATCAATCAATCAATCAATCAATCAATCAGTTAGTCAATCAATCAATCACTCTATCAATCAATCAATCAATCAATCATTTGATTACACAGTTTTTGTTCGAAATTGTTCTTTAAGAAGCTGGTCCTGTGTATAAGAAACATTGAGAAGCCTTAACAGTTAAGTAGAAGGAAGTTATATCAGCTTTGTCTTGGAATCTTTATTCCTGAGCAATATTAACGAACCACTCATGTTTATAACATAACAGAACTTTGTGTATTCGTATGTGATGTTTTAAATGTCAAGAAACATATCTGCAGGAGACCACGTTGATGAATTCATGCATTTAAGAATTTTTCATGTTGGATTGAGAAACTTTTAGTTCTATGGCTTGATTCAAGTTTCTTGTAACAAACATCTGCAGCAGTTATTATCAAGTTGGCTAAGTTTGATATGATTTCGTGTAACTTACATATTTGTTTTGTTACATTCATGCCATTCAAACCGTCTCATGAAAATTCCTTGAAATCAGACATCCTTTGCAAAACCTTATTGGTTTTTTTTCATGAAATTCGTCTGGAGGATTTTTTTGGGTTTATTTCGCCAGGTAACAGAGCTCTGCAAAGACCAGAAATTCAGTCAAATGGTCGAGGTAAAGGTTCTTCTGTTTTTTGTAGAGAGGCTTATCAATGATGTCGTCCTCGGATTCATTTCCCATTCTCGACGAAATTTTGTTTGGATTGTCAAACGAATGAGGTTCATAGATTCATGGCTGTTTGATGATATTTTTGTCTACTGGGCGTTCTAAGAAAATATATCGCCATTTGAACAACTACTGCGAAGGAGCTATGAATTTAATTTTCTTGTTTTCAGATTTATGAACAAAAGAGAGTTCCACTTAGAGTCTTTTTAATTTGTTTTTTGAGTGGGCTTGTCAGAATTTCTAGCTACTGAAAGCTAATTCAAGCCCACTGTGCATGTCGCATCCAGGCATGGGACCCTTAGTTTAACGTCCCTTCCGAAGGACGACGAGGTGAGTTGTGAGGTCAGACTTCCGACGTCACCCATCCAAAGTTTGACCTCACTCCACCTGAAGAAGACTTTCTTAGCCACTCGGCAACTCACCCAGCGACTTTGGCACAGAGTTTGAGTAAATTTGACAAGTAGCTGCAGATTTATCGAGCAAGAAAGTCAAAATTAATGGCTGCCTAAGAACCATAGGATTTGTGTTCTCTATCAATGTTAAAAACAAAGAAATTAAGTGAGCCTAGCCCAGCTTTTAGCCTTGCATGAGTAAATCATGCGTTCATAGATTAAAATTTGTGAAAAGTAATTAACTAGGGTTGTAAAAAAATGGTTATTTGCAGCAACGGTCCTGCAGGACTTGGAATGCTTCCATCGGCTAGCTATGCTTCTCCAAATCGATTTTAGCTAGCAATCGTGCTTTTCAAAGACTTCCTTGCAAATATTTGAATATTTGTTGGCCTTTTGTTGATTTATTGCGCCCAAATGTGTTTCCTGGTAAAAAATGCAAAGCTAAATTCCATTTGTTGCTAAAATTCAGGTAAAGTTCTGAGTTATAATCTTCTGGTTTTGAGTCAACCATTAATCTCGACTTACTTGCTCCATAAATCAGCAGTTACTTCTCAGATTTACCCAAATTTGATGCCAAACTCTAAGCCGAAGTCTCTTCCATGCATAAATCCGAAAACGGGAAAGTTCGATTGACAGGGCACATGTTTTTAGGATACTATGTTATATTTAGGAACATGCTAAAGATGTCCAGAAATAAAACGATACAATGGTGTCGTAAAATGATGCACAAACCTTGATTTCTCGGATTTTAGAGAGGCGAAGCTTTTACAACAAGAAAGGACTATGTTTAATCATGGTATGCTCTTTTTGAGCAAGTGTTTAATGGATACCTTTTCTTCTCTTAGGAATGCCAAAGAAAGTCAGGAAGGAAATTTCCACTCCATGAACAGCTGATTGTTCCATTTCAAAGGATTCTCAAATATCCACTCCTCCTGAGGGTATGTTATGATATGTCTAACTCCTCAATATCAACATTGCTTCGTTTCAAACGATGGCAAATCATTTTAAACATCTCATACACTTTCGCAGTAAACCATAAAAGACTATGATCATAACAAAATCCTACAACACTCGAAAGATCTTGAAATCTCAAATTTTTCACAAACTTGGACATCCCAAAGCAATTCAGAATGCCCAAAGAATACCAGAAATCTTTGTCAACAAGTGATGCGAAATCTCAGAAGAATCCATTGGGAAGTCTTTGAAAATCTGAGAAGTCTTCAAACGAAAATGTAAGAAACGAAGATAGGAAAGGGCTGTAGTTGTTTTCAGTACAAAGCCCAATTTATGTAGCCTGCGTGCAGACAATACCCAGCACTTCTCGAAATAGCTCACATGATTTGTATGATTTTACAATCGCATGATTTTTGTGTGATTTTTGTGCCTTTTTTGTGATTTTATTGATTTTTGCCGTGATTCTTTTGCGATATAGTAATTTTTCCGTGATTTTGCGATTTTTGTATGTGACTTTTTGTGATTTCAAGGAAAAGAAAAATATAAGTGATTTGCCCCTCGTCATGAAGGCTACGTCTCTGAAATCTTAATCCGGACTCAAGAGTAAAATTAACTCTAGTTCTATGTTTTTAATGTAATGAAAAACTGTAAACCAGCCGTGGGAGCCGAAGTTCAGTGTCCCTTCCGAAAGAGGACAGCAAAGAGAGTTGGCTAGTCTGGCACCGGGAACGACCGGGAAAATGGCCATCTCGGCCCCTCATTCACCTAGCCATTCTTCGCATTTAGCCACGCATGTACAATTCCACCACTGCAGGTGCTCTAGAAGCTACGCAGCGTCAATATGATAAAAGTCAGTAAACAGATTGGAGAATACAGGTTTCCCTGGGACGTAACCCAATCCGGCCGGCTAACTCCTCTTATATAAACAGGCCTTTGAGGTTGCCGATAAATTGTTTGGAGACTGTAGAGAACGGTTTTGGCAGTCCAAGTTAGACACTTTATGTAATCCTGTCATTTTTTTATTAGCACTAAAATTTGTGTCAAGATTCCCTTCTATTGTGTCTGACACTTCCTTTTGAATCATCACCTGGCGTACCATATTAATGACCTCTCCTGGGATAGATGGCTCTCCTGGGAAAGGCGGCTCCCTTACTTTGATCCGTCTTGTGCTATCTCTGTTCTCTAACTATTGTCCGGTTTCCATTCGCTCTCTCCCCCTTCTAATTGCCCGTCGGTCTTCATCGGTCAGGTCGTTTTGTTAGGGTGTTATTCCCATGTTAACCCCGTTATGATTTACCACACCTAAATGTGTTTGTTAATTTCTGTCAAATGATGACGTAATGCACCTTGAAAGGGCCTCGTTGGAGGTGTCGCGTTGTCGCGTGCCGTTTGATTCCTGTTATCTGATTGGTGGATGATTTTCGAAACTTTCGTATTGAGCCAATCAGACTAGTAGATTTTATGGTCACATGTCTTCTTCGAAGGGGAGCCATGAATAGGTGGATTTAGGTTTATAAGCCGGCCTCAGCATTTAAAGTTTATTTCTGGTCGAGTGAAGTGGGAGTTGATTGAGCACGCCATAGCACATTGAGAACTTTGTCATATCCTTCACGAAGGTAACTTGAGCGTATTTTATTTTTTAGAAGTTTTATGTGATTCTCTCTCACTCAAGTAGTCTGTATTTATTTTACCTCTTGTTTTGGCTCACAGTCTGTCTCTTTCACAGGGTCTCCTGAAAGATACTCCACCAGGTCATCCTGAAAGAGCGATAACAGAAAGAGCATTGGAAGTCATGGAGGTAGGTTATTAATTTGTTACTGTTGTCACTGAAGTGCTTACGTATTCTTATCATTAAGAATTTGGGCCAATACATTACTGAAAGTTTCTTAAATGTATCAGATTTTGAGTGCTCAGAGTTTCCTATGAGTTTGTTAAGTGTTTCATAGCAGCCTTCATGCCGGGGGGGGGGGGGGGGGTAACTTGAGTTTCCAAGATACGGGGTTGTGCCATTCAAATCGTAAAAGTACCACCCATAAATCCGGAAAACTTTCTCAAAAGTATACCCATAAATCCGCAGAAACATCTCAAAGTATACCCATAAATCTGGAGAATTTCTGATAATCATACCCATAAATCCGGGAATGCCAAAACAGCTCACCAATAAATGAATTCAGACAGAAAACTATACCCATAAATCCGGAAGATGCCAAAGATTGTTGAAAACCATACCCATAAATCCGGAATCTCTTATGAAAAAGGTACCCTAAAAAATGGCACAACCCCGTACCATGGACAAGTTAAGTTAACCCCCCCCCCCCGGGCCTTCATGTCTATTACCCCTGCCCTCGTTGACTTTCAAAACAATGGTTTTGAAATCTATCTCATGTTTAGACCTCTGTTTAGACACGGCTCAAGTCAAGGGGCATTTCACTCATTCAAGAAAGCGTGCCAGATTTGTGGAGAACAAAGGGATTCTTACAGATTTTCCTTGAAAACTATAGGATTTTTGCCAAAAGTGGACGAGAATTTTGGGAGTGGAATGCCCTTCGGCTCAAGTACCCTTCGAGTAATGTGATAAAGAAGAGAGACAAATGAAATAAAAGTATAGAGTAGATATATGCTAGAGATCTCTTGGAATGGATCGTTTCTTCGCGAGTACTTGCAAGAGCCACAGTAGTCTTGGTAGCTGTCTCCTCTCATTACATAGCAGGTTTGAAAGGGTGGGAACACTAAAATTCACTGAAGATGCCAACGCAAATCCTTTTTTTCAAAAAAATCGCGTACTTTTTTCGAATGAGTAAAATGCCCCTCGCGCTCTTGAGTTTGAGACAATCGGACTCCGTCGCATTTGCATCATTTGCTTTTTCGGGATCAAATTTGATCTTTTATGCATCTTTCAGGACATTGCAAAGTATATCAATATTTATAAAAAAGATGATGAAATGAGGAAGAAAATAGCAAAGATTGAAGCAAGGTAATGGCATAGTTGTTATTGTTTTTATGACTTATCTCTCGCAGCGTACCCGAACTTTTAAAATATTTCCTAGAAATTTAGAGATTTCAAGATTATGTAATTTTCAAAATTTTTGAACACTTTAAAATTTCCTATATTTAGCAGGAAACATTGCCATGAGAACTTGAGTCATGTTGTTTTTGAAATGTTCATGGTATTGGGTAAGACTCTTGATAAAACTGATGAAAATTCAAAATATCTGGATACGAGTAGATGTGGTGGCTACTTAGCCCCCCGTGGTTGCATACTAATTTGAGGACAGCGTTGTTGTCTTTTCGCATTATTTCCGCAACCATGCATTTGATATATGGTGATTTTTGTTTTGCAGCGTAAAAGATGACTTGTGTCAAAATGTAAGTTGCATTGCATCGTACTTTTTATCAAATTTCCGTAATATCTTCATTTTATATTTTTCTTTTTGAAATAGTTTTAACCGCGGATTTAATCAGGGTTGATGTTCGACTTTCTCGATACCTCGGGCTGGGTCGCAAAGACTCCGGTCGCATAAAATAAACAAACTTCTTTCGAAACGACGATTTTGCAATATTTTTGGAAGACTGCATCACAAGGATTTTCCACTGCTTTTCTTTAAATGTAGGTATCATTCTGAAGATAGACTCTTGAATTTCGTAGAGTAACAAGCTAAACACTCATATGTCGTACGATTGCAAAGATATTGATAGATTTTAAAAGCTTTATTGTTGATTCACCCAACTGGGCAACAGTATAGATTATAGAGATAACAGTTCTCACAATTGGGCGGACGGTACTTAGGGCTTAGGGCGGACGGTACTTAAAGGTACCTAGCCCTTTAAACGAATGCTATGTTTGATTTTAGGACCGGATGTATGAGTATGGCCGGTTTATCAATGATGGCGAAGTTCAAGTAAAATTTACAAGCGATGAGAGCAAGAAAGCGTAAGCTCTGTTTTAATCAACGGTTCAACTGTTTTCTTTTTCTTGCATTTTACCCAATAGCATTGCGTTTACCTTGTAAAGCGAGAAAGGGAATTCGACTACATGGTTTTTCAAGCCTGTATGAGCATGTTTAGTTCAAACCACAGTGTTAATCAGAAGAAGCACTTGTGTGGTCGGAGCTGCATTGAAAACACAACAAACAAAGCTGCATTTGGGAGGCATCTAATTTCTAGGGTGATATTTGTCCCATTTGTCCCGCAGAATGCTTTTTTGGATTTTGAAATTTTGTTTTGGTTCTTCAAATTTTTTGTTGCATTTAGCCTAAACGATCAGGCCTTCCCCCATTTCATGAAATAGCCAAAGAGTCAGTCAGCCATGCATTATCCTTATGGGCCCTTATGAGCTTTACATCCTTTCCTTCCTCCCCTACTCTCAAAATTGAAATCATGCAGCTTTTAATAGCTCTGAACTCTTTGTAGTAAGCTAAGCTACTTTAAAATGATGTATCAAAGTGTTTCAATGTCAAAAATTTCGACCAAGCATTTACAGATGATTAGCGGTGCTTTGTCATGGTTGAGAATCAAAGGTGTGTTCAGATCAGTTAAGATCTCAAGTTGAAACGAGAGTATGACAATAAACAGAGAGAAAAGTTAATTCATCATTCTTCTGAAAGGGAGTACCAAAGTATTTGGAAGCAATAGAATTTTAGGGATTTTTTCACAGATTTTTTGTAAACAAAAGGATTTTGCCAGAGGTGTACAAGATTTTTATAATGTGATACGTCCCTCTGTAAAATTCAAATTCACCAAATGTTAAAAGAAAAGTAGAGAAATATGAGGGACTTGAAAGAATTTGCTTCCTTTTTGGGAAGTCAGATTCTCTTGGCATATAAAAGTGGATGTTTTGGCCTTGACATGACAAATAACTTCCTTTTTGTAAATGCATTGACGTTAGGTTTCACTTCCTGTCAAGTACCGTGTCAATTTTATCATTCCCATTTGTTACAGCATGTCAAAAAGATACGCATTTCTATTCGACAAATGTTTACTCCTTTGCAAAACACGAGGAGAGGCATATGATATCAAGGAAAAACTCGATTTGAAGAAATTTAGAGTCGATTCGGAGATTGCCAGTTCTGGTAAAGGAAAGGTAACGAAATACCTATATATCCTTCAAATTATACATTTTTTTCATGTAACATTTGTTAAAATTTATGACAATACTGTTGGTTTTGAAATCATTTTGAGTAATGGAATCAATTTAACAATGTGTCTATTTGCCGACGCGACGTGATTTTCAAGGTCTTATCATGTCCCTGGAAACATTAAGTATCGTCGTTTCGTTTTCAAGGAATCATTCCGTGAGGAATCTTGATTTAAAGAAAATTGAAAGCAATTTATTGGAAAGTAGTGGATAGAGAGATGAGAGTTTCTTTAATATCGTTTGAAGTTGAAATGAACAAAATGCTTGATCAAATCCTAGAGACAAAATATGATTTTTACTTTGTTTTGGAAGTTATCACTTTTTCTCATTGTTGTAACTTTTTTGCAGTTTACTCACTGTTGGAATTTGAATGCACATACAGTGGACGGAGGTAAGTTTAAATGGATTGATTATATAATTTTTTTCTTGTATCATATTTCTTTGAAAATGAAAGTGTTAAGGCTGATCCCTGAAAACTTTCTGTGATCTGTGTCAAATGAAAATATTCAGAAAATGCGACGGCTGTTCGATGCAGACCTTCACGACTATGAAACACATCGTTCTTATCTTATTTTTCTCGCAAAATAGCGATGACATACCTTCAATGGAAATTATGGCAACCACACTCGTGTGTGATAGGAAGTTATATTGCGACTTTCGCTGTAAAGCCTCGTTCATGTGTGCGTCATCATAACCATGACGTCACGATATGCCTCATTAATCTCAAGGAGCCGAAAGAGGAATCTGTTTGGTATTTTAGGATTTCCCCGTATTTCCAAAATACCTTTGGTAGTCGAATACGTTTGTGTGGTTTCCGGGCACTGATCCTGTTGTCCCAGAATTACAGCGGAGTAACAGCTTATCAGATTTCGAGATACCTATTAACAGTAATGTACTGTATCTTTGTTAAGCGGTTTTGTGTCCTGCATTCTGAAGAATTCTTGCAACATTTTGGGTGTACAAAGGACAATTCCGTGGTTTGTAAACTTTAGTGCTAGAAATAATAATGATAATAGTAATAGTAATAATAATAATGCTGTTTATTGACAGTTGGTAAGAAGATATACATGAATAAGTTATTATACATAAATAATTATGTAGAAATTCGTTAGTACCAATTATTTGAATGTAAGAAAACAAAGCAACTGCTTCCACCAAAGATTAACCATTTTACATTGCACTTTGTAACAGCAGTAAATTAGCTAAACATGTTGCATTCTATATATTTAGACCAAATACCTTCGCAATTAGAAGCCCCGTATACGCCATCTCCATTGTTTTTGACAGCCTCATTTTCATTGAGCCTGACGTCAGAAAAACATGAATTCACTTATTACAGCCAACCCTTTTTCGGAACAGTTCAAAGGTCTGTTTAATCCAGGAGCCAAGTTCTTTCCTTAGTCTTCGGAAACCAATGGACAACGCCCATTCATGTTACGCCAGGCTACTTAGAGTGAGCTTTCATGTGGTTCCCTTGCGGTTTGTCTGAGCAATAACAGGCCTTTTTGGATGACTTCTCTGTTATAGTTTCATCGTTCCTTTAATTTCCTTGCAGTTACTGAAAGGAATAATTGCACAATGTTTGTGACGTCAAAAATGTTGAAGGAGACTTGGGTCAGCAAACTGGAGATGTGTATGTAAGTGTGACGATAAGCTGTCTAAGGATAACAGTATATTGTTTAAAGCCAACCCTTTTTCTTTAAAGGCTAACAGACTTATTTAAAACTATAATTCATAGCTAAATGTGCAACGTTTCATTTTAACAGACAAGTGTGCTATAGATTTTTGGAATCGGGAACGTTTTTGCTGGCTGAACAGTATGTGGTAGCTGATAAGCATGTCTGTCATATTACACCGGGTGTCTCAAAATTATTCCTGTATGAGCAATCATTAAAGTCTTATTTTGAGGCTAATCTTCAAATTTCTGTTTTCGCCAGTAGAATGAAAGATTAAGTAGTTTCCTTCCCCAGACATAGCTCATGTCATGATTGGCTTTAAAATTAGCAAATTTAGCTCTTTTAGGGCTGCCTGGTTTTGAATCGTATTGCAAAAAGTAGTGATGATTGCTAGATCAATTTCTTTCTGCCTGTTAAACTTTTGATTTGGTCATAAATGAAAGTGAGAATCATGCAATATCATCGGGGACCTCAAGGATAATACAAAGTCCGAAAATTTTGACTCTGAGCCAAGGTGGACTTTTTGCGTGAAAGCTAAGGTTTTCCAGGGTGTAATTTTATCACCTCGTAGTATTAAAAACAAACATTTATCATCTTTATATATTTCGGTTCATGAACAAAACAAATTAAAACAAAATTTTATCAAAGATGTGACAGTTTATGTTTGGTAAAGTTTTAAACAGGGATGCTTTTCGGGACACTGGTAGCTAACGCTAAAGTTGTTTGAGCCCATTGGTTTTCTTATTATTATTAAATCTATATTAAACTTATCTTTCCTGTCCAACAGAGATGCTGTTCAGTTATCGAGAATACCGGCCACAGGTAATACTAAAATTCTTTTCATTCTATTCGATCACGACTGTATTGTTATTGTTATTATTTAGCGGTGATTTGTATATACCGGGTTTCCCAAAATGATCCATCTTAGATCATCGACCGGTTTGAATGAAGTACCAATCATTTTGTAGCAGAAAGCCTAACTTAAACGCAGAACTTTATTTCACTAAAATTGGCCATACCAAACTTGATCAATATGCTTGAGATTTGTTTTGGAAGATGCTTCAAGAAGAATTAAAAGTCTCTACGACGTTTTTTCCAAGTTTCAAAGTAGAGTAGCCTTGTTAACTTACAAAGATATGAGATCAGATTTTGACACAATGTTACTCAGAGACAATGCGGTCACAATCCACACAAGAAATTTACAGTTGCTGATGACTGAAATTTATAAAACAAAATGGGAACTCAATCCTACTTTTATGAAGGAGATCTTTGTTGAAAAGCACAGTACTTACGGGTTAAGAAGCTGCCATAATCTACTGCTGCCACAAGCGCGCACTACTTGCTATGGCTTAGAGACGATCTCGTTTCTAGGAAGTAGATTATGGCAGGCACTTCCCAATGACATGAAACTATCAGATACCCTCTCCACCTTTAAAAGGAGAATAAAAACCTGGAAAGGAGAGGAATGTAACTGTAGACTGTGTAGACCTTTCGTGGCTCAGGTTGGGTTCTTAAAAGGATAAATGCGTTGCATTGTAAATACTAGAAATTTTTGTAAAAACATTGTAAAAATCTGTATATATGTATTATACTGAATTAATCCTTATTTTAGATATATATGTATTTTTCTTTTATTTTGAAACAATTTTACTTTGTAGTAGGCTTGAATTAGCTTTTATTTTATAGCTAGCCATTATACGCCTACTTTAAATAAATAGATAAAATAATAATTCAGCTTCAAAAAAAAATGATTGTGAGTATGCTAACCTTCCAAGGAGTAAAGTGTGGTGGGGCATGTAACCCCTAGCTTTACGTCCTTTCCGAAGGACGGCGAGGTGAGTTGCGAGGTCAGGCCTCATAGGTCATCCATCCAGAGTTTGAATTAGCTTCTGTCACCTGATGAAAACTGTAAAAGCCGCTCGGCTACTCACCTCACTAAAGCTGACTTACAAACGCAGGTTTTTACTTCAGACCTGCAAGGTAAGTGTAGTCCAAACGTATCATTCAACGTTTACACTCATAGAAGATTTATCTTCATTTATAATGTTCATAGTCAAATATATTGTGTCCTAGGACGACACAAATTTGAGTTGACCAGCTTCACAAGCACAACATACTGCAAAGTGTGCGATAAATTGTTATGGTAAGAATTTTTGATAGCTAATTGCTTGATTGATTTATTTTATTTATTGAGTTATCGATTGATGGATTAATATGAATGCTGCTGTGCAGTGCAAATTGAAGGCAAACCTCCCTAGCCTGTCCTTGTTGGAGGATCTGGAATAGAGGCTAGACCTCCCTTGCAGTAGATTTAGTCTGTGACCAATGCTTGTTTAGTGCCCATTCTTTCTAACAGAGGGTGTGCCGAAGGGGTCGTGTGCCTAAACAAGATTAAATGAACAAATGACAAGTATAGATGCTCCAAGACATTTGTGCTGTTCGGTTATTAAAGTTAGGCCTGATTTGCAAGCAGCTTTGGAATTCACTCAAAGCTTTCCACACGCTGTCTGCCTTTTCCTCTACAGTTTGGCTGAATGAATCGAGTTTGGACCCTTGTCAAGTATACTATTTATAATGATAACAATAATCGTCACTGCAAACAGCGGAGCTACTAGGAACGATAGGGTAAATGCTTACTGGATACAACAAGTGTAAAGGAAACACAACAAATAACTTCTAAACATGTTGATAATGGCAAACCAAATGGCCTTCTTTGAACAGTGAGAGGAGCTGTGAGAGACTTTATCTGTTGCTACGTGTGAATGGTCAACCGGAAGGTCTTACCTTATAGGCTACACTCTATGCAAGAAAGTAGTGGAATAAATATACTAGAAACGCGTTTGATATTTTCTACAATGCAGAACTGAAGTCTGAAAAAGTTGGAAACGGAATGTAGTTCCTGGTCTGCTAGATGACTGTTCCAGCTTGAATGTTGTTTTTTTGCGGTTGATAACAATCAATAGAGCATTGTTATCTGAAACTAGTTCTCTTTTTCGTGAAAGGAAGTTGATTTTTTGTTTTCATCATATTCTTCTTCCATGAAATTTTCCACCAAAAATGGTGGTAGTGTTGCTTTCTTTTTCATAATAGATGGACATTATATAATGCAGTTAAAGTGTGAAGAAAATTTTATCGAATAAATTGAATAACGAGATGTCTTTTCGTTGTTATAGCGGATTGATCAGTCAAGGATATCGATGTGAAGGTAATCAAAAATTCATAAAGTTTGTATTTTTTTATTCATATTTTATTAATTTTTCTCTCCCCCTGCCCCCGACGTCATCTTTTCTGTAATCGTCTGTTAGGGATGTTTTACAGGTATTTATTTAATCTATATTAAGAAATTATAACGTTTTCTGATTTTATGTAGATTTTATGGTAATTTTAATGTTGTTTACCATGTATAAAACCTGGCTGTCCTTGTTTGTAAAGTAAACTGAGGAATATTTTAAATCGAAACGTCTTGCAAAATTACAGTTTTGTTTTCTTCTTCTGAAATTATAACGTATTAATTTTAGCTTGTAAAGCATTGTCAATTTTGATTATCTTAATGCCATATTGATACGTACCTACATGAATACATACAAATGGATAGAATATTTGAGATGAAAAACTGCAACTTAAATCGTAGCGTATCCCAGAATACTTGTTGGACTTTTTATAAATAAAGATAAGGTGAACGGACTCCATAGCGCTGTTTCTTAGATCTTAAGGTTACTGTAACCCTTCAGACAAAACAATTCTCGATTTTTCGTTTTCCACATAATCTGATGGTATAAGCATTTGAGTACCATTCAAACCAACTCACTTCCAGAAATAGCCACATTATTTGAAAATTTGAGCATTTTAAAAGAAGCAGTCCTGTTTCTTGAAAATTGCGGAAAAAGAAATTAGGGGATTAAAGTAACCTTGATTGACCTTCCAACTGCATCCATAACATCCCGTGCTGCTATTTGATGGCATAACTCTTTACAAGACCGCGCATAAGCTTTATTGCTTGACCTTTGCAGGTTTTTGTGTAAACTTTCATGCATAATCGTTTCTCCCGCCTTTTTTGCTTCATTTTGATAAAAGCCTGATTTCTCGAAACAGGATTCTGGGGTACTGGCGGGTACTAAAAAATATTTGTGTACCCAACGGGCCAACCAAATCGCTTGAAACTTGGCCAACAGGGTCACAAGGCATGTAACTACGAAACCATGTCAGCGATTTTCAATAGATCCACTGGTCTGATTTTTACAAAGGCTTGAAACTTAAAAAAGACATTTCAGACATTGACACAAAATTAAAATAGCGTCATTTCTAGACAGTACAATTCATCAAATTTTCGTGACACGGTTTTGCAGTTCAGGACCTTTAGTCATTGGTAAATAAATGGTTATGGTCCTACAGCGCTCGCTGGGGTACACAAAGATTTTTTCGCTAGAGTGGTCCATTTTGTCTAAGATCTGAAATAAATCATTTGTGCTTTTACTAATTCAATTGCATATATTTTTATGATATTCTGCATTTAATTCTGCATCGAATGATATATAATCTTGTTTGGTATATCTTGACGAACGGTCGTGACGAACAGAGTTTCTTAATCACTGCCGGAAGGGTTACAGTAACCTTAAATCAGTTTCAGACACCAGATTTTTGCAAATATGCTGAAAATTCATTGAATTACGAGCCTGTAAAGATCAACTTCGCGCGAAAGCTGAAATCAGAGAGCCTTTAATCTGTAGACGAGGAATAACCATCTTATCAAATTTTCAATTTTAGGCTGCCAGTTTAATGTTCATTACGATTGCATTGAGAAATGCCCAGAATGTCTCCAAAGAGTCAGAAAACAAAGACCAGGTACAATGCTTTGATATTTCTTTTTATAACAGGATGATTTTAGGCATCACGTTTGACTTTCATTCTGCATGGCTAGATATGTAGTGAGTTCGCAATGAAGATTTAATTCGTTATAGCCACATTGCGCTTCAGAACAGTGAGTCTGGTACTTTTGCCCATGCAATTTTTTGTACCATACAGGTGATAGACCCCGTAGCCACCCCAAAAGGAATCTAGATCGATTGATATTTTTAGGCATTTCCCAGCATTGTCGAAAGTGCACATAAATGAAGGGAGCTCCAATGCATTACGGAGAGGGTCCTCTTTGAGTCCCTGCCAACGGCTGCAGGGCAGTTGGTTTTTGAAACATGCCAGGTCGTGTCTACCGAAGAAACTTTGCAAACGCTCGATAGAGGATTTATTAATGCCCATTTTCAGTACTGTTGTTCTGTTTAGGGTTGCACCGGTTTGACTGAATTTGATCAGTTGCAAAAGCTTCAAAACGGTGCTGCTAGGATAATAACGAAGAGCAGCTTCGATGCCCGTAGCAAGCTTCTTATTGAAGGGCTGAGTTGGAATACCGTTGCCGAACTGGTTACTGGAGAATCTAAGACAGTGGTACTCAAGTCCCTGAGCGAAGTGGCCCCACGATACCTCTGTGACATCATCACCTGAAATTCGCAATGCTTATCAGAAAGCCTACGTAATGCAGGGACTGACTTGAGGTTATCAATGCAAAGCTCAGCAAATGACCGGAAATATTTCTCTCACAGAGGTGCAAACTCTGCAATAGCCTATCGGCCGAGCCTAAGTGCTATAGACTTACCCCAAGTCTACTTCATCATCTGTAGTAAGTCTGTCTCAAAGTTAAAAACGAAACATTTCGGTTTTTCCTTTCCTAGACTGACGAAGTAGACTTAGGGCAAGTCTAAGGTGTTATGAAATTGTTCTAATAGTGGCATGGAGATCTCCCTTGAAGTTGAACGGCGAGAAAGAATGTTAAGGTTTCACCATTATTTTTTCTATTCTTACAGGTGACCAGAGATATGAGAAAGACGACGATAACAGACAGTAAGTAGCGATTAGATATCTTATTCACGATTCGTAACTTTTACCTTCCTTCTAGGATGTGATAGATTAGCAATGCCCATGTTTTTATAGCCAACCTTTTGGCTGCCAGCCGCCACTCAGGTTTACAACTTTGCGGAAAAAGGCTCTTGGGCCTAGCAAATAGAAAAAGCCTTAACACTTTGGCAACGCCATTTCACGTGTTTTGCACTGACTTTGGGCTGAATGATTCGAATTTTTTATCTTGTCTTTCTTGGTAATGGCTATGGCCATTTATATGCGTTGTATATGGATGTTTACACCTTGGATGTTTACAGCGATCGTTTGTTTTAATATTTGAAGCATTATTTTGGGATATTCCTGAGACAACTGTATTTTAAGTCTTGCGAGTGACTTATTGCCCTAGGGGTGTACTGTGGTAAATTTTCGGCATTCATCTGTTGATTTCAGATGCTGACTTCATAATTTTGGGTATGTAGTCTAGGACATTTTTTGGATCAATTTTTGATCCCAAAATTGATCTGTAGAAAGAAGGCTGTTAACTCTTGTAAAATAACAACAACCACAGTAACCTAGTAAATAAAGGGAAGCTGCTGAATCCGTGAAGAGAAAACGAATTTTTCTTAAAACCTGAAAGAAAGGAAATGATTTAGTAACTCATCAGTAATTGCAATAATGAAGAAAGTTAAATAACCAAAATCAACAGACGTTCTTTCAAGAGACTGTTCACATGATTTGAAATGCTTGTAAACAAACCTTAGCTAGTTTTGTCTATTTTCTTTGAAATTTGACGATTGTCAACTTTCTTAGCACGTATTTTTCTTTCAGAATTCCACATAATGTACCACAACGGCCTCCGACAGCTGCTAAAGAACAAATACGACATTGCTCTTGGTTTGCTGGAGTTATGAACAGACACACGGCATCTGAAAAATTGCAAGATCAACCAAATGGAACATTTTTGGTCAGAGAGAGTGATAATGCAAGGGGCAGCTTTGTTCTCAGTGTCATGTAAGTATACACTATCACTTTTTACGAATTTGCTTTTAAAAGATCAACCAAATGGAACGTTTTTGGTCAGAGAGAGTGATAATGCAAGAGGCAGCCAGTGTCATGTAAGTATACACTATCACTTTTTTACGAATTAGCTTTTAAAGGGCAAACAGGTCTGGCTTTGGTATGATTAATGCTAGTAAACAAACTCAGCAACTGCTGCAGCTAAGTTTGAACTTTTCTTCCTCATTTCGACATTCGTAACAATTCTGCGAAATTAGGCCAAACATCAGTACGATTTCGTCGCCATGTTTTAATTAAAACATGATAAAGAGACTAGCTGTGATTAAGAGGCAAGAAAACAATATGGCGGTCTTTTCTTCGATGCTTTATGACGTCACTATCCTCTGGGCGCTTATTTGAATACGCAATTTCACAGAGAAGGGACGAAGAATAGTTTATAAAAGTACAATGCATTATTCATAGCAGTAGAGTCTTATATTTCGTCATCAATTAGACCAACCAAGGGCTTTTCCTTTAAGAAACCGTTGGCTCAATGTTTCGAAAGTTAAGAAACTGATCTAGATGGACGGAGATTGCTAAGAAACTTCCGTAATTTGTTGCTTGATTTCCCCAAGTCGCTCAAACTTGTGTGGTAGCATGGAAGAGTCTGTAGCCGCTATGGTTTATGATTTTAGCAATTTGATGACGTCACGGCTTCCAAATTAGCGGGAATTTTACAAACGATGTTTTGAAATTGTTTTGATTATTTTCAAAATCACTGCAGTTTTTCTATTTCAACTGAGTTAAGGTTGTTGCTTCATTGATAGTCAACTGGTGATCTTTTCTTCTTGCAAATTTTTCAGATATCAAGGTGAAGACAAGCACATCAAAATTGTTTATAATGATCAAAATTTGTACTCATTAACAGAAACAGTTCAGTTCAAAACAATACCGGTAAGTAATGTTCAATATCTTCACTAAAATGCGTCGATCACAATCGGGTAAATTTGTATGTATCAGGTAAAAGTGTATTTCAACATGCCCCCATTTAAGAATTATGTCTTTTACAGTAGTGTTGTCATGACATCCAACAAGCAATGCCTTCGGAACCAGGATTGGTTTCTTCACTAACTCAATATTTATGATGAGATGATGCAAACTACATTACAGTCTGATAAACTATTAATGGTCTCTCTTAGTCAAATGAGGACAAAATCGATACTATTTATTCTGCCATTTTCAATTAGGGCTTTCATCAGCATAGGTGTCAAGTCTTTAAAAATGCTTGTGTGAATGGCTTCTTTTATCGACAGTTAGGGACGGTGAGAGGCTAGTGTCATCTGTCCTGTAATTGAATCGCTTCAAAGAAACTTCATCTCCTTTGCTACAATTCTATCATTGGTATTTTCAGAAATCTTTGATATTTTTCGAAATGAAAGAATAGTTTACACTTTAGCTCATCCGGTGACGTGGTGGGATCAAATTTCTAAGCCGTAAACCAGAAGAGGGAAAGAGTTCTGATTGATACCACATTGTAGACATCACATTGTAGACATCAATAAACTATGATTTTCTTGAAAACTGTTTCATTTTTCGTCAAAAAGTTTAAAGATTAAGTTCATTTTTTCGAAAGTTTTCTTGAATCTTTGAAAGACAAGATACACTGATTTTACACAATATTGAAGATTTCAAAAAGTCCGACGATAGAATTTTAGCAAATTAGCTTGAGTTTCTTTACAAGTCATTCAATTCAATGAAATAGGTTAAGGAATTAAACACCAGCCTTTGGAAAATCTGGAACCTGTGCTCAACAAATACAATAAGGAAAAGCCAAACATAGCATTGTTTCTTTGGGTATAGGCTTTTCAAGGCATTTGTGCAACTTCGATTTTATCAGATACTTGTAAGTTGTTAACTTTGTTAACTAATGCTCGAAACATCGCTTCTTTCAGATCGCATCAACTTGCTTCTATTTTACATTATTTAATGGTTTAACCTTGAACTAACGCTACTAACCATAACACATTAGATATTTTAAAATGTTGTGTTAGATAAACTTTGATACATGCATGTGTAAGCAGAATAAACATTTTACATTTTAGGAATTGATAGAATATTATAAAAGGAACACTCTTGGTGTCAATTTCCCTTCATTACCAACAATATTAACTGGATCTATCCCAGGCCGAGGTGAGAATTTATTCCTATTTCAGATCTGGTGACAGGAGTGGGCTGTCATCTGTTTTAATCTGAATTATATTGCAGGAATTGGTAGTCTACTATAAAAGGCACGTCCTCTGCAATGAAGTACCTACAAGACTAAGAGGTAATGTCAGTCACTTCCCTGGCCTCCACAAGCCCTCATAACTTACGCCCATCTCATTGAATTGATGTTGTGGGTGCTCCAGTTAAGGCCTTATTTCCTTAGGGCTGTAAAACTGGACAAAAACTCAGTCGGCAATAAATTTTCGCCTTTGTGTCCTGATCAGAATTTGGCTTGGATGAAGGCGTTTATTGCAATTATGGCTTGAAGAAACATACATGAATGTAAGTACTGATAGCTAGTTTTAAGGTACAACAGTTCTGGAAAACTGCTTTCTGTGGCAATTAAGGTTCTGTGGTTTTTAGGAAAAAATAGTACGGTTAATAATGTTTTTTGGCCAGAAGACACCGCTGCCAACATTTTTATAAGCGTAGAGAATATTTGAATACAACGCGAATATTTGAACTCTTTCTTTCAGCCATTACCTGATGTTGACATTGTTGGAAAACAATAATATTGTTGTTTTTAAAACAACAAAGTATTTTGCCCTTCCTGTGCCATAAATTGGCAACCAGTTGTCAGATTGACTCGAACAATGTCTCAAACTGTTGACCAATGCAACTGTTTAAACAATGAGACAGGTAAAGCTACAGCTCCTCCACATTGGCCATGCAAACGGGGTACAATTGTTTGGTACACACTGTATGCCATAACCAACCCTGTTGTCATTCATATTTCTCATATGATGTGTTGCTTCTGTAGATGTGGTAATTGCGAGGTATGGATATAACGCGAGAAATCAGCAAGAATTGTCGCTCAGGGTAAGACGAAGCTTTATTTATTTCTTTATAAGAATTTCATTTTTATGTCTTGTTTCGGGGAGCTTTTCTCGTCATTTTGAGGGGCATATACTTGTAAGTAAGGTATCAACTGGGTGATTGTCTGTGTACTGTAGAACCTCTTTAGCCCCCCCCCCCCTCTTTAGTGAGCCTATCCATCCTTAACCAGCGTTTTAGATAGGCTATAGTATCCAAAACTGCCTTTGTTTGTGTATTTGACTCGCAAAATCGTATTTTATTCTGCAAAATATGAGGCAAAGGACCCAGGGAGGTATCATCAATAGCCTTTTCGTTTAATGTTATTTATAGGTTCCCCTCTGTAATCAGTCCCCTACTCTTGTAAGTCCCTTTAGAGTCTCAGAGATGGAGTAAGCCTCCGGTGGCCCAACTTTTGCGATAACCATGAAGTTCCTAAAACAGTCATGCGGTATTTAAATGTCTGAAAAGACGTTGAAATCTCAGGGGTGATTGTTTGTTTCTAGCGAGATGCAAGAGTAGCCGTTCTCAAGCGAGAAGGGGATTGGTGGTTTGGAGAGCTTGATGGAAATGTGAGTTTTATTCATTTTATTTTTAATTTTAAATCTGCTCCTTATTGAATTTGTTGGATGTGTTGCTTTATCATGTAGATGAAGTCAATTGACATTCAGGTGTCCTATCCCAAATAGTTTCATCAAAGAAGATTCGCGTAGCCTCCATCCTTCAATAGGTTTGAATTTTTGCACATTTTCTTTTGCCCGAGTCAATATGTGGCGTATGCACTGCTTTCTAAACTGGTGGAAGACCCTGAATGTTGTGTTCAAAGCTTTGCCAGTTAAAGTAACTAGAAATCGGAGTATTGGCAGGAAAACGGAGCTTGATTAGAAAACGAAGAGCAAGAATTGCGACGATAATCATGTTCATTTTTATTATTTCATTCCAAATCCAAGTAAATTACGACAAATCCATGTGACAAATCCGTGTGACAAATCCGATAAATTAATTAAAGACTAGGCCATATTTATAATTATTTACGTTTCGAAAAGTAACTAGCTTTCTGAATTCAAATCTTTTTGTGAAATGCTTTGCATCACCGTTCAGTTGAGATGCTAAGATATTTTGTCAGATGACCCATGATCATTCTGGGCTACTGATTACCATCCGAAAGCCAGATTAAAGAAAAGTCCTTGTCCCAGATTTCTCATTTAGAGTTAAATAATCACCATCGTTTTCAAGCCAAAATTTTGTGACAACTTAACGTGTAGATGGATTTGAAGTCATTGGTAGAAATCTATTGTTTGCAAAATGATTGACCTTTGTTCTCTTTAAATTTCATGCTCCTAAAGAAAGTTTGAATTTGACTCCTTCCACACCTTCCAAAACATGGACTGGAAAGTGGGAGTTATTTGGAGACGTGAATGAATTACCGTACTTTTAAGACTGGTTTGAGAGGGTAGTCATAAATGAACTGACCAAGGAACATCTCAAAGGGTAGCTAACCTTTAACTAAATACATAAATAACATATAGATCATGAATAATGAAAATAAATGAATTTAACTAAATACTGGTTACTTTTTTTGTTTATAGCATTTGCTGTCGTGAAGTTATATGCGATCCAGTTCATGCAGTTTTTTTTCTTTTGGTCACCCAGCAGTGATTATTTGATTTTCTTTTTCAGTTTGGTTTCTTCCCAAAGAACTACGTCGAAGAGGTATCCACTGCATCCTAACCACTTCAACAAAATTCTTGTCCACGAACATATTTTAGTACTGTACAGTTGATAGATCAAGACGTTTTGGATTTCACCGTGAAACAGTATTTTCCGATAAACAAAAATAGAATTGCTGTACGGTAGAGTGAAATATTAATTCCACAATTGTCATGTACAGTCTGACTTGAGTAGCCATTTTTAGTTTTGCATGTAAGTTTGATAGAAACGCTTGTAAGTTCTGTGTGAAAGCTACAGAAGCCCTGTAGGTAATGAAAGCCAAAGCTATAGATCTTCTTCAGACACAATAAAACAAAACGGTCCCATGATCACGACCAGGAGAAGGTTTCAAAAATGATTGGAATGTTGAGACAAAATTTCCAGTTTTGCTATCCACGCACCATTTTTATTTTGTATAAATTGAGGTAGGTTGTAAGATATTTAAGTCAAATAACGGAGATATAAGGTGACTTAAATCAGGGGTCTGGACAATCTAAATATAGTCTATTGTATTCCATTATATTCAATGATCCCGAGAGATTATCAAAACGATTGGACAAATGATGGCAGGCGCCCATCTTTTGTTTTTTTTGTTTTAATTAGAAGCTATATGTCTGTCATTTGTCTTTAAAGGGAATCGACATAGTTAAAAGCAGGCCCGGGCCAAGTTAAAAATACAATCTATTGAATTTGATAATGTCAACACGTGTGGCTTCATTGTGGAGCCAAGGAAACAATGAATGCATAGGCGTTTTCTATAGCCCATTAATAGCGACTACGAGATATAGCTATGTCTATTCCCTGTAAAGCTTTGGCTGGATGGGCTTTAGAAGGGTTTGCGACATTCTGGACATTTATGTTCATTCAAATTATGCTATATTCTCCATGTACCCTTGTTACATTCCAGTCCTTCCGTAGAAACTGCTTGCTTTGAAACATTCGCCTTGTTGGTCTTTTGGTTGAAGGACTGCAGTGACGATTCGAGCCAAAAAGAAGACGATCAGAGTACATCGTAAAGCAATTTATGTGTTCAAAAATTTGTGCTATCTGCACTGGAATGCAAAGCTGATGCCTTTGAAATTTCCTCTGAATTTCCATTGTGTCTGCTGAACGAAGCGACCGTAGAGTTCTATACATTGCTCAAAACTGTAGAGGCGTATGCAATTTCACCTGCAGGTATCAAACATTTCTAGACAGGCTCGATGCTATTTCATTTCATCCTAGATTGTTGCTGTACTTAATTTCAACATCATAAGTATTAATTTTAACTTAGCAGTTTAGTTAAGATGTAGAGTAAACAAGGATAATCGCTCTTGACATTCGAAAAATATTTTGATCTAATTTTCTCGTACGCTATATCAATGTATATTTTCTATGTAAACGTTTCTTTGTCGTTCCAAAGCGTACGTTTTAGATATCAGACAAAATCTGCTGAGGTTTGTTTTGCCTATTTCAAATCGTGTCGTCTCGTATATAAGAAAAACAAGTTTAAGAAACACAGGACCTCATTTTCACCCATTTTATAAGAAACTGGTACAGGCTGGAAAAAAGTTTGTTTCTCATGTAATTAATTTGTCTGTAAGCTAAGCAAGAAGCGCTTTACAGGAATAATCATAACATTTCCTGCAAGTGAAAATTTACAAATACAAATCAGAATAACATGTTTCGTATCGCAATCATAGAGCTTCGATTACCTGATCAATAGTTCATGATTTTTCTCATAAGAAACATTACGCTGAGTTGAAGTTTATCTCATTTGGAAAGAAACGCGTCAAATATGAATTTGCAACATAAGGTTTTAGTATGATACTACTTTTTGCAGCCATGGGCACGAAATATGAAGAATTCAAAAGATATATTTTATGAAGAGATTGATCACTTAACTTGATGTGGGTGTAAACGAACCTTAGCCAATTTTGTCTATCCAATTCTCAAGACACCAATGTAGATAGACTCGTTTCTTCGCATCTGTAGCAATTAGTGAAGACCAGAAGCAGTGTCATACTTTATCACGTCTGAATGGTCACCAGCATTCTTTTTCAGAACTTGAGCCAAAGTATCCCCCAAAAGACAGGAATTTCTACTTTGAAAATTTGTCAGTATTCCTTTGACAATCAGTTCAACCGTCCTTACTTGAATAAAAAGAAACTCTTTATTGATACTGTTCCTGCATGCTGCTCTCTTGGGCATTAGGACATTAAAGTGTGTAATAAAGAATGTTCGTGCATTTGTTCATAGTTTATGATTAGCTTTTGGCCTTCAAAAGCAATTTGCGAAATCATTTCTGTGAGAAGTTGGTTGAAATCAGTCAAGAATGCAAATTGAACAGGCAGGGTTCAGAAAGTGACTAAACAAGAACTGTAAACAGCTTCTTAAACCTAAGTTTCATCATTACTCAGTATGTTTCCTGTGCTTGTTTCTTTGTTGCCAGAGAGAATTTCGTATGTGAAGCTTATCCTGCGTTGACAGCCGCGCCAGCCTTTCTTGGGCCTTGCTCGGTCATCTTCGAAATGCATTTGCCTGCTTCATGGACAGTTTCTGAGAGGGTTTCTGTGGCCAAATGGTTAACAAATTGGTAAGCACCATGGCGAGGGTACATTGTTTTAAACCTAAAGCATTACCAAGAATCAACTAAAATCCGAACAATCGTAAGAGATATGAATGTTTTGTTTGGTCCTCTGTGAAGTACAAAGATTTATCTTCAAAATAACGCTTTCATTTTGAAAAAATATGAAGTCTTTGAGATCTTGCCTTTCGAAAAACTGCAAATCACCGTTTTTGCAAACATTTGGATACGGAGCCCCTAAATCCAGTAAGAATGGGCTGTCATGAGTTAAAATCTTCAATAAAGATAATGGCAATGAAGTCAAGCAAGTTTCAGACAGGAAACCCCCTGAGCATTTGCCATTTCATATCCTTTATGACTGGGACACGTGTTTCCTCCAGGAGTTACATAGAACTGATCGGCTAAGGTTTTACCCATTTCAAGTCATGTGGCCAAAATCTTGGGAAGCTTTAGTATACTGCATCTTTTTGCATTCATCACGCAACTTTGCATCGCATGGCAGGAAATATGTAAGGGAAATCAAAAGATGTTTTGTCAAGAGATTGATCACATGACTTGAAATGGTTGTAAACAAACCTTAGCCGATTTTGTCTATTCATGAGCCATAGGATACGAATACACGAACTGAGTAAATTGGGCCTAAGCTGGGGTGGTACTCTCGCAGTGATTTGGCCGACGTTGTTAATTCAGTTTGCAATTAATATGTAATGATGTAATGAATACTCACTTTAGTTCTTCTCTGTCGTATCCTAACCTTGCTATTCCTGCGAAATACAGCCAGTAACGGAGCTCGATTCCCCTTCCACGACAAACATGGTGCCTTTCCTGTCGACAGTTTGCAAAATGTGTTTTCGCGCCTCTGCACTACGCTCCTCCGCACGCACCTTTTCAAAAATACGTGCCAACCAGTTTGAAAAGGTGCGTGCGGAGGAGCGTAGTGCGGAGGCGCGAAAACACATTTTGCAAACTGTCGACAGGAAAGGCACCATGTTTGTCGTGGAAGGGGAATCGAGCTCCGTTACTGGCTGTATTTCGCAGGAATAGCAAGGTTAGGCATGATACGACAGAGAAGAACTAAAGTGAGTATTCATTACATATTAATTGCAAACTGAATAACTACGTCGGCCAAATCACTGCGAGAGTACCACCCCAGCTTAGGCCCAATCTACTAAGTTCGTGTATTCGTATCCTATGGCTCATGGTCTATTGGAAGAGATGTGGCACCATAATATGAACTCAATTAGCTCGGCACCTATCATTTGGATATGATTTCTTTAAGATAATAGAAAGATTTGTTACTGTAAAATGGAGCTTATTAATTAGTAGATAAGAGTCATGCATCAAATTTAGAAGCGGTATTCTTGATAAAGCAGTATTTGATTTTCTGTTGTAGATCATGACTTTTCTTTACTTGAAGAGTAAGAAATTGCTTGCAACTTTCTATTATATTTGATTGTTATTTCTTTCTGCCTGCAAAATTGCTTTCCGAAATTGATTGAACCATGCCAACAAGGTTGAATTTTTGCAAGACGAAGAGTATAGTTCTTTTCAAATCAACGCGATTTGACAGCCTCAAGAAGAGAGCTCACACTTTCTACGCAGAAGATCATAGTCCTTTGGCCCCGTCCACATGTATCGGGAAATATTTGAAAGCGCATCTTGTTTTTGTCCGTATCAAAAAGATCCGCGTCCACACGAGGAGCGTTTTCGAAAATATCCCCGTCCACACGAAAATGCTGTACATTAAAAATTCGATATTCGATAATAAAAAATCGATATTCGACATTCGAACTCCGATGAATGAAAACAGACAAGCAAAATGCCCTCACGTGATCCCCAAAGAACCAAGTGCATGCTGTGATAAACTGTAGATCGACAATGTCATGTCAGCGTCTTCGAAAAACTCTGTTTTCACCCGTCACACGACAACATGAAAACGGCGTTTTCAACAAGATACACTCTGGAGAGCGTTTCCGAAAGCTTCGTTTTAGGTGACTGAAAACTCCGCCCTCCTATGGACGCGAACCCAACGCGGATAAAATAGATGCATTTTAAAAAAGATCCGGGTACGTGTTGACAGGGCCTTTGCCTTCGCTGTTTATTTTGAAGGAGTGCACTCAAAGGTGTGAAATTCATTATTCTGAAAAGCAAATCGCTTTGTCTTCACGGGATCTTGAACCTTTTGGTTTCCAAAATAAGCCCTTGTTCAAATTACCTACTTTGTTGCAAAAAGAAAGCCGTACAAAACTGTTCCATGCGCTGCTAAGAGCAATGCAACGCTTTTGAGATTTAGCGCCGTATCATATCGAGGTGATGAAAGTGCAGGATACTTTGAAATCCGAAAAATCTTCAAAAAACTGAAGGAACTCCCAGATATCTCCATAACAAATAATACGAATTCACAAAGAATTTTGACAATTCATTTAAAATACTTACTCTTGAATCATGAAATTCAAAAGACCGTCAAAACCTTGCAAAATCTTGATAATCTTAAAAATTCTCAACAAGTTTTGAAAATCATAAAAATCAAAGAGGCTCTGAAATTGGCAAACAAAATCTTGAAAGATCCGACAGAAATTGAAAAAAGAAATACTCGCACATACTCTGTTTTTTTGAGATCGGTATTGCCAATTTCAATAATTTCAATGCTCTCTCAAAGAAAATCGAGCTCAAGACCAATTTACCTGGGCCATGTTTCTTACAGTCAAAGCAGAAGAAGTGTACCACCTAATTTTTCACTATTCAAAACTAGAGCCATATCTTCGTCGAATTTTTTCTTTGCATGGCAAAATCCTTCCATAGTTACCTTATACTGCATTCACACTGACACAATTAAACCAGCTTTATTTACACCAGTTTAAATTTCAACCAATCAAATGACTGGATTTGTTGGCTTGACCAATCAGAAGGCCTTACTCGAAAAACTGGTTTAATTCAAGCTGATTTAACTTGCAGTGTGAATGGGGCACCATATTCATTGTGGTTTCAAAGGGAAAGAACTCCTGTTATAATCCATTGTTCCGCTCATAAGAAGCATATTCGAAGTAAGATGGAGGCAAACAAGAAAACGTTTCTGAACAATCATCCAATCATGAAAGTCTATTTTCAAATAATCTTCGAATTCACATGGTACGCTTCTTCCGCTTTCACCGTAAACATAACCAACCACAAAACATGAGATAAAGACTGGCTGAATTTTGGTATTTATTATATATCAATGACAAGACGGAACACAAGATTTACACAGATCTAAAATCAAAAAGAATACATTATTACCTACCTCACAAAAAAATAATTCACTCACTCTGAAGAGTTTGGCTCTTATCATAAATTTACAACGAAGCAGTTATTTGGTTTTTGGAATCTATTACTTCCCTTTAGTCTTTCTTGGCCTTATTTTGTGTTTCTTCGTCTTCATGTCGACGATTTGTTGTGAATTTTTCTTGATTGCGTTTCTGGACATGAAGTCTTCATCTTCTCCGCTATCATCATCATCTGAAAATGATTTAATAAATACCAGATGAGTCAAAAGCTTTGGCATGAATTGACAGCCAATTTAAAGAGTGTTTCAGAAAAAAACACAACCCACCTTCATTCGAGATTCTGCAGGAAATAATAAGATATGGATCAATTTGAGTCATACCATCTGAAAGCAAAATTCATCTCCTTTCCAATGATATCGAAGTTGGGTGGATTAATTGAATTTTTCATTGCTTAATTGATATTTTCGTAAGTATGGCCTATTTTAGATGCTGGAAAGTGGTAGGGTATTTACATAGACGATAATCTTCCTTTGTGAGAGCATGTTTATCATTATTTACAAATGGATCTCATGAGGATGAAATTGTCTTATTCCCTCCTCAAGGCATAAATAACCTCAAGTGCTTCTGGGCTATACTTATGACAATGAGTCCCTTGTATCCCTGCGGTAAACCTTGCTCAAGAGGGACTCATAATGAAACAGTGACAAACTTGACCCTATTTTCTTCAATCATCAATGGAATTATGATAGAATCATGGCTTCGAATCTCAATCCCGTGGGAGTGTTTTGAATTCTTCAATCGGATCGAAAATTCGATCACATTTACACCGTAACAACAGTAATTCACAAATCTGCTGAAATTCTTCAGGATTATGAGGAAAGTCACATGACGCCATCTTTAACGCGATTCTGAATTACGAATCAATTATAACAATCGTTGCTCACCTTGTAGCAGTAAGGTAAACACATATCAAAGTCCCCTTTACTAAGGTACTCAGAGAAACTAAATGAGCATTTCTGTACTATGGTACTACCAAAAACTAAATGAACACTTCTGTCGCTACAGCACTCCTAAAAAACTAGATAAAAATACATTCCACTAAAAAATATTCCCAAAAACCAGATGAAAATTCCTTTTACGTAAATAATCCCAAAACACTATATGAAACTCCTTTCACAAAATTACTTCCATAGCAAGTCGCAAATCCTTCTATTAAAACAAGAATATAAAACTCCTGACACTAAACCACACGCAAAGACTCAATAAAAATCTAGTTCGCTAAATTACTGCCAAAGACTAGATAAAACTTCTTCAACTCACTTGATGGATTACCAAATCGATCTGTTGCTGCTCCTACATTAAAAATACAAAATCTGGTGGCTAAAATGAATGTGAAAAAGTATTCAGGGACAAACAATGATGGGCCGCTCTCTGTTGGAACGAAGTAAATTCTGAAACAGATTTAATAAACCAAATGCCGCTTGAACAATCCGTCTCCAAATTTTTGTCGAAATGGTGATTTCGCAGTTTTCTGTATGACCATATCACGCAGCTTTTCGATTTTTCAAAATGAAGCATTATTTTGAATAAAAATCTTCGTATCTCACACCGGAAAAAACCAAACAGTCATGTCTGTAAAAATTGCTTTGCTAAAAGTGGATTTTCAATGGTTACTTTTCGGTGTCTTGGGTGCAGCCACCAAACAAACTGCAGAAAATGGGCACCTGCCAAAAACAGTGGTGTTTACAGAAGTTTTGAAATTTTGCGACGGCACTTCTTAAGGTTGGTGAATTATACCGGGTGAGTCAAAACATTCTATGCATTTAGCGGGCTTTGGAATGAAAATAATCCCATCAATGTTCCTAAATGTTCAATTTATCAGTCAAAGGCTTACTTAGATTAGAAAATATTTTTTGGCAAAATCACACATTTTTAAGACTCAACAGTTAGAAAAATGCCTGTAAGAGATTTGTATGGGAATTGACAATTCCACATTCCATTCTGGTCCATAATTTATGCGGCATTGAAATTTAGATTGCCAGCTTGAGAAATTGAATTCGAATTTCAATAGAAAGTACATCATGGGCCAGAATCGAATGTGGAATTTTTGTTCCTAAACATGTTCTTTACAGTTATTTTCCCCATTGCTAGGTCTATAAGATGAGGGATGTTACAAAACAAAATTTTCTCATCTAAGTCGGCCTTTGACTAATAGATGAACATTTCAGTTTTGAATATCGGTTACATACGTTTTATTTTACAGCCCGCCAAACGCGCAAACTTTTTTTGACTGGCCTGGTACTGCTAAACTGACTAGAACTACTGTCATGAAAGACTCTCAGAAATAACTGAAATTAGATACTAAATGATTTGCAGCTATTTATCGTTTAATGAAATAACTGAGAAAATAACTCTAAAACTGAGTTATCTTCAGAATGTAAACAGTTTGAGAGATGTCAAAACGTTTCGACAGTAAAATTCCGGAAACTTTCATTTGCTAAATACCCCTACGGACTAAATACGAAAAGTTTAGTTCTCAGTGTATTCTGCTTAAAAAAAGACAAGTACTACAAGGCGAATCAAAACAAAGTTTACACGTTTGGTGGGGTATGGAACAAGAAGTATGAGATCGATATTCAAAACTAAGATGTGGATTGATCAGACAAGGGCTAACTTTGATGTGAAAAATTTTGTGTGGTAAAATCACACATCTTTAAGACCCAACTATTAGGAGAATACTTGTCAGGGGTTTGTATGGGAATCCAAAATTCCACGTTCCATTCTGGTCTTTGATTTATGAAGGAATGGAGTTTGAATTGTCCGTTTCAGAAACAGAACTTTAATTTCGATGCCACGTAAATCATAGACTAGAATGGAATGTGGAATCGTCGTTCCCAAAACTTACCGTTTACCAGCATTTTCGTAATTTCTGGATGTAAATGATGAGTGATTTTACCAAGCAAAATCTTCTAATCTAAGTTAGCCCTTGACTAATGAATTAACATTTATTTTTGAATGTTGGCCTCATACTTTTAATTCCACAGCCCGCCAAACGCGTGAAGTTTTTTTTTTGACTCACCCCGTATTGTAAGCCATTGTTCCTAATGTCTGTTTCAAATTATATGTCAGGTGAGGTTTGTAAAAATGCTAAATCACTGATGGAAAACTCTTCAATTGTTGCTATTTGCGAACATTTTCATGTAATATATGATTTGAGACAGACGACAGGATGTCCTAAAAAATTGTGCCTAGAAGACCTGTAAAAGAGTAATCCACAGAAATCAATAATTAAAACGTTGTTTGGTAGCTACATGGCTTGGCTACCTCGATACTATTTTCTGCTATTCTCATCGAAATCGTAAATTGGCGAAAACAAGGACTTAGTGAAAGCTGGCAGACCTGAAGCCAATCAACAGTCATAAAGAACCTGGCATAGATTTCGTCGTTATGATGAATTTCGACAGGCTTTCGCACTACGTGATTCCTTAAACCCTTATTTTCGTCGAACTGTGATCTCAATGGAAACAGTAAACATAGTGTGGCAACGTAGTCTAACTATTTAGCTATCAAAGAACGTTTGCTTCTCTCCTGTTGGTCGATTACTTTATTTATTCTATCCAACAGATTTTCTAGGTTCTTTTTTCATTGGGTCATCCGCTACAACCAAGAGACGGTCCTTTATCTGTTTTACTACTTAAGAAAATAAAACCAGGTAGGGCTTTCTATCTCGAATGAAAACGCTTTCTATCTCGAATGAAAACGCTTTCTATCTCGAATGAAAACTAATTCTTTAAAGATTTGGAAATGAAAGTACAAATGCTTACCCTCATATACAATGTTTTTCTCTGCGGCAGCAGGTAATTTCACACGAGTGTTGAACTGTGGCAGTTTATTCTCCAAGTTTGAGCGGAACTGCAACGTAAACGATATGCAGTCATTAACCTTAAAATAGCGACTATCTTTAACCTCAAAGAAACCCCTAATAATTGGTGCATTACCATTTCGAACAGATTTATCCTTCTCGTGTGCACGAGAATCGTACGGGCATTGAAAAACGCGTATGAAGCACATCACATGAACTTTCTTAAAGTATCGAAGCAGTTTCATAGCACTGTCCAAATTCGCTCTTGCACTTCAGCTAAGGATCATCGGTAAATATGTACCAAGGTGGAGATTAGGTGCTCGTCTTTTTAGAACGTGTTGAAGATAGCACACCTCTATGTAGATTGTGAAAATACACTGTCAGTAAAAATTAACAGTTCGCATTGTTTGCATGGCATCTAGCTACGCCTAAGACCCAACATTCACGCTTGAATGCGAAATACTCTTGCATGCGAAATCAAAATTGATATACTGAAGAGGGATGTTTTTTGCCTACATAAGAGGCCATTTTTGTCTGCAACAAAATAAATACAAAGATGGTGTCATGGTCTTCTCATTGCTACCCTCAAAACAAGTTCATGCGGTGAGCCATTGTACTGATTTTCAACACTTCACTAGGGTGTAACAAATTGACTAGTACTCACATCGAGATCTTCCATTTCTTTCATAACATCTTGAATATCCTTGCCGCCGAGGTCTTCCATAAGTTTCAGCAATTTCTGTTCAGTTGTTCCAAGCAGATCCAAAACATATTCGTCTGAACCAGGAGTCAACTGTGCTTGTGGCACGTGTCCTTTGGGTGCTTTCAAATATTGTAATTTGTCTGCCAAATGTTCGATACCAGCTTTTACATCAACTAAAATATGACTGCTGCGTTCTTGTCGTTGTTTGCTCTCTTCACACCTGGAAGAAGAATCATGTGCAATTAGAGAATACAAGAAGCTGACCTCTTTCAAAGAGAAGATTTATAAATGAGCAACGTCTAATTAAGTCACTGCCTAAATTCCCAAATCACTGGCAAATAATTTCCTTGTACATTCATATTATCGACTGACTATCGTTTTCTGTAGTTTCGAGAATGCGAACTTTTAAGACACTAACTTCAAGGAACAAAAGACAACAAAATCTCTAAAAAATCCTACAATCTAATTCTGGATTTTCTCTAAAGAATAACTCAAAACTCATCCAAATCGGTTCAGTGCACGGTTTATTGTGGCCTATCCAAAGTGTAAAGTTTGCTTGCACACCTAGTACAAATGAAAAATGCGGCATTAAGGTGCGGAAAGGTAAAGTTAACTTGACAAAAGGAAACGAACCGTTTCTCCTCCTCTGAAAGTTTAGCTTGGAAATCTTCAAGCATTCGTTGACCACTACAACAAGAAATTGTTCAACATATCAGCAAAATTTCCATAAAAATTCTCTAAAACCTTTCTTCCTAGTATCTAGCATTACAGCATCTTCAATTCTAGATAATTTAAGTCACTTTTCAATGCAAATCGAAAGTAGACATCACGCATAACATCTATTGGGACGACTGCACTTTAGCAGACTACCTTTATGTCATGTCTCCCAGGAACTAACCCTAACCAACCCTACTAATCCTAACTTAACCCCAACTTACCCTAACTGATCCTAAGTGACCCTATCTAACCCAAAGCTAACCCGAACTAACCCTAACTTACCCTAAAGCTCAATTTCCAAAACCTAACTCTGACCGTAACCCTTACACCATGACACGTAGTGTGCAGATTTTGAAAGCCGGTCCGCTAAAGTACAGACTGGCCCATCTATTCAAGTAAGTTCAAAAATCGTGAGATAAATCAGTTACTAAATGAAGCGAGACCGAAGATAACCTTTAAACAAATCAAGAAAATGAATACCTGGACATTTTCGCTTCCCCAGAATATTTCATTTCTTCGAATTCAGCTTGAAGTTTTTCCTGGGAAACAGAAACAAATATATTCATGATTTGATATATTTCGTGCTGTAAAGTCACACAAAGTGGTTTCAGAAGCCGTGGTTAAATCTTCTAGCACTCTTTTCTTTGACAGAATTCAAATGCTTTTGTTTCAAACCAGACCTTTAAGATATTCTAAACGAGATTCTGGATCGAACAATATTTTACATACCGTGAAAAATTTTCCAATGTGCACAATAGTGATAGAAACCACAACACTAATTAATCAAATCTCTTTTCTAAGAATGCATAGAAGTGTCGACTGATCCAGATCTGTTTGGAACAGCGGACAGGTATATTATCTGTATTCAAGAAATCTCAAAGAAATTCTCAGATGAATACAGACACCACCTCGTAACATCTACAAAATTCGAGTAAATACCAAATAAGGAAGCTTCAAACTTTGTATCTCATTACATACCTTTTCTTCTTTGAGTCTAGCCAGCATTTTCTCATTATTGACTTTCAATTGTTCCAAATGTTTATGAGTATCCCCTTGAGAAAGGAATCGTTGAACAACTTCTTGGATATCTGATACCCCTGTAGCATCTTTGATTTTAGCCATCGCTTCTTCATATGTGCTGATTTTCTTTTCTTGCTCCTCACCAGAAAGTTGAGATTTTTGGTCTGTGAACAGAAGATATTTACAGCAATGAAAGATGATTTCCCATACTCAAATCTGATGGTCTACCGAACGAGGTCTGGTAAGCCAGATCACATGGGCACGAGGTCTTGCACATTAAAGAGCATCAAAGCTGGTGATATATCTTAAGACCAGTTTTTTAACCTTTAGAATCTATGGAGCTCAACTATGCATCCCTGCTAGTCTCGCTCTGATGCTAAATGGTATGGTTTATGAAAAGGACAAAGAAAAACCTAACGACGCCACTTTTTCGTACAAGTCGACATTATCTAATACAACAAGCTGTTTATAGACCTATGGGTGAGCAGCACGGAAGGTACAGTAGAAGGACACCTTCATAAAATACCCTGTTACCTGGCGAATTCTAAGTTCTCAAGGGAATGTTATTGGCACTTGCAATTTAACTGTGCCGGAATTTCGTTTCTATAGCTGTGTGCAATTTAAATAGATCAATTTTCTATCACAAGTAGGTGCTGTAAGAGGGTACCTACGTGGATGAAACGATATGCTGCAGAAGGAGAACCGAGACCAAAGAGGATGTAGAAATATGCAACTGAAACCCGTTCAGAAGTTGGCTTAAAGTTCCATGGCCAACCATGATACTTTCATCACCGAATGAAACAAACTGAAACTTGCCTGAAACAACTCACATATCATGTGAAAGTCAACATTGGCGTCAAAAAGGATTGTGACTAGCAATAGATCGCTAAATAATATTGTTGCTGGAAACATCTCTCGGTTCATCGAAAACTTTTAAACTTACCATGAGAAAGTTCATCCTGCTGGATTGAGGGCCTTTGAAGCTACGACAAAAAACACATAATTTGACTGTTGTTAAAATTATTAACTGACGTTGACAGATCTGCTGCAGAGCCTTAAAACATTGCTTCAATTCTAACGAAAAAAAACCGGTAAATATTTCGAGGCAAGTGAAAATTTGATGGACTTTCGGATCGGATAATCTCGCATTATTGCAATGTTGCTACATTCTTTATATCATAGCTCTATTAATAAAAACAGTATGATAAATCTACTTAAAACATAAATACTGGAGCTTGGAGGTATTTACCCGCTTTTCGACTTTCTCAGCATGCTCCTTCTTTTCCTCAGCTTGTTTCTTGCATTTATCTAACTTCGCATCTCTCTCTTTCTTCGCCTCGTAAAGACTCTGCTCCAGTTTACCAAGCTGTGCACGTGCATTGTCCTTTGCAATTTGAGCATCATTATGCATTGCACGTAATTCTTTCAATTCTTCTTGTTGCTGTTTGATGGATTGCTCAAGCGTGTCTAGTTGTTTTGGCCAACTTCTTCGTTCCTAAAATGGACGTAACCTTCAGTAAAGCAAGCAAGCAAGCAATGATGGTTCCAAAGAGAATTGATTCCCAAGTAAGGAAAAAACATCCCTGTTCTATCAATTTTGATACTCCCGCATCCACCGCATTCAAGCCTAGATGCTGGGCTTTAGGCATAGCTAGATGCAAATGATAGGAAGTGTTAATCTTACTACTAGTTGTTAATGCAGGCTGGGTACTGCATATGGGCACTTTACAGTTTATGTTGGCCTGCGGCATTACGGCGTGTGCCTTCAAGAGTTACAGTACTTCTGCTAGTACTCATCTACCAAACTTGAATTAATAGACATCTGATTCGGCCAATAGCTTCTTGTTGGCACATTGGATTGGCAGTTCCGGCAATGGGATTTGAACCCATGCGGGAAGACCCCACAAGATTTGAAACACTGTGCCTCGATGTGAATCAATGGAGTTAAGAGCAATTTAGCTAGGGGGACTGGGTCCATCTAAATATAACCTTTTGTATTGATGCTCTTGATCGATGAAAAGAATTGGAAGATAAGTGACACTTGCCGTTCTTTTGTGCCATGTTTCAAATTACATATGTTGATGCATCTCCAACTCCATTCATTTACAGTACTTTAACCACTTGGCCACACTCAAAATCTGAACTAGATAGCCAACGATGAAAACGACAATGAAAATTTTTCCATAACTCGTGTACAGTAATTACTTCTATTAGACATGCACGTTTTGAGCTGTCAAGATGGCCATTATCAGAATCTGTCTGAAGTAAAATGACTGAAATTATAGTAAACTAAGTGATCACTTAAGACAGTTGCTAACTTACCTCTTTCTGATGTTCCAGAATCTGTAAATACGTTGTTTCAATCTTTTTTGCTTCATTCAGTTTCAAATTCATTTTGTCGAGACGGTTCTCCAGTACTCTCAATTGCTAAAATTAACAAAACAAATCATTATAATCTGGCAGTGTTCAATATAAAGGATGTCAGTAGATCCAAAACCACAAATTAATATTTTGGGATATTGGATATTGGAAACATTATTTGTGTATTGGAATAACTAGACAGGCTGACTCAAACCTAATAGAAATAAAAAAGTCGGTTTCTACAGCAATGAATGAGACATTAACAACGAAGTTTCTAAGTCAACTAAATAGTATGACGGAGTCAAGAAATAAGTGTCAATTCATCCAAAACTGTGTTTCGTTTGTAATTCTTCAGTGTTGACTCCAGGAAATTGACAGAGGAACTTGGTCTTGGGCCCAGGCTATTTTGAGAGTGCATTGCAATTACCAAAGTTGGCACTTTCCAGCCTCAGAAAACAAAGCATGATTTCTAAACAGCCTTCCTACTGTACTTCCACCATACTGGATGGAAAGAAAGAAACAAATATCATTTAATTTTACCTGTGCCTCTGGAGAATCACCAACATCATTATTCTCTACAAATTCTGTCTCTGTAACCATTTGTTGATAATCTGTCATCAATGAACCTAACTTTTTCTCTTTTGAAAGTCTTTGGTGTGTGAGAGCATTAAGTTTCTTTTTTGTTTCACAGACTTGTTGATCAACTTTCCCAATTGCAGCCTGTAAAAAGATAGAATACAATCCTGTATAATCAATCCTGTGTTTGACTTCATCAAAATTTCCGGACCTCCATTGACTTGTCAAAAAAATGCCATTTAGTAATTTTGATGGTCAAATGGTTCAAACAAACTTTGATTTCACGGTCAATTTTTGTCCTTACTTTGATATCATGGTCAAACCCTCTATGATTTCTAATTCTTTCTATCACTGTAATTTCCAAATGAAGACAGACACATGAAGACTGGTTCATACACTAAATTTGTGAAAATTTGGTTCACAATAAACTGGTTCACAATAAATGTGAAAATTGGTTCATACACTAAATTTTGTATGCGGAACAAGATTTTAGCCTCAAAAATGTGAAATCTCAAACAACAAAAGAATTCCATTTTTGCACCTCTTACCTTGAAAAGGTGGGATATAAACCAATATTGTTCATTTTTCTAGGTGAGAGCAAGTTGTACTGTATGTAAATTGATCAACCAACAAATTTTACGTGTTGTTCCAAAATTTATAAATAATTTTCAGAATAAAACCACTTTCTGTCCATGTTTCCAATTTTTCATACCTTTCCTGAAATGCCCCTCATGGCACAATGCCTGACTGGATCTCTCTCTTTGAATGCATCATCTATTACTTTCTCATCTCCCTGAAACAAAAAATATATGATTTCAGTGATATTTCTTGTGGGATAGTCTCCTCTTGTATAAGATGGGAAAATTCTTTATTCTTCAGTCAAAAATCATTTTTAGCACTTCTAGTTAAAGGGTCTGTTTCACCCAGCATCCCTTGCATGTGTTGTCTCATGGTTGTTTTTTGTTTGAAAATGGTGGGAACAAGGCAAACCAAGAGACCACATGTGCAGCATGCTGGATGAAACAGACCCCTTTCAGAGAAATAGACTGTTGGGGTCATTATTTTGCTTTAAGCTCACCAAAGCTGTCCATTCTGCAAAGTTGAATCTTTGTGAAATTGCCAAGTGATTAGTGTTCAACATATACGTAGCTCAGTCCTGGCCATAAGAAATTTTCGTGGCGCGTGGTAAATCACGCGCCTTGCTTAGCGAGGCGCATGATTTTGAGCGCTTTATTTCTCTAGTTTGAAGAGGGGTTTTGGAAGCTGAGGATGAAAAAACAATTGTTCAAGTACAGTACTTGGTGTTGCAAAAACACATTGGAAATAAGTTGAAATAACAACAATCAATATAGTATTTTGAAAGGTTAACATCAATGGAAATAATCGCTTCCTACTCTGTGTTCAGATCCTTCTATTTAGGCCGTTTGATAATGAATGCTTTTCTATCCAGTTACTCCGTATCACTGTGGTATTCCTGGGATGAAGAGAAACTGAATACCTTCAATTCTTCCTTATCAGGTCATTTTGACATTGTTTCCATGAACTCAAGATCAAGCGCTGGAAAGCAAAGTCCATAGATTCAGGACACATGTCTACAGATGGCATTGTTCGTCGCTGTTCGTCGTCATGTAATCTGACCCTCCTGTGACTTTGTCCTTGGATTTCATTTAGATATGAAATTAATTTATTGATTACCTTTTCGCAAAAAGATATCAATTTTCAAGAATATCGAACACTCGTTGTCTCAACAATGAATACCAAGGTGTGTGATTTTGGGGCAAAGACATTCTAGGTGCGTGGCAAATAACGCTTCTTGAGGGCATGAGGTGCTTGATAAGGCGCGCGCGTACGATGGTGCGCCTCAAACAGCCAGGTCTGATAGATTGAGCTTTTGCCAATAGACCAATCGTACATGAAAATAAACCACACATGTACTGTAATTACAGCTGCACAGCCAAGAACTAGCCTTAATCAAATGTGGCTTAATTTTTACCATGGGTTAGAACAACATGTCGAACAATGAGGCAAAAGCTGGTGAACCACAGTCACTTGACGTTAATAGAATTACTCTGGTAACTACAGTACATTATAATTCCTTGGTACTTTTATGAGAGTTAAAAAGATTTCATTAGGAAATAAAATTTACCATTTCATGTTGTCTAATATCATTCACAGAAGTGTAGCTTAATATTTTTCCACAGCTTAAGAGCATTCAGGCCATGAATGGCTTAATTTTGGTGTTCTCACATGGCACATGGTTTACTTTTGTGTAATTGGGTAAATAACAGTTTACTGGATTCAAGGTGACCCCCTTCCCCTCTACTTGAACTTGAACAGCCATACTGCATTCCTTAAAAAGTGCAATCAAAATATTCATTAAAGGTCTCCACACATTTGTTGATAATAAAGCAATTCACAAAAACTTACAGCCTTCTTCTTTGCAAGTTCATGCCTCAGACTTTTGTTTTTTGCTCTCAACTTTGAAATAATGTCTTTGTTTTGCTGCATCGTCCATTGTGAATTTTCATAATACGCCTTTCTATCTCCATCTGTGAAATTGAATGAATGTGTGATGAAACAGTGCTGTTGAATTTTTCTTGTTCAGTGTTTTCCATTAGTTCTAAGGAACAGGCAGAAATATGGGCAAATATGGGGATGCATACAGACTTGGTGCAAATTTTGGAGTGCATAGTGCCCAATCCTCATGGACCCAAACTTCAAAAGCATGCAATAGCCAAATCATATTTTCATTTTCATTTAATTCAAATTAATTTGGTTTGCAAGGACAAATTTCTGTTGTTCTTTATTCTTTACTTTGAATTGCCTATTAAAGAATGGTGTCCTATTATTAAGGCACGCACTCCTTCTTTTATGTATACAGTAAGTTGATTAAAAGAGAGAGACAAAATCTTCGCATAACTTTTACTCAAATTCAACCTGATCAATTCAGAAGTTAACGGATGTACAATGAAGTTTTTGCCTTGATGATTGGTCAAGGTTGATATACTATTTGTTTTGCAATAATAGTGAAATTTAGGCTCTTTTTCATGACACAATCACTGAGAGGCCTTGGCTCGGAGCGCCAGAATATGGAGAAGCCAGAGCGGGGAGAAATTCCGATTTTGCCAGAATATGGAGAAATGCTATAAAGAGTATTATTTTGTCTATGATTGTCCTTCTTCGTTATCAAACAGTTCTCTGCGTTGTTTTAGGTTATTTAACATAAGCTGGCTGTTCAAGAATCCTTACTGTTACCGTTCTCCTTCAATTTTTTTAACTTTTGTTCCATTGTTTTATCTAGCTAGGCCCTCTGCTTTTTCAAGATATGGCATTAGTTGCTTCCTTTGAGTGTCCGATAGGTAATCATTTTAAAAACATCTACCCAAATTCTGTTTTTCGTTTTCCTGTCTCTTCATCGACCGACATTTGCTTTATATTTGGTTAAATTAACCATTACCTTATTCACTTACTGTTAGGCCAACGCGCCAACAACAAATGTATAAAATAATGTCATTGGCTGAAGGAAGGAACGCACGTTGCCTACAACACGACCGCGCGGAATACAAAACAAATGGTTCAATGGTTCAAATTGGAGTTGACTGTTTCCGAAATTCACGTCAATGTAATTACAATTGTTTCCAAGTACCGCTGGATTCCATTCTCGTATTCTTTTATATAGCCTCAAAAGACTTGCTCCTCAGCGAGACTCAATCAACTTGTCACAATGATGTCACAAAATTCCACTATTGCACTTTGGAGCCTATTGCTCTATAGCCAGAATATGGAGAAACTTCTGACTGGGGCCTATTCAGAATAAAAGAAAAAACGTGCCGTAAGAAAGTGGTTTTGATTTATATCTTTCAAATGAAACTGTAGATAAACTTTAGAACACATTTTCTGTGAAATGATCAAACGAAACATTGAAAACCAGACTTTCGAGCCGATTCCTCTTTGGCCAGAAAATGGAGAAATTCCATACTGGGGGCCTATTCAAAATAAGAGAGGGGCAATAAACGAGCGATTTCAATATTTATCTTTCAAAGGAAATTGTAGATCAACTTTAGAAAACATTTTCTGTGAAATGATCAAACAAAACATTGAAAACCAGACTTTCGAGCCGATTCCTCTTTGGCCAGAAAATGGAGAAATTCCATACTGGGGGCCTATTCAAAACAAGAGAGAGGCGGTAGACGAGCGATTTTAATTCATATCTTTCAAATGACACTGTAGATCAACTTTAGAACACATTTTTTCGAAATAATCTAACGAAACATTGAAAACCAGACTTTCGTGCCGATTGCTCTTTGGCCAGAATATGGAGAAATTCCATTGTGGGGGCCTATTCAAAATAAGAGAGGGGCGATAAACGAGCGGTTTCACTCGCATTGTTAAAATGAAATTGGAGACAATCTTCTGATTACATTTACTTTGAAAATATCAAAGGAAACATTGGCAACCAGACTTTGGAGCTCATTGCTCTTTGGCCAGAAAATGGAGAAATTCCATACTGGGGGCCTATTCAAAATAAGAGAGAGGCGGTAGACGAGCGATTTTAATTCATACCATTCAAATGAGACTGTAGATAAACTTTAGAACACATTTTTTCGAAATAATCTAACGAAACATTGAAAACCAGACTTTCGTGCCGATTGCTCTTTGGCCAGAATATGGAGAAATTCCATAGTGGGGGCCTATTCAAAATAAGAGAGGAGCGATATTTCGAAAAAATGTGTTCTAAAGTTGATCTACAGTGTCATTTGAAAGATATGAATTAAAATCGCTCGTCTACCGCCTCTCTCTTATTTTGAATAGGCCCCCAGTATGGAATTTCTCCATTTTCTGGCCAAAGAGGAATCGGCTCGAAAGTCTGGTTTTCAATGTTTCGTTTGATCATTTCACAGAAAATGTTTTCTAAAGTTGATCTACAATTTCCTTTGAAAGATAAATATTGAAATCGCTCGTTTATTGCCCCTCTCTTATTTTGAATAGGCCCCCAGTATGGAATTTCACCATATTCTGGCCAAAGAGCAATGAGCTCCAAAGTCTGGTTTTCAATGTTTCGTTGGATATTTTCAAAGTATGTATAATGAGAAGATTGTCTCCAATTTCTTTTTAACAATGCGAGTTAAACCGCTCGTTTATCGCCCCTCTCTTATTTTGAATAGGCCCCCAGTATGGAATTTCTCCATATTCTGGCCAAAGAGCAATCGGCAGGAAAGCCTGGTTTTCAATGTTTCGTTTGATTATTTCACAGAAAATGTTTTCTAAAGTTTATCTACAATTTCCTTTGAAAGATAAATATTGAAATCGCTCGTTTATTGCCCCTCTCTTATTTTGAATAGGCCCCCAGTATGGAATTTCTCCATATTCTGGCCAAAGAGCAATCGGCTCGAAAGTCTGGTTTTCAATGTTTCGTTTGATCATTTCGAAGAAAATGTGTTCTAAAGTTTATCTACAGTTTCATTTGAAAGATATAAATCAAAACCACTTTCTTACGGCACGTTTTTTCTTTTATTCTGAATAGGCCCCAGTCAGAAGTTTCTCCATATTCTGGCTATAGAGCAATAGGCTCCAAAGTCCAATAGTGGAATTTTGTGACACCATTGTGACAAGTTGATTGAGTCTCGCTGAGGAGCAAGTCTTTTGAGGCTATGTAAAAGAATACGAGAATGGAATCCAGCGGTACTTGGAAACAATTGTAATTACATTGACGTGAATTTCGGAAACAGTCAACTCCAATTTGAACCATTGAACCAATTGTTTTGTATTCCGCGCGGTCGTGTTGTAGGCAACGTGCGTTCCTTCCTTCAGCCAATGACATTATTTTATACATTTGTTGTTGGCGCGTTGGCCTAACAGTAAGTGAATAAGGTAATGGTTAATTTAACCAAATATAAAGCAAATGTCGGTCGATGAAGAGACAGGAAAACGAAAAACAGAATTTGAGTACAGGGTGTCCCAGAAAATTTGTGCCCCGTTTGCCTGAAGACCACGACAAAGCAGCAAAAGGTCGTCACCATATTTTGGCATGATGTTGCTCGCAAGATGTTAAATTAAAGTTTGCTTCCATCCCCGTAAAAATCCGTTAAGAAATGATGGAGCTATGACGTTCAGAAGACCAAATTTCTCTGATGACTGAAACCAGCGGTCGGCCATTTTGTATTACTATTTTGCAACGATAAGCAGCTTCATGGATGAGCTGAAACAGTAACCTCCAATCTCATAGCTCTCGCGAAAGTTTCAATAATCATCAGAGACTTCAGCTATTTCTTACCCTCGATCCTTTATTGAATGTCAAAACGAAGACGAGGATCCCATGATAAAATAAACAATCGAAAGGCAATGACAAAAATATAGTCACATTTTGTTTACAGGTGTGGCGAGTGTAGCAATTATTTAGTTTATCTATCAGTTCAAAATGAGACAATACAGCTCCAAAAATCTTTTGCCCTTCTCGTTTCTTCTAGTTCATTGTCTTCGGTAGTAAATCAACAATTGCTTGTAACAAATGAAGGGAGAAATCTGAGTAGGGATACGCTAGGGATGGCAACAAATTAAATGTGAAATATATTTTTGTCAAAGCTTTTGATTTTTTATTACTTTGGGAATTCTGATCTTCACTTTTGCATTCTATCAAAGATCGTGGGGTAAAAAATAGTCTAACTCTCTGATGATTATTGGAAGTTTGATGAGAGCTATGACATTAAAGGCTGCTATTTCAGTTCATCCATGAAGCTGTTTATCTTTGCAAAATAGTAAGATAAAATGGCCGACCACTGGTTTCAGTCAACAGGCAGATTTGGTCTTCTGAAAGTCATAGCTCCATCATTTTTCGACGGATTTTCACGGGAACGGTGGCAAACTTTAATTGAACATCTGAAGAGCAGCATCATGGAAAAGGTTAGTGATAATCTTTTGCTGTTTTCTCGCAATCTTCAGGCAAACGGGGCACAATTTTTCTGGGACACCCTGTAGATGTTTTTAAAATGATTACCTATCGGACACTCAAAGGAAGCAACTAATGCCATATCTTGAAAAAGCAGAGGGCCTAGCTAGATAAAACAATGGAACAAAAGTTAAAAAAATTGAAGGAGAACGGTAACAGTAAGGATTCTTGAACAGCCAGCTTATGTTAAATAACCTAAAACAACGCAGAGAACTGTTTGATAACGAAGAAGGACAATCATAGACAAAATAATACCCTTTATAGCATTTCTCCATATTCTGGCAAAATCGGAATTTCTCCCCGCTCTGGCTTCTCCATATTCTGGCGCTCCGAGCCATGATGATGCAATCACTAGGTCCGCTGTGCTCTCTGTAGCTGCAAAACCATCCATCACATCTCTTACCGAGTAATGCAATCTTTCTCCGATATTCTTCAATCTGTTCTGCAAGTGTTACGCTTCGTTGATCGGCCATTTTGGCAGCAAAGTCAAATGCAATTAGCTTTTATTCCTCCTTCTTCGACAATCTGCTTCTCTTGTGATATGTTCACCTTGATGATGTAGTTTCTATAGCAACGATTAGTCTCGTTTTGAAGATGAGAAAATTGTTTCTATGACAACAATTTTCTCCTCTTGGAGAAGAGGCTATTTGACCTGAGAATAAATTTGGCGGCAAAATGGAATGAAGTTGGAAGGAAAGGAGATGAGACCTACAAAGTAAGAAAGAAATGGTAAGAAATATTTTTAACCTTATTCAATTTTACTTTACTCATTCTTCAGGCAAAAGATTAGACACATCTTCCACAACTATCACAGGCACAGAATGTTTTTGATGAGGCCTGTTATTGTTGTGATGTGGAGTTCCACACATGTGGGCCTAGAACAACTGAAAAGTTTACCTGAAAAAATTGGCGGAAATGTTAAAATCATTCTGTAATCCAGGGTACACTCCATGTAAAACCATAAAACCTACGCCAAAGGTACGCCGAGCCCTATGCGTTTGTACACCAGTACAGTATGTATTAGGGAGTTTACGAAACCACGACGGCAACTGCAAGGCAATGTTGCTTTTGTTTCAGAACTTTAGATTCAAAAGATTCCTTGTTTTCTGCTTGAATTCGCTTCCCTTGAGAGTCTCTGAGGTGGTCCTTTTCAATTTCGCAACTTGAAAGTCCTATTTCTGGCGTTCTGTACTGCAGATCTAGGCCTCCGAAGTAAAGCTCATTCTTTTTAAATGTTTGTCTTCCAAGAAAAAATATGGTTTTCAGGCATCTCTGAGTGATGGGAGGCCTCCTTTTGGCCCTTTGGATGATATATTAGAGGTAGCGCAAGGAAACAATACTTCCTTTGCAGAATATTAGATGACGTTCTGGTTGGCGTTGCTGTCCTGGTTTCGCAAACTCTCTATTTTCAGGGAGAGGGAAGACATGAACTGAAACTATTAATTCTATATTGATTATGTCATCATTTTACCACACCAGACTGCCCCTCAGCAAAATATTGAATATGTTTGGAGCATGCTTTAAGCTTGATTGTAGTATGTTTGAGAATAACTTTGGCATGTGATCATTGTCAAGCTTGATCAAGCTCTAATCATGCAAACTGGCCAAAATTTTGTCAACATACTCATATCAAGCTCCTTCAAGCCAAAATCAAGCTTCTGTTAAGCTTGCGCAAGCCTGTCTCAAGCTAAGCTTTTTTCAGAAAGGCTGCATCTGGTACCTAAACATAGTACCATTCACTTTTGTTGTTCATTGCACTTTTCTTTCTTTCTCTGTTTATTCTTACAGCTTCTGAGACTTGTTGCAACAATCATTCATGCCAATTTGAGATACAGTGGCTGATTTTCCATTTCCTTATGCCAGTATGGAAGCATTCATCATTTCCTAATGATTAAATTTCTTGTTGCATTGCAGGATAGTCCAATGAATTTGCCAAGGAAGGTACCAAGTAACAAGAGCCCATTGCATAGAGTTGTAACTCCATACACAAACAGGTAGGAAACTATTTCTTTATCTCACCTGTCAATCTTTATCAAACAAAGCCATCAATCAAACCAATCATCCTCCTTATGTACAGTAGGTAGGTACCATAGGTAGGTACTGTAGGTAATCATATTTAATGTGGCTAGCCTGCGAAAGTCTGAGAGACTTATTTCCAGCAGGGGCCACGGATGTTTTACCAGCAACCCGCCACAGCCAATGCCCGCAGCTACCAGATTTCCCCTTACATGGCTCTGGTTGACCCGGGCTAGAGTTGCGGACAGCGACCAAACTGTCCAGCTTGGGATTCGAACCTTGGCTGTTCTGACCTTTGGTTTACAAGTCAGTCGCCTTAACCACCCGGCCACCCGCTCTCACACAACCTTGCGATACACAGTGCTCTTTGCAAGAAAGCACTTGTGAGAAATTAGACTCTCAGACTGCCAAAACATTGAGAAACTCCATTGCAGAATTTCCAAAGCCACCCTTAATGGAGGCATTAAAATTTCTCTCTTGATTGCCAAGACTGTGTAGAACAATGCCCACTTCACCACTTTTCAATAGTATAAATTGTAGAAAATCAGATGTTTTCCAAGGAGAATGATTATGCAAAATGGAACTTGCTGCTCACTGGAGCAGAAGGCAGAGTTACCTTAAGTCTTTTGCTGACAGTGATCTTTGTCTGAATTTCTTTAGAAGAAAGAGTGGAACAAGTGGATGCTTTGCCCCTTTCAAGTCCCCAGTATGTATGACTTAGTTCTTTAGATATTCCTTTTCATACTTGAATAAGCAAGACAGTGACTGCACCATTTTGAAATAGTGTACCAATGTACAATATTGTGAGGAAGAAGAGCAAAGCAGCATACAGTAGAGTGTGTTTGATTAATACCAATTCTGAAAATGGTGGACTGGATACACTCTAAATTTGTGTTTGAATGACTCCCCGATTCCCAAAGTAGTAGGTTTGGTAGCGTTGCAAGAGCTTCTGAGCTTTCTGCTCCAAAAGGCAGATGTTTGGCAGACTTCCGAGAGCTTCTTGCTTTTACTGGCAAATTCTCATTTTTTACTTCCTTTCTCAAACTTGACTCTGCACGCAGACTTACCATTTGGCTGATTTACACATTTAGTTGGGAAACACACTTCCAGCTCTGCAAAGGCTACCTGCTTTAAGAATCTGGAAGGTTTGGAATTATCCTAACAAGCACACCCTAAAAGATTAGCACTGCCTACCACACTTCTTTTTTTCTTATGTTGCATTGCTATCATCTTTTGTGTACCTTCTACTGTATTTTGAATTTGTAAACCTGTCATTTTGTTTGCATCTCTTAAATTTTCTGATAAAAATTAAGATTGCAATGTTCATATGATATCATGCACTATCAAAAGTTTTATCAGTTATCATTATCAATGACAGAGTTCCTAAATTAAAAGAAAATCTGATCAAGATAACTGAGCAACAGAGAATGCAAGTCTTATTATTTTTTACAGACACCAAACTCGGATTCTACAGTCTCCAAACGATGCAAAATCGTTTTAGCAAAACAAGTTATTACACTGAAACAAAAGAAGGATAAGATTGACAAAGAACTTGCCGAACTTGGAGAATTGTAAGTAGCTTGTGACTTTGTAATTTTGAGCATTGTACGTAGATTTCTTCATGATCTTTCTGTCATGAAATTATTTCAAACACTAAGAGCCCTTCAAAAGATCAAGATATCGCTTTGAATAAAGTGTTCTTCTCCTAGTTTATTTGTTCTCAATAAGCACTTGACTTACTTTTTTCACTAGATATCATGAAGATGAATTGGATGTTCACATTGAAAAACTCCATGAATATAATGACATCAAAGATATTGGACAAATGCTTCTTGGACGCTTAGGTAAGTCAAGACAAAACTCTTTCTATGAAAGCACAGCTTGATGAAACGTTGAACATGTGCCAGCCAAAATACTGGAGGAGAGTCTCGAACAAATTACTTCAAAGGAACAAAAAACTGATTTCAGGACCAAGACAAACCCGAGTTCCAGATCTTGTTTTCCAGTGAACTGGTTTAGTTTTGGGCAAAATCACACTTCTTTATTCTAGATCCCAGAAATTGCTAAACCTTCCTCGGGACAAAAATAGTCTCTAATAGAGGCTCTCTCACTTCTGAACAGAAAATACAGTAGGTGTGCTTAGGTCGTGGCACAAGTTATCCCTTTGTTATAAAAGATAGTCAGTGACCGTGGTTTATTTCGGCACAGCTTCGGCGAAAATGTTTTCTCAAATCTCTGAAAGATCTAGTTTATTTCCCATAAGGATCTTGTAGTTGAGTGGAATGCCTCTCAATTTCAAGGCCATGTTTCATTGATGTGTGCAAGCACGTAAGTGCCGCTCGCAGGCATAAAATATCATTTTACATTGTCGCTGACACCCTTTGATTCTCCTAATCATTTGCTCACAGGCACAGAATACTGTTAACGAGGCATGTCTTAGGTAGCCCCATGTGCTGTCAAGTATACTGTAGAATTTATGGCATTGTAGAATTTATGGCAAGCAATTTGAATTTGCAGAGAACGAGGCAAGTTTCCTTTCGCTAGTACAGAAGTATTTAAAATTTGTCCCACAAAGCTTTTTAGACATACTTTGGCACAAAATGCATCTACGGTATTGCATTCTGTACTACATGTTGGAACTGTAAATTTTTACTCTTTTTCCTTTACAGCTGAGGTTGAGCAAACTACTACAAAGTTGCTGTATGAAAGGTATGGACTTGGACTAGATGATTGAGAATTTAGGTGGATTTAGGTTGTATTTCTTATACTTTATCTTGAATGCTATGACTTGCTTGCAGTAACCTCTAAACTGAACAAGCTTCCAAGGAACGTTTCAGCATTGGTACAATTTTCGAATTTCGATAATTTTTCAAGCAGCAAAACTTTCAATGTAGAACTTTGACAAAGAAGACAAGTTTTTCCAAGTGAAATTATCTCATGTGATGAAATTCTTAGAAGAAATGAAAATTACACATTCATACATTGATAAACAAATATCAGATTCATCACGACATGAAAATGGTTTTTGTGAGAACCGTCATACATCAATGCAATGATAACTTACGTTCTTTAGTTGAACTTCCACAAAGATCTTTCACAAATTCAAAAAATTACATTAAAATCAAAAACTTTCGGACAATCAAACTTTCGGACAAAATGTTGTCCGAAAGTTTAATTGTCCAAAATGTGGTGATGTCCGAAAGTTTTTTCGTCCGAAAGTTTTCAAGTCATTGAAAATAGAAAAGCATTAAGAAACGTAACATAAATCGTTGCTAAATCAATTTTTACCACTAGTACTTTGGTTTCTTGAATTTTTTTATCTAAAAGTTTGGCTCCTTGAAGCGTTTCCTGGAAAAGTTCATGTATGGCAGCACCTTTTAATTTGGTTTACAGTTGGTTTTACCATTGTTCAATCTGACAAAAATTACATTCAAATGTCCTTGTTGATGTGATGATCATCATGTACCTACTGTAAATTGATATTCATGATGGAATCACAATTATTTTCAAAATATAGTTTGGTATAATACTTGTTTTTTGATGTCGTGTTTGTCCAAAAGTTTTCTTGTCCAAAATTCCCGAAAAAGCGTCCGAAATTTTTTGTCCGAATTTTTTTGCCAAAAGTTTTCCCTCCGAAAGTTTTCGATTTTAATGTACCTAAATTGACCCTTCTATGTATATAACATGATGATAAGCAAATGACAAAATAAAACAAAGAAATTTATACGTTATTAGCCAAGGCATGTTTCACTTTGACACAAGGTTTTTTCATTCCAAAACATCAGCCTCTGACAATTCATTAGTTTTGCTCAGAAGCTGAGCAGTACTTGTGACAGTGATTGTTTAATCAATTGCCTTTAGTAATTGCAACAGCAATGATGCTGAAATATGCTGGAACTGAATTGCCTCAAAATCAACTTCTAAATTAAACAGATGAAATGTCCCAAGACAGATGTTCAGATATATGTGGACTTGCATTTGAAATATGTTCAATTTTGCTATTAGAAGCTATTTCTGGGATGCACAAGGAGAACGCTACCTGATCTCACAGCAAATTTTGCTCCTAGTTTTGTTTTTGTTTACAAATTCACAGACAGGGTATGGAATTCCCAATGTCTGCAGTCATATTTCAAACTAGGGGTGTCGATCAGTTCTAGCAGATCTTATTGTAAAATTATCTGTCCTTGTTGATGTGTGACTTTAATTACGCATAGAAGATGCCTTTAGCTAATAGTATTAATGAAGTTTACATGAATTAGAATACTAGCTTTTCCCTCAGAAACTCTTCAATAGTATCTGTGTCCCATTTGTCAATGCTGCAAATAAAATAGATCAAAAGTTACTGTTACGATGATTTAGAGTGGACACACTGAATTTTGGCTAAATGTTGATAATATGTTCCAACGCAGTAGCGTCAGTAGCGCTTGACACAGAAAGATACACAAACAAATCATAATGTACGGTAACTGTGTGCTGTACAAGCCTTGACACATTAAAATAGCAAGAATTTTTTAGACATCACTGTATATGCTATGTGATAAGAATTCTTGAGACACATAAAAGACTGTAAGTTTTCTTGACACTACTCTTGGACTGGAAAACAATGTTAATGTGTACCAAGGCCTGTCCTGTACAATGCAAAACGTGCATGGATTTATGCCAGTAAAGTTTAGCATTATATATATATAGAAAATGTTTGTCAGAATTTAAATCTAGTTCATTCCATTAAATCTTCAACAGATCAGCTTGCTTTGTATTTCTTTGCAAAATTTTCATCACTGCCTACAGTATATACTGTATACAGTATAATGGATTTGAATATGGGAATTGACAAATAATTTGAGAAATGAAAATCTCACCTTAGTGTATCTTTGACTTCATTACTTTCATCATGCAGCAATAAGATTGGATCTTGTCCCCTGACAAACTACAAAATAGCAACAAATGGTTTTCAGAAGAATGGTTTGCATCAAGGGAGCAAATATCTCTTAGTGCTCTGTCTCCTACAGTACTGTACAGTATATAATTCTTGAAAAACATTTCAAAACAGTTCATGGTCTTTTGATTGTCTTTTGTTTCAGCTTCTGAATGATATTTATTGATCAATGAATCAATCAAACAAGGTTTCTATTTCTTTCTATAAAAGAAATGTACAGTTTGCATCATGTATTGCATGTTTTCAAGACAACAAGATAGAACATACCTCAACTCTCAAATTTGGAAACTGAGATTTCTTCTGATCACTCCCTACAAAGGCTGAAAGAAAGAACAAGTTACATTTACTGTATGATACAGAAGCTGATATACTGTACACACATTTTTATCAGAAACTATTTGTAAGTTGGAAAAAACTCAACTCTCAGATTGCTGGAAATTAAAAACATCAAGTACCAAGAAAGAATGTTTAAAAAATCAATCATCTAAGGCAAGGAAACTTGCAGCATTTAATGTACATATTCACTTTGTTTTCACTTGTTTTCTTTATCACATTTTAAGGGTGATTTGCCACTCAGCAGAATTTTCCACAGGAACCAAATTTTAGACAATAAAATCTTAGTCACACATAACAATCTATTCAAATTCACAGCAACATTTTGACACATTAACAAAGGATTCTGTGCAATTGGAAAATTCTACTGAGTGGAAATCAGCCCTTAGAAGGTACTAGCAATGCATATACAGTGCCTTTCAATAAGAAACTGGATAGAGTAAATTCAACTCTCAGAAAACGGAAAAATTAAGAAACACCAGTACTAAGAAGAAATTGCTTAATAAAAGGAAATTTGTAGCATGCTTTACTTTATTTTGACTTCTTTTAGCATCATCCACATAATGAAGTGCAGCAATGGAACAAATTTGTGGATTTTGTGGATTATTTTACCCTCAAGAAACATAAAAAAGAACATCAGCATCTCCTTAACAGGCACAAACCTTGGATCTGAGGAAATCTTCCTATTTTTCATTTGCACACTTTGAGGGTAGCTGCCAAATAACGCTGGAAAAACAAGAATATATTATTTGGAGAGCTCCTTTGTGGACCCCATAGGCAAGAGTATTCACAATTTTAAGGACTCTTTTTTTAAGAATATAAGAATACTGTATATTCAGGTTCAGAATCATCCAATCTTTAAGAATATAGAAAGGATGCTGCTCAGCCTCAGCTCACATGTTTGTCTCATTTTTCAGCAGTTGCATGTTTTACGATGCTCATAACAGAGAATACAGTAGCATGACTGGCATATCTCATTTTTCAAAAGATGTGGCTTCTATGTGAGATTTTAACTTTGTTCCCCTGAAACTATATCAGTTTTGAAAAAAATAAGAATATTTTAAGAACATATTCAGGCTCAAAAACATTTATCTTATTCTCATACAAGAAGACTGTTTTTATTTTCATCATTTTGGTAATAAGGAAAGTTTTGAAAAGTTGGTATGAGGCTGGGTTGTTACAAATTTTAGGTACTATACAATTTGGTCTGAGAAACATATCTGTTTTCTTAACCTTTCTGGGTGCCTGCATGGAGAGCTTGGCACTTACTGTACGCACCCAATAAACAATTGGGATCAACAGAAGTTATATGGATGGGGTTGGGTTGTATGTCCATAACATTAATCTTGTCAAAAGGGCTCTTCCCTTGGGTTCCTAAACATTGCACTGTGCTTGCTCTCAATCTAATGGTATGGGAAAATTTTCCGCAACATATCTCACGTTCTATTATCTGTATTTAATACTCTATTGTTTTTGGATGTGCAAGTGCTGCTCTTTCCATTGTTCTCTGGTCGTACCTACAGGCCCATCTACTGTAGATATTGTTTCAAGGTTTCAATGAGATTCTGCAAATTTTTCATATAAGTTGAAATTATGTTTTGAATCTTCTTCTGACTTGAGAATTGAAAGCATCCTTTTGTCCTTGATTCATCCGTTATTTCAATAACAAATTACCCAAATATCTTTGTAAAATTAGGGGAATTAGTCTCATTTTTGTTTACCTTTCCCTCATTTTCTGCCTTATCTTTTTCACAACAGCTCCGACAATTGTCGACAAGAATATCTAATTTAAACTGCTTTAAATCGTTACAAGAACCACACAACAAGTTGGATGAAAAACCAAGCCTTCTGCATTCTTGAGGTGATAATTTACCAATGACAACCGTCAAATAACTTGCTAAGAAGGCGAGCAGAGCTAGGAGCCCTTTTCTCGCCTCCATCTTGTCTCCACGTTCGTTTGCAACAAGGACGAACAATAGGGGCCCAATCAATAAATCAATAAAAAACGATATGTGCCTCGATTCGATAATGAGGCTCGATCTATGAATCAATAAGCTGTAATGGTTGTAAGGATACAAAAGACAAAATGGAGGAAAGAAGTGAAGCAGAAAAGGTTTTAGAATTGTTTGAAGCAAGAATAAAGAGAATAGAGGAAAGATTTTACAGTAAAGATAAAGGGCAAGAAGTGGAAGATGGAAAGGTGATTGCATGAATGGCTGAATGAAACGACAACTGATTCTTTAAAAACGGCACAACCACCAATAATTTGCATCCACGGGTCCCACCCAGACTGCACCTGTGCATGTGCTGGAAAGTTTATATTTTGTGCGAGCAAGTTGAGATGGCCGTAAGATTTTATACAAACATACGTGTCATACAAACATTTTTCTAATTCATTCAAAAACAAAATGAAAACAACTTCTACTTCTTCTAAACTGAGATTGAAAGTGTCAGAACATCTTGTTGACTGTTTGTTGCAAAACAAAAAGCAGTTGTTTACTTTTAGAAGTAACAAGTAACAAGACACCTTTTCTGTTATTCTTGTGCAGTCTTAAAGATGGCCTTCAGCAGGGACGCTGGAGTGAAGGTAGGGCAAGGGGGTTGAGGGGGAACGCCAGGGGCACTCCAGACCAATCACAAGGGAAGCGAACCAATGGGTGGATCTGGGCTCTGGCTCCTCCTGCAGAAAAATTTTTGTGGCCACACCCTTTAGATTAGCTTAAAATGCTATCAAAAATATTCTAACTGATGCAAATGATGTTCTCTTTTGCTTATTTTGGTGTGACCAATGCAAGATGCGATGATTATTCAACATAAGGGTTAAATTCATGAGTTTCATTCCATCAAATTGAGAGCTGTTAAAGAAATATATTGTTCCATTCATCAAAGGGCACTCTTGCCCCCTGTGCCCCTCTTAAAAAAGGGTAGGAAGGGTGCTTGCCCCTGCGCCCCCTCTCCAACGTTTCTGGAGAAATGCTTGTACTGTATATCTCCTTGTATGGTGCAAGATTAATCACTCTCAAGTAAACAAAGAACTAGTATAAAGTGATTTTTAAGAAGAGAAGTTATTTAATGAGGTTTTTGTATACAGATAGCTGAACTGATCTTTGAAGCTCAACGACAACTCAAAGATGCTGAAGGAAAGTCCCAAGTTGCAGGATCTGTTTTCAAGCACTGTAAGTATTAGATTTAGAAAATCCTACATGTACTTGATGTTCAAACAAAATGCCTTACATTGGAACTTCCATTCATGGACACCTCCAAACAACAGACACCTTCAAAAAGCCGACAAATATTTTGTCCCAAATGCAGTGTGAGAAAAGATGACTCCCTGGGGGGGGGCACTTAGTATATTTGTCCGATGGGGATGTGCCGTTTTACAGGGTATCATTTTCGCCCATTTTTCCTAGAACAGGGTATCAAAAGAAGGAAAATTTTTTGGAGTAGGTTGTCGAAACATGTCAAAAGAGGAAATTTTGTTACAACGGGTTATTATTTAGCCAAATTTTTGTGTTTTTGAGTATACTTTTCACAGATTTTTTCTAGAACAGGGTATCATTTGAAGGCAAAAATTCTGGAGCAGGGTGAAAAATTTTTTTTCGTGGGCACATCCCCGTACAAATTTAGGTCAAGTACCCCCCGGGGATGACTCCTCTTCCATTTAGCAGGCAGCTCTCTACAATGGATTAATAAACATTGGTCCCATAAGCTTTGCATTATAAGGAGATCCCTCTAAGTGCCGTGAAGTTCTTCATTCATCCCAGTTCTCTTGTTCTTTCCTAACCTTTTTTAAAAACTTGCATGATATGAATATAAGGGCAGGAAAAACTTTTTAAGTTGTCTAAATTGAGCCTGGTTTCCATATGATCGTAACGGTCGGCGACCTACTGTGATACTTTGGCGATGTGTCCACAATCAGTCGGATGCCTCCCTGTACTGTCCCCGTCTGATTGGTGACGTTGTTCAGAAAATGTTTCCATTTAACGCAAATGTCCCTGATGTGTCACCAAGGGTGTCTCCGCGATGCGTCGCCGATTGTTACGATCACATGGAAACCAGGCTTTACAGAGGATAGGTGTATACCAAGGTAGTACTTCATGTCCATTCCATGCCACTCATGGTTTGATCCTGTTTGGTCTGCTGAGCCTAGTTTTATTGCATCTCCCATTTTTATTTTAGTGAAAGCTTTAGACCATTACCTGTCTGTTGAGTTTCTGGAAAGAGTAAATGCCACACCAGATACCAAAGCAGATATCATCATCGCTGGTAAGTGCTTCGTTGACACTTTTGATATCATATCCTATTATATTGAAAAAGCTTTACAGTGCAGCCATTGCACACACTAGCTCAGTCTTCCTGTCAAAAGAATTCTTGTTTCAAAAAATTGTTAGATACATACAGTATGTTATAGTGTATAGCCTAAGAATTTTTGTCACACTGTAAAGAATTCTTGTCATGTTGATGGGTACAAGGCCAAACTGTATGGGGGAAAGTTGAGGAAATTTTCAAAATTTGCTCAAGTTGAAGGCATTTATTATTCTGTAAATTAATGAAAGATTGATAATATTCTATCATGAACCAGTTAGATCATGTTTCCATTTATCCTTTACAGCCCTGACTGTCCTTGAGGAGGAATTATAGGGCAAGTCCAGGGTCAGTTTGATTGATCATAAGATACAAGATCATGCTGCTACTGTATGAATTGTGTCTCGTACTTTTCTGTCCTATTTTCACCCTTTCCTTGTTGAAATTAGAATTCAAATAAGCCGGAGTGAAATGATATCAAATCACCTAAAATGAAAATGAGGCTGCCCTCATTGTCTTTTCGCCTTTGATTGTTGCTAGTCCCTTGATCATGAAAGAAA